>CANNZV010000295.1:22042-35656 GCA_947561585.1 Caprella mutica | reverse complement strand
ATTGAAATTTATTCAATAGTTTTCCTACTTATCATAATTCTATTTTGTAATTTGATCGTTTGATACATTATTCTGTCAAAGTACATGTTTTGTAACATTAGAGTGTGTTAATATCCATTTTACGAAAAATTTTCGACGAATCGTCCTGTCGAATTCTTGATAGTTTCATTCATGTTACAGACATTATTTTCAGTATTTGATCATTTTGACGGTATCGAAAGTATATTTATTTAACCTATGTAAGTAACTAAGCAATACAGTCAGATCAGCTTTTGTTTTCAACTTCTAAATTATACTCTTTGACGTTTACAGTAACTTCTTTTCTTTTTTTATAAGGCTTGACTCACAAAAAGTTGATTTACTATCTTTTGTTGTGCGACTTATTCATTTAAGTGCACCATGGCTTACTTAATATACATATTAAGTAAGCCATGAGATAGTGCATATTCTTTCAAACTGTTATCTCTGGTACAGTAATAATTTTTTCCCTCCAAATGACTCCATTAGCAACTGTAGCAGTCCCGAGAACAAGCTGTCGCATTGCTCTAGCTAATGTCTTCAGATATCTGCCCTATGCTCATGGCTCTTGCAAGAGTTTAAAGGTCCTCTCCAGGCTCCGGGAAAAAAATGAGTTTATTACATAATATTACAGAACTAAGGTCTACGATCATTATTCCGCAAACCGCATACAATTTGGTTCAGTATGTACTTTATTATTTGCTTTTAAAGTTTTTTAATACTCTGTGAGCAACAATCGAGCGAATCTCCAACCTGACGCTGAGAAAGAAGATTGTACACTCTTTGTTATGATTGTAAATTTAGATTTTTAAACAAACAAAGAGTTTTTGGCTCTCTATTGAGATATTAATTGTTTCTAAAAGTATATAAACGTTTCTATAATAAGTTTATCCAAATTTAAACCTTTAAACGAATAATGAATAGATTTAATAAACCAAATACCTAGTTGACAATCAAAACAAATGGTGTACATTCTTCTTCTTTAGACTGAAACTTAGAAAGTCGGAAGTAAAGTAGGTTTTGTAGAGTTTGGATTATAAAAATCTTTAAAAGTATATAAAGTTAAAAATATGCTATCAAATTTTATGGGGTTTGCAGTAAAATAATATGAAACATTAGCCTCGTTGATTTAGGCAATAAAAATATTTGCTTGGAGGGGACCTTTAAAGGTCCTCTCCAGGCTCCGGGAAAAAGATGAGTTTATAACATAATATTATAGAACTAAGGTCTAGAATCATTATTCTGCAAACCGCATACAATTCGATTCAGTATATATTTTATAATTTGTTTTTCAAGTTTTTAATACTCTGTTAGCAACAATTGAGCAAATCACTAATCTGATGCTCAAGAAGAAGATTGTACACTCTTTGTTTTGATTACAAATTTGAATTTTATAAACAAATTATAAGTTTACGGTCTTTATTTTAGATATTAATTGTTTCCTAAAGTATATAAACGTTTCTATTATAAGTTCATTTAATTTTATACCTTTACACGAATATTAAATGAATTTATTAAATCTACCTAGTTGACAATCAAAACAAATGGTGTACATTCTTTTTCTTCGGGATAAAAATTTCTTAAATTAGTAAGTCGGAAGTAAAATAGGTTTTGTAGAGTTTGGAAAATAAAAATCTTTAAAAGCATATAAAATTAAAAATATGCTACCAAATTCGATGCGGATTGCAGCAAAATGATAAGAAACATTAGCCACGTTGAATAAGGCAATAACAATATTTGCTTGGAGGGGACCTTTAAGTAATTATTCAAAGTATATATTGAAATAAAAATATTTCCATGGCAATATCTATGAATCCAAGATACATCAATTAAAATGACAAAAAAGTTACATATACTTCACGATCGACAAAATAAAATTTCAAGCCCATATATACTAAGTTCAGAAAACTTTTCGGGCAATTCTTATATGATTATTCGTTTCAAGCTTTTGAATAGAGTTCAAATAATCTCCTAATAAATAGAGTTTAAATAGAATAAATAGATTGAGTTTAAATAGAATAAATAAATAGAGTTTACCTAATATATAACTGATTGTACTCTTTTTGCTCATTGTCTTTTTGTTACAAAATGTTGTCTCGTATAACACATATTTTATATTTGCCCCTACTTAAAACTCGAACTTACATTCAAAATGATAATTAACTTAACTATAATCAGATTTCCGAAATGAAAGGCAAAATATAATTTCTTTAATAGTTTTTTAAAGTAGAATTATCTTTATCTCGAGTAGAAGTAGCTTAGCAATGCTTTTTCCTTTGGTGTTGCACAAAGAAAATGTACATTTCGAAAATTGATATAATGATATTCACTTACATTTTATTAAACGACTTAAAAAGGAACAGTAGAATGAATATCACAAAAGCTTATAAACTGCGTCCATCGCTTTATTGCAGATCACTATTTTTGTGAATAATTTTAATAATATTGATCGTACAGTAATGAAACTTTGGTCACTGGAAGATTGCTTCTATGTTAGTATCTTGCTGAAATATTTTTTGAATCCATGAGAAAATTGGAAAGTTATGAACGTTTATGTATTTTGAAGGCATTTTAACTGTCCATCGCTTTATTGCAGCTCTGTGAAATGGCCAAAAAATGGGCGATTAACTTCTACCGAGAGGGTAAAAATTGTAGCAGGTCCTGCAGAAGGGAGGACTCTTCTATAATTAGCTTTATAACTTGGAAGGGTTAAGAGAACAAGAGTTTCTTTTGTGGAAAATCCCGACATAAACCCAAGGAGAGATGAGGGTACGAGAAAAACAATTTCCCCTCGAAATATGCGAAAAATACGCAGGCAGGTCATAAGGCAGCTAAATGACACTAGTGCCTCCATTTTTGACAAGGCTGTCATTAGTTTTACGTCAAAACAGTCCTGATGTAATGTCTCAATGAAACGGTCAGAAATGCTCAATGGGGCTTAAGACCAGAGAATAAGGCAATCAAGTCATGAGAGTCTCTCACTTGATGCCCAGAGATATGAGGAAAGAAGTTGTAACACTTCAAGCATGAGATTGTGCGAAGTTATGCAAGAAAATAATCTTTTGCCAACGAGATAATTGCAAACTATTAGGCCAAGGGAACAAGTATTCAACAAAAGAGGCAATGCAGGATTGGATTGTTAGGTTTACACCCTCTGGTACTCGGAAAGGGTTAATTAACGTTTCACCAACCAATGATGCCAGCTTAAAACATAAAGCCACAGCCTCCTTGTTGACGACGAAACCAGTGTGGATAAACAGCTCCAGTAGTATCCAAACTGTAACCCATCCATCCAGACAATCAAGGGCGGCTCTTTCCTCATCTGTTAAAAGAACAAGCAGAAAGTTTGTTTTCATGTAATTCTGTGTACATCTAATGCCTTTTTCCTTTTTGGTCTTGTCCATAGGAGGCCTGGAATTGGGCTCCACGTTCCTTGTTGTCTCATTTAAGACACAGTTTGGACGAATAACCAATGACAGCCTTGTCGAAAATGGAGGCACTAGTGTTATTTGGCTGCCTTAAAACCTGCTTGGGTAGTTTTCGCATATTTCGAGGGGAAAAAGCTTCTCCTCGTACCCTCATCTTTCCTTGGGTTGGTGTCGGGATCTTCCACAACAGAAACTATGTTTCTCTTATCCCTTCCAAATTCATTAGCTAAATATAGAAGAGTCATCCCTTCTGCAGGACCTGTTACAATTTTTACCCTCTCGATAGAAGTTAATCGCCCATTTTTTGGCCATTTCACAGAGCTGCAATAAAGCGATGGACAGTTAAAATGCCTTCAAAATACATAAACGTTCATAACTTTCCAATTTTCCAATGGATTCAAAAAATATTTCAGCAAGATACTAACATAGAAGCAATCTTCCAGTGACCAAAGTTTCATTACTGTACAATCAATATTATTAAAATTATTCACAAAATAGTGATCTGCAATAAAGCGATGGACGCAGTTTATATGAAGATGATAATTTCTAAAGTATTGTTTTAGAAAATAAGCAGTACAATTTATGAATTTATTAATATTCTGTGGAATATTCCTCAGTGGAATTTTCCCAGTGGAACTTTCCGCAGTGGAATTTTCCTCAGTGGAGTATTCCTAAGTGGAATTTTCCTCAGTGGTATTTTTCCAGTGGAATCTTCCGCAGTTGAAATTTCCTAGAACCCTTCAATTATTACTTTATTCATTTCATTCATGAAAATTCATATATTTAGTATGAAAATTATAATAATTATTTAAATTGTAAATGTTATCTTCACGTGTTCTGTATTGCGTAATCTAATACACCTCTGATATAAAAATAGCGCTGACCGTAGACCGGCATGACATTGGCAACATTATGTATTAATAACAGGTTTATTATTCATTAAAAGGACGTTTATTAGTTATTCATGAGATATTTATAAGTCATTTGCCAGAACTGGGACTGTGAGTTGACAAAATGTCGGATTTGCACTGGCCCAATCCAACACTAGCACTACATCGGCAACGTTAAGTATTGCCGGTACGGCGGGTACCAATAAGTCGTTTATCCGTGGTTATACTGTTCTGGGCCGGTGGACATCCGTGAGGTAGGCCAACGTCGGGCTTTTGCTGGCCCAATGCACCGAAACCGGCATGACACCGCTGTCCCAGAGTTTCGTTCCGAATTGGGCTAACGTTGGGCCGACATTGAACTGTTTACTGATATATATAGGTTAGATATTGAAAAATACTAGCATTCTTAATTCAAATAAATTGCAAGTGGTATGGAATGTACACAGTTTCAATGATTATCCCCAGCTGATTAGATTTTAATTACAAATCTGGTTGTATACATCGATACCAGATATGATCGATAAATGGCGCTATCTACTAAATACAATTTAAGATATGACCGATAATTGGCGCTGATCTATTAAATGCAGAGGTGGGCACGGCGCTACAAATTGTAGCGCGCGCTACAAGCGGCGCTTTTTTGTGTAGCGGCAGCGCCGCTACTTCTGTGCTAATGTAGCGGCAGCGCCGCTACTTTTTTCAGAAACGCTAGAGGTTTTCTTGCGCTGCAGCGCTGCCGCTTCTTTTAGAATAAAAAATGTTAAAGTTATCTGAGGGATCTAAATAAAAGTCTATACAAGCTAGGAAGCGACCCCAGATAGCTAATCAGTTGTAAGTGATATTCAGACAAATCCACGCAGTGCGACCAACTGATATTCAAACAAAGATTCACAGTACGACCATAATAATGATTCGCAATTTGAATATTTGATATAAAGTCGAAACCGCCTAATACGATCAACTTACACATCGTCTTACGCTTTTATGCAGATGTGTTTTTTGCAATAAAATGGGTTTAACTCAATAGTTTACTTGGACATTTCAGGAAATGTGCATCTACGTTGGAGATAATTTAAAACAATTACTCACTTTCAGTGTACGAAGGTCTTGGTACATAACACTAAAAATGCATAAATAAACGTTTTAAATAATTCTATTGTAATTTTTTAGCAACAGCGTTTATGGGTAGTTTTACTGCTAATTTTTTAGTTATTATCCGGTTTGATTTCCCCTCTTTTCCACCATTTTTAAAAGATGCTTATCCATCAAATCTGTTAATTTCTGAATTGTATATCAGACGTTATCGTCTTACAAGAGTCTTCAGTATCCTTCCAGAGCTCATCTTTCGACGAGAACTGACGTCTTCGCACATACACATTCTTATTCAGGATGGACTGAAGTTTATCAATTGGGTTTGAATCTAGAGAGAGACTGGGTGATACCATCAACTTGTCATTGACGAACTTATTACTCCTCAGGATATTCACAGTTCCCTTACTAGAGTGAGAAAGAGCTTTAACCTTTTTTTCAACGCAGCCAGTTTACTTTTTTCCAGCAGGTTTTTTATAAAGTTAATATAAATAGAAAGAATTTATTTTCACTCCTTCTGGAATCCTGGAAGATCAAACCTGTTCATTTCCAAAGGTCTCAAGCCAAAATAATCACACCTCCACTTTCATGTTGACGTCAAATTCGTTGGCGATGTGGTGAGGCATGAGGGAGCCAAGCTTCAGGGTGCGGTTACTATGAAAGCGTATTAAAGCGATTTTTCGCACTGACGACTTCTGATGAAATCGGATGAAAATCAAAATCAAAATTTCCAATGGGAGTGGTTACAGTTGCAGCGATTTAGTCGTCAGAATACGTACGAAGTCGTCAAAACAACTTAAGCGTTCAAATGAGTTTGATTTTTTCATGCGACTAGCGATAGATTCGATAATTTTTGTGATTAATTTTCTTACTTTCGATTGCTGTTACTTTTTATACTTGCGTTTCAGAAATATATTATTTGATACTATTAAGAATAATACAGATATTATTTAATTATTTATAATATATATTTATTTATATAATTGGTTGTTACTCTGTACAATTTTTTTCAACAAAATTGATTATCCTTGTAGTTATATAAAAAATATTCTCCTTCTTTTTCTATTTAGTTATTTCAAAACAATTGTGCATTGAAAATAATAATAAAATTAGCGTCGCGTCTATTACAATTCAGAGGCACACAGGTAGGTGTTTAATTCCACCCAAACATTACCTCGAATAAACATAGTTTAGACCCCAATATTAATTGGGCAGAAACATACTGACGATCAGAAATCGCATACAGTGTAATCACATCGCACTGACGATCAATTCTGACGATATCGTCAGTGTGAAAAATCGCTCGAATACGCGTCCATAGTAACCGTACCCTTAGCCCATCAGTCAGGGCCGTCGAGAGTTTTCACGCATTTTGTCTTTGCAGGTACGTATCTAAGATTCAGTTAGGGGAGGGGAGCACTTTTCAAATTTTTCAATGTGTCTGGAAAAAATCCACAGATTAATCCTCATACTTTAAGAAATGTCAGTTAATTGATTATTGTAATTGTTTTGAATATGCTTACAGAAGCGTCATTTTTAAATTGAAAAATGGGGAGAGCGCCATTATGTTCATAAAGAATGGATTTTGTCATCCTATTAATATTAGCAATGATCTTCGACCTTAAAAATGTTTCTGAATTTGAGAAGAAATGCATCGTCCTGCACTCTGTAGCTTGCCAAAACACCTTCTTCTTCAACAGTACGCCGAAAATTTATTCTTCACTCCATGAGAAGTGTAATTGGGCGGCTAAATCTTACCATCTGAAAAAGTTCACAAGAGTTCGTGGTCTATTCAATAGAACTGGTTCTATTCACAAGAAAAAGAAAATGAAAACAAAACCAAAATGAACAGAATCAGTGATTCAGGAGGCGAAGAGTTTCTTTGAAGAAACCCCCAGTTGTTCTCTCAGAAAAGCTTCTCAGAAGATTTCACCCACCAAAACTCCGATGTGGGGGATCGTCAGACATGATCTTCATTTCCGTTTTTATCATTACACTTCATTTCAACCATTAATTAATGTCCCCAAAGCACAAAGAAGACAGTTCTGTCAGTGGATTCTACAGAAATCATCCAATGAGAAGTTCCTTTGCCTCCTTGGAAAAACCACATCGAAAAACGACGGAGTGTAGACTAATGAAAATCCCCGAAATAAATGATAGGTATGAACCGTATGATGCTAAGGTAATATCTTTGTTGACATTATTAATGGAATGGATCTAATCGTTCATGCATTCCATGACGATGATGGCAATTTGTCATCGGTTAATGGTGTTTCATATCTCAGATTGCTCTAGCACATTATTTGGTGTTAGTTTGGTATGCGATCTGAGCGCCATCTACTGGTTTGGCATGCGATCTATTTAGATTTTAGAATATATTAGCAGATATAAAGGATACACACATGTTATTTCCTTAAATAATCATATAGCATTTACATATGCAGAGCCTTAGTATGGAAATACTTCAAGACAATATCGTTAAATTAACTACATACTACTAAACTTATATGAATATAAAGTAAAATAGGCAATTAATATATGATTTTTTTACTTTGAATGCATTGTGACAATATCATATACAAGATATGTCTCGTCTATATTGTTTGTTTTGTATCACTGATATTTAAAAAGAAAAATTATCATACAAAAATACTAATGCATTATCAGATCACATAAACCTCTCAGATCACATACCAAACTAGCACCCATTATTTGCCCCATATGTAACCATTCTGTAACTCGTTCTTCACGTTTTGGTGGATGCAAGGTACGGCGCTCCAACACATTGAGCAAATGCAGATCTAGAATTTCTCAATGAAAAGTTTCGAGGTCGATTTATTAGCAGAAGAACGGAAAATACCTGGCCAGCACACAGTCAAGATCTCAACCCTTTTGATTTTCACTTCTTGGCTGCTGCACAAACTCGAGTTTATATATGAAAAAGAAAGAAAAGAAAAAATTCTTATACAATATGTTCAAAGTTTCGCTGAAAGGTATATCCCGGAGACCCCTAAGAAATTTTGAAAGTATGTTTTGAAGTACTTTGTCTGTGATGACGAAATATTTAGTGTGGCCCGTAGCCATGGCCACAAATTTGTTTTTCACTAATGGGGCGTCGGACTAGTGGGGCGTCAGACTATTGAGAAGTTCCCTCTAATTTCAATATGTCAATTTACTCCATCTCCTTGATATATTCATATGAATATCACAATAGAAACAAATCACCAAGAGGTAAATATATAGTTAATATATTGACATTAAAGGTCCACTCCAGGCTCCGATAAAAAAATGAGTTTATAACATAATATTATAGAACTAAGGTCTACGATCATTATTCTGCAAACCGCATACAATTCAGTTCAGTATATATTTTATAATTTGTTTTTAAAGTTTTTTAGTACTCTGTGAGCAACAATTGAGCGAATCACTAATCTGATGCTCAAGAAGAAGATTGTACACTCTTTGTTTTGATTACAAATTTGAATTTTATAAACAAACCATGCGTTTTCGGCCATTATTTTAGATATCAATTGTTTCCTAAACTATATAAACGGTTCTTTTATAAGTTCATTCAATTTTATACCTTTACACGAATATTAAATGGATTTATTAAATCTATTCCTAGTTGAAAATCAAAACAAATGGTGTACATTCTTTTTCTTCAGGCTGAAAATTTCTTAAATTAGTAAGTCGGAAGTAAAATAGGTTTTGTAGAGTTTTGATTCTAAAAATCTTTAAAAGCATATAAAATTAAAAATATGCTACCAAATTAGATGCGGTTTGCAGCAAAATGATAAGAAACATTAGCCTCATTGAAGAAGGCAATAAAAATATTTCCTTGGAGGGGACCTTTAAAGTTCCATGATGTTACTGTACATATCTTATGATAGAACTATGTACGTACCTACCTAAAATATAGGGGAGAACCGGGAGAACAACTCGTTTAAACATATATAAAATTGTTGGAACTATACTGCTTATTGCAACTGAATGTGTGCAACGTGTTAACCATCAGCTATTTGAAAGATCCAATGCGGAGATGTAGTATTTCGCCCCCGAGGTGTAATTTACCGTTTTCTTCAATATTGAGATAATTTTTCGTGATTCAATTGGATCGTGTGTGGACTATATGAATACGAAACTGGTTCTAAATCTAAAAGATATGAATTATAATTTATATCAATATTTTGTGTTATGTTTGGTGTGTTAAAAAATAATACAAATGAAATTAGAAAAATGGAGATGTTTTTAATTTTGAAGTGTCATTTGGGATGAATCGGACACTTCTGTTTCGGTTGGTTCGGACGGTGTCTGAACCTTCCCTCTGTATCCGATTCAGTCCACCATTACAATTTATTGAAGTAATTCTTATTAAAAAGGACATTCTGAACTTGAAGTTAATTGATTGTTTTAATTGACATAGCATTCGTTTATAAGATTAATTGCAACTTTTAATATTAGTGTCTTTATTTGACAGTTTGAAGATCGAATTCATGCCTTTTCATTATAAAAGGAAAACTGATAGTGGACGTAATGAAGAAGGTATTCAAAAAACTTTACATGAATTCCAAAAAGGTTGATCTGTCAGAAAAGCTACTGAAATTGGAAGACTTTAAACATTCGATGAAATATTTAAGATGTAATTTAATAATTTTGGTGAATTCCAAGAAAAAGGATATATGTAGTTATACCCAAGATATAAGAACATAATCAGGTATAGTACCTAGCAGACGACACAAAAATATGACGTCACCACAACAACACATTCCTTGTTTGTGACCGAGCGGCTCATAATTCCTCGTATTTGCATGTTAATTTCGAGAAGTTTGAAGTCATTTTATAGGGGTTTAGTGCAAAAGAAAAGCGAAAATGGCGATTGAACCTTAAAGTTGAATATATAGATATAATTCAGGTGTGTTTTTATTGTTCATTTCTTTAACTTATCTATAAAAAATAGGGTCTTGAAAATATGCTACATAGGAGCCTAAACTAGTGCTAGTTAACTGCTAAATTGTAGTTCCTATGAATAACAAATAAGGAAAAAAATAATGGAAATACAATTTAACCAATGCCTAGTTAGTAATTGATAAGAAAAAATTCAATTTAAAAGTGATTAAGTTTAAGTTGGTTTTTCCATGTTTCAAAGTGCGGTCAGAGTCGCCATTTTGAGTCATCCGGTGGTCACGTCAAACTATAGATTCAATCAGCTGATTACCATACCCTATGTTACTGTATCCTGGTTATACCCAAAGTAAAAGGCAATAGTTATACAATTTGCTTTTGATATATACCTATTAAATATAAGGATAATTTCACATTAATTACTCATGGGCTATCTATATTTTGATGGAGAAAATGTTCAATCATCATAATAATATTTTTATGATAAAATTTCAAATACGATGAATTATTACTGTGAATAGCAAGTCATCATGGTTTATTTCATTAAAATTAGTAGATCCGAATTCAATTCTATCGTTTTATTACCCAAATTTCCAATGTTTTAACCATTTTTATGGTGTCCGAATCATCCTCACAGCTGGTCCGAAGTCTCCCTCTAGGAAGGAGCATTCGGACACTTGAATCTCTCTTATATTTTGTCTTATAACTTTCGAATGGAGTTTTAAACTGTAACACAGTCTTAATAAAATTGAATTAAAATAATTTAACTACATCAGAAATTTGTATATAATTAAATTCGAATTAGTTTACTGATTATTCATAATTCCCCATAAGTGTCCGAATGCTCCCGATTTTCCCCTATATAATTATATATTAACATTTACGATGTTTATAAATTTGACCAAGTCATAAAAAGTTTTTTCATGAAGATTTATAACCAAATATTTCCAATGCGAGTTTCTGTATACCAAGTGACGTCATGAGTCACGCCTGTGACGTCACACTTTCACACGCCATTTTCAAGTGCGAATATCCTTCTAACTATTTAATTCATGTTATGATTAATAAAATTAATATTTTTAATACATATAAAAATATTAATGTTTTTTTTGCGTAAATTTTAAATAATGACATTGTTGATTTTTAATGATTTATATATATATTTCATGGTTGGTAAACGATATACGTGTCGGAATATTAAACTTAATTATAATTATAAATGAACTTTGGCTGATAAATAGAAATCCTTCAAAAAAATACATGATCTCAAAATATAAATTTAAAAATTGTTCACGTAGCACGCAACTGTCTGAAATACGGAAAAAAAAAGAAATTTGCGTGAATGATCATGCAACAGGCAACTGTCCAATTTGAGGAAAAAAATTAATTTGCGTGATTACTAAATGAGCACACTGATCCCTAAATTGCGGAAAAGAGGCATTTGCGTGACTGCTCATTCAGAACACCACTGTTTTCGCAGTGGCGTGCTTCATGAGCAATCACGCAAATTCCATTTTCCGAATTTTGGACTGTGGCATACTGCGTGAACAATCACGCAAATTTGTTTTTTTCCTTATATTAGACATTGGTGTACTGCGTGAGCAACCACGTAAATTTGGTTTTTCCGTATTCTAGAATCTAGTCAACTAACTGAGGTTTTTAGGTGAGCACTGAGCGTGAACGGAAATTCTTTTTATCTATATTTAGGTATACTTGGTTTTTGTGCTACATTAATTGTTTTTTAGTGTGTGTGTGTGAATTCTTCCTTAAAAAGAGAAAGTAGAAGGTATGGTACCAGCCACCAGGTATCATAGCTTCACAAAACTTCAATTGATAAGTTATAGCATTAAGCATTAGCATGCACCCAGTCTGCAGAATATGGAACATTTTTCCAAGACTCTCTGCGGGAGTTTTTGATTGAATTTTAGAAATTTGAGATCTCCGCTGGAGATTTTGAATTAATTCCTATGTTACCATTAATTTAGCTGCGGGAGATTCTGAATCTGCTACTGAGAGTCAGAGGGTAACTGTCTCTTAAATTAAAATCTCTGCGGGAGAAGAGACACCCATGTTTCAAAGTGTGGCAAGAAAGTCGCCAGTTCAGTTAAGTGAGAAAATGGATCCAGGTCGCCACATTTAAGATGCTTTAAAGAAGAAATTTGACTTCCTAGTGAAGATTTTACACTTGAAAATATTCTCATGCTTCATGTCTGATGCATGTGCATCTCTTGAGACTATTTTATGAGTGATTTACTTGTTATATACATGTTTTTCAACTTATTTTACCCCTTTAAAGTCGCCAATATACTGGCGACTTTGTCCATACTTTGAAACATGGAGAGACACATTCTGCAGACTGGGCCATGCACTAGACTTCTTTTGATAGCTACTATGCAACCAGACTGCAGGAACTGGTAAACTGTCAGTCTGTATTAGTATTTCATGGTAAATTCCACCGACATGTCGGTGGAATTTTTCCCCTTTGAAAATAATATTCTGACAAAGTCGGTGGATTTTTAGCTATTTATTCCTAAGTTACCATTAATTTTCGGTGGATAAATTGGGAAAATGTTGGTCGATTAGCCAAATTATTGGAAATTTATGGTGGATTTTTTCAGCTTTTTCAAAAAGTCAGTGGGATTTTTTTGCACCAAATACAGACTGGGTAAACTGTTCTCCAAGAAATCCCCAATTTTGGCTTCTGTTCTCAGTTAAATACATGTAAGGTAAGTGTCGATCTATCGGTCACTTCAACCTAGCCCAGTCTGTATTTGGTGCATGGAACTCCACCGACATGCCTTATATAGGAATAATTCCACCAAAAAAGTCACCATATTTTTGCCCATTCCACCGCCATGAGCAGGAAAAATAAATTGCCCCACCGCCACTGAATGTTAAATTACAAAATTCCACCGACTAGTTAGGAAGAAATCTTTCAGGACAATTCAAAATAGTAATAAAAGTTCAAATCAGTGTAATTATTACTTATTACAGTTTAAATTGTAGTTTTTTATTTATCAAAATAGAGTACCTATTACTACCTACTTACCTAGCTAACTAAGTTTACTGTATACCTAATATCATTTGCCAGTTTGCCACCAAATTCTTTTTCTTCTTATCTTAAGAATCAGTAGAAAATCAGACAGACTGGTACCACAATATTTTGAGCTAAATGAAACATGAATAATATTGCAAGCTTGTTTTTTGTTTACCTTAATATTTTTCTGATAACATCTTCTACAGTTTTCATCATAGTATTTTATTTATTTAATGCAAGATAGTACCTA
>CANNZV010000295.1:0-20987 GCA_947561585.1 Caprella mutica | reverse complement strand
GATCATAGAAATATAAATCATATATACTTACCTATTTTAACTCATTATTTTGATTGGTACTATCCATGATACCTGGAGGTATCATGGATAGTACCAATAGTACCAATCCATGATACTTGGAGGTATCATGGATAGTACCAATCAAAATAATGAGTTAAAATAGGTAAGTATATATAGTTTATTTTTCTATGATCGAAAATGTGGAAGCGTACAATAATTCAAACTACCTACTTCCAGTGATTTACGCTATTCCCAAGGTTTAATTACACTGTACATTAATAAAGTTTATTAATGTACAGCGTATTTTAATCGTGGGAAGGGAATAGCGTAAATCACTGGAAGTAGGTACTTTGAATTATTGTACGGTTCCACATTTTCGATCACAGAAATATAAACCTATTTACCTACTTATTTTAACTCTTTATTTAGTATCATGGATAACAATTTAAATAGAAATTACATAATCATTATTAGGTAAGTAAGAAATTATAAAGTTATAAAACGTATGATTAAAATATTTAAATCTGAAGTTCACATACATAAGTTAATAAACTAGAGTATTGGGTACCAGTCTACCTAGGGTAAGTTTCAAGTTATCAGACGTTTCCATATTTCCGACCACACAAATATTGTATAATTTACTAACTACTTTAACTGGTTATTTAATTATAGTAAGCCTATAATATTAAAATAACCATTTAAAGTGTTAGTTAAATTCATCAACTTTTTCTTATATCTGAGGTAAGTTCTAAGTTATCGTACGATAACACATTTTCGGCCCTAGAATAGAAATCCTATACATAGGGGAACTTGGTAAGTTACGAATTAGCGGTCAATTTCACATCTTCGGTCATATGTAAATGTAGATATGAGAAAACACGATAGGTAAAATACTAATAACTATTTTTTAAAATAGGTAGTGTTACCTATTGCGATATTAAACATGTAGGTAGATATAATAATTATTTATCAGACAAGTAACGAACTGGGCAATTGGGGTATGTGTATGGTGGGTCACTGGGTGGGGGATATGTGTTAGCATGCAATGATGGAATCGTAACATTTTATGTTACTTAAAACATGAATAATCTTCAAGCTTGTTTGGTATTTACAAGAATCTTTTATTCTGATATTGTGCAGCCATCTAATTAAGAGGTACTACAGTTTCCATTGTATTATTTTATTTATTTAATGTAAGATAGTACCTAGGTAACTGATATCATTTGGCTCCAAATTTTAATTTTTTTTAATGAAAACTGTAGAAACTCTTATCAGAAAAATATTAAGGAAAACAAAAAACAAGCTTGCAAAATTATTCATGTTTTAGTTTGCTTGAAATATTATGGTACCTGTCTGTCTGATTTTCTACTGATTCTTAAGATAAGAAAAAGAATTTTAAAATTTGTGGCAAATTATACCTATAGGTATTATATATCTAGGTAGTATCTAGTAGGTAGCTACTATACCTATTACAGAAAGTATCTTATACTGCTCACTCTAATCTAAAAGGCAGCCATTATCTTAATAAAGGCCACCATTATCTTAATAAAGGCCACCATTATCTTAATATAGGCCACCATAATATTAGATGTGGGTACTACCTATGTATTTATCAAAATTTTAGTAATTTTACGGGGAGGGGAGTACAATGTTGAGGGGAGGGCGGAGGGGTAGGGGTGCATTGGAGTGGGTTACTTTTAGTTTTAGTATAAGTACATATGTATACTTGGTCACACAGTCTCGACTCTCAGACAGTAATGCTCTGGCATCCATTGAGGGAGGATGTATGATGTTATCATGTTGCCACCACCGCCATACTAGATACGATTGTTCTCATATTTCCCACCGACATAAGGTCTTAGCAGTTATCTTGAAACAAATATTCCACCGACTGTGTTGGAATATTAGGCCCATCAACCTCAAAATTCCACCGACAAGTCGGTGGGATTTAGATTTACCGCTAAATACAGACTGGAACCTAGCTACTACTCTTGACAATGTTTTGAGAATTGAAGAGTGTTGCCAGAATGTTCATCTAACAGATAAAATAAAGGACGATTGCACAAGGTATTCATTTTCGCCTAGCTCAAGAGCCATGTTACAGAGTATGTCAGTTACCAGTCTGCAAAGCACGTCCATGTGGCCAAAGATCTTTGGAGACTATATTTGAGGGAACAAGATCTTGGTGACTATTTTCTAATTAATTCCCATGTTTACATGTTATTATTGGCCAAGCAATAAAGCATGTCCAAACTCGAGTTTGTGACAGTTATTTTTGAGCCCTTCAATTGCAAATGGTGAGTTTTATCTATTTTTCTCCTATGCTACAATGTTATTTTGGAGAGAATTTATGAAAATTTGATCATTTTGGAGAGAATTTGTTGAATTTTGGAGAGAGCTGGAGAGACAAATGGAGAGTTTATGAGACAAACTATTTTACTTGGATTATTGGAGAGATTTTGAAGAAATTTGATCATTTTGGAGAAAAATTGAAAAATTTTGGAGACTAATTGTCCTGAAATATGAAATCCTGGTGACAGATTTGACACACTTTGCAGACTGGGTCAGTTAAAGCCAATTAATTGGCTTAGATTTCAAAAGGTCAAAACTCAGATATGTCTAATAGACTAATTGGCTTTAAATTCTGAATTAATTCCTATTTTCCCATGTTAATTTTGGCTTGAAATCTTCAAAAAATGAGCCAAATTGGCTTGACTCAGAATTTTAGTGAAATATTGGCTCAAATATTGACCAGTCTGTATTTGTTGCACAAAATCCCACTGACTTTTATTATTATTTGACTTGGGAATAAGCAAACCTTAAAAATAGTTAAAATACAGTAATAAATTAATGGGAACTGTATAATCCACAGCATTTAGCCTCTAAAATTTATCTGTTAGCCTAAGGTATTTTCCAGAGTGGGAACTTCACGTGAATCACGTCCTTAAATGAAATAGGGAAGAGGAAGGGAAATAGGAATTTACTCGAAATTTTAATAATTAAATTGTAGGGAAAAATATGGCTATCACTCTTTATAGCAACAGTATCTAAAATCCAGTCTGCAGAACTGTTAAAGTGTTTGTAGAGATCTCTTATTCTGTTCGTAGCAAACAGTAAATAAAGGGATTTATTCAGAAGTGTTCGTAGCAGAATTAATGTAAGTATAGGAATTAATTCAAAATTGTTTGTATAGAATATCCCAAATATCTCCCATTTTCTGCAGACTGGTCTAAAAGCTAAGCGGCCCAGTTCCAGTCTGTATTTGGTGCACAAAAACCCACTGACTTGTTCAAAAAGCTGAAAAAATTCACCAACTTATTTGATTCGGCTGATCCACCATCATTTTCCTCATTTAGCTGCCGAAAATTAATGGTTACTTAGGAATAAATTGCTAGAAATCCACCAACTTTGCTAGAATATTATTTTCAAAGTGGAAAAATTCCACTTTGAAAATTTACCATGAGATACAGCCTATCAAAATGATCAAATGGTCTCAACATCTCTAAAACTGATAAGTTTTTACTTACACCCCAGACTGAAAGTTTATAATTGTTACCCCATAAAATTATTACAGTTTTCTATGATAAATTTTTATTTTCTATTCCAAATTAAACATCTTAATCAAAGAATTGAATAACACATATCAGCAGCAGCTGTATCATATTTACCAGCCTGAATATTTAAGAATTTATGATTATTTTGATTTCAAATTTGGATTTTCATTTCATTATTATTTATTAAAAATTGTAATGTTTACTTTTACTGTCCGAAATGTGAATTTTGTTTACTTTTACCATCTGAACTTTTTTTATGATTTACCTTTACGGTCAAATATTTTTTTTATTTACTTTTATGGTTTGAACTTTTTCTCTGACCGTAAAAGTAAAGAGATCCCATTTTTCTTCAATTTAATCTTATTTTTTAAATACAGATTAATCCTCCTCCTGAAAACTGACATATAAGACAAAAATGTTAATAAAATAAAGATATTGGTCCTCTCTGTAATATTTTCCAACCAATTTTATCAGATCAACAAATTATATTGCATTTTTCAAACGGATAATTTCAGATATACTACCTAATTGGTTTTAAATTCTGAATTAATCTCAATGTTGTCATGTTAATTAATAATTTAAACTTGAAATGTTCTTGGCACCTAGCAAGAATTATTTATCAGCTAGATTTACCTCTTTATTATGATTGGCATGCAAAAAAAATTATGCTAATATTAGCTTTACGTGTTTAAACACTCTCCTGTTCAAAAACTAGTCTCGTATAACAGATAACACCAAAATACTTCAATACCCTTTACATTGCTCAATATTTGTGTGTGCTATCAAAACAGCTATGCCAGATGAAGCCGACAATGTAGTGAGAGAAGAAGTCGGCGGAGATGCACCTAACTTACGCTCGTTGAATTCCAGTGTATGTAGTAGTACATTAATCTAATCTTTCTATGTCTAAAATCTCAAGCTTCTTCCTACTATTTTAATAGTTCTTATTGACTCGTAACTTATTAGTAGCCACATATCAAAAGGTAATTAAGAATGTAGATAGTAGCTCATATAATCTTTTTATACTGAATGTTTTTTTTTATATTTTATACTTAATGGTTTTTTCAATTCCACCGCTGTCCATGACTATAGGACTTAATTTTTCATACTTTTTAGGTTCCTTGTGCTGTGGCATTTGTTAACAAAACGGACAGAAAAGTAGAAGTCAATTGGATCAATTTTGAGGGTGCGAGTGTACTCTACAAAGTAAGTTGTTATTTAAATTTAATAAGTTCATTCAACTTATTTCCTTGATTTACTCCTATTAAACTCTTTAAAATAGTTTTAATTAATTTCTGTTCTACTTTTGCTACAGGTACTTGATCCACAGCAAGGAATCAGTATAAACACCTACGAAACTCATCCCTGGATTTTCTGTGATCAGGAGACACGTGCTAGACTACTCGTCAACAATTCTAAAGTTTTTACCCCCAAGAAGATAGAGGTTTGTAATCTTTAAAACTTAATGGTTTTCTGAACTATTTTTATTTACAAAAAAACAATAGAGATATAAGATATAGGCAATTGTTTCTACTATGGCTAGTGAGATTGAAAACTAATTTATTCTTATTTCTTTATGTTCTAACTGAAATAAACTATTTTACCTATTCACTTGTCTAACTATTAGATTGAGTGTTCTCAGTATTTGCCTTAACAATAATTGGTGATGCATAAAAAAACATTTTTAGAAATGTACTTATGCAAAATTGCAGAAGGTTATGTTTTTGTCAGATGTATTTGTAATCTTGTTATTCGAATAATTCAAAAGTATTCAACTAAATTGCCTGAGATTTTATTTGGTGGGACTATTTTTCATTATCCTGGAACCATCGATCAGGTCAAAGTCCTTTATAACTCAAATAATATTGGATGGTCAAGCTCATTTATAAATGGTAGTGAAGGTATGCACTCTATGAGTGCAAATTTTAGTTTTTAATGTTTCTGAATCTTCTTAAGTTTGAACTTGATTCAAGTTAGAATAATTTTCCAGCTTGTATAGCTAACAGTTAGATTTTAGTAGAGTTTAAATTTTAAAACTTTGGAACCAACTGCCATATTACTGACATCAATAGGAAATTAAATACAAGGGACTTGAGGAAGCGGTCAGAAAGAAAAGTAGTACCAAAAAAAAGGTTGCTTACAAATGGATGGTGGAAGTGCTCATGGATGCAAAGAAGCTACTCCATGACTGCTTTGAAAACAGAGGTAATATTACTAAAAATTACAAGCTTTGAAAAATTAATAAGTAGTAAAGTGGAAAATGGCTTCTTGAACTTAGTCACTTACACCACCATTCAATGATGATGCTCATGAATGTATAAAAGCTACTTCGTGATTGCAGTCACATACCAATGAATGTGATGAAAAGGGACACAAGCACCGGTGGCTTTACTCATGAATGGAAGAGGAAAATGAAGAGGTGATAGTTATAAGACTACATGTCTACCTAACACAAATATTCTAAGATATATTAGTTGAAGATGCAAAGTTTTAGAGCTATCCTTTAAAACTGCAATTAGAGATTTAAAAAATGTGATCAGAATCATAGTAAAAAGTGAAAGAGCAGATGAATGACTTGCAAGAACAGTTACTCTCATAATTAGTTGCTCTTTATATTCTATGCAGTGGGTGGTGATGATGAGCCAATACCCATAAAGATGCTGGACTGAATTCAAAATAAAATGTATACCTAAAGCCATCAATATAATAAAAAAACAAGGTTTAATAAAAAATACATTTGTTGTCTCTCTTTTTTTACCACATCACTACCAGTAACTAACTTCTACTGTCTATTTCTTTTAAGTTTTAGACTGGTTGATTCTGAATCCCTCCTCATGACCTCATTTGTAACTTCCTAAATAATTTTTTTTTAGAAATAATGATTTAGTTTTTAATGTATAAGCACCATCTCACTCTCTTTTTGTTTTCTCTTCACAGCCAGTAGCTGAGGTAGCTTCACCAAGACGCATTGCTTACCTAATCACAATACCAATATTCAGCCTCAAAGAGAGAGCTGTGCAGGTGACACTTCATTACATTTAACTTAGTTATCATATTAATTAATAATTAGTTTATCAATCAGATAATTGCTAGAATAATTTATTCAGTTAGCTGGTAACTACACATTCCATTTTGGAGAGATATTCAATTCCTATTATTATTATTTTTGAACCAAGATTAGTCTAATTTGCGAATTGTTGGTCGGTTTCGCATCTCCGGTCATAGAAGAAAAAACTATGAAATAATTATTTTTTACTGGTATCCATGATACCTGCAGGTAGGAAAAAAAATTATATTACCGAAGATGTGAAATTGACCGATAATTCGTAACTTTATACCAATTGCATGTTATTTTGTATGTAGAGTTATAGCTTTTAGTTTATCTCTTTATAATTTATTATAATGCTCTCCACCAGGTGATACTGAATCATTATAAGCGTCTTTCTGATATCGAAAGATTGCAATTGCCGGGTAGTTTGATAGCAGATTTATCATCAGCCTTAGCCCTGCGTGAGAAAGATCAACAGCTGTAAAGAGGTAACGGTAATATTATAATAATTATATAATATAGCTATTCTTTTATTTCAAAATACAAGATTATATCGTTGAGAGGTGCTTCTGTAGCAGCGAATAAAGGATCTAAATTTTTAAAGAATTTGCTCAGTGACTTGGTTGCAACTCCAATGTTGTTGATTTTCTTGGCAATATCATGTTGATGAGTCTTTCCTCACTTTGAAATTTTCTAATTATTCGTTTTAGCTAGTTATTTACTAAATTATTATTTTGTATGAATGACATAATGAAATGGTATCAAATACTATATACCGATAGAACGATTCAATACTCTTCAATTCTCTTCTATAATATTTCCGGGATCTATGTTTTTAAAAACATATTTTGACTTACTGTCACAACCCTAGTAAATAAACTAATCTATTGATTTTGTAAATTCCTAGTTCGCGTCCCTAGTTCATTTAGGGACACGAAGTAGGAGCCGATCCAAATATCATCTTCTAGTTAATGTCTAATTGAAATAGGTATAAAAACTAGGACTTCACCATTAATTAGTACACTTTTGTACATATGTAACCTCGCAACACTAGTAAAAACTAATTTGCTAATTAATTTCTATCTGTTCTAGATATGGAGTTTGACAACGTCAACCCCACGGTGTTCACGACTGCCAAAGAGCGTCACCCTTCTCCCTCTGACTTTGACGACTCTTTCTGTGACCCAATAGACGCTAGGGAAGTGTTTGATCTTATCAGGGACATTAAGGACCCAGAACATCCTCTGACGCTAGAGCAACTTAATGTGGTGAGTAGTACCTACTTTAATAGTGTAGAGTAAGTTATGAATTAGTGATCTGTTTCACATCTGTCATATAAGAAAAAGTGGTATATATATAATGATAATTAGAATACTAATCCAATAATAAATATTAGCTACATCGTTTTTTCTTGTGACCTAAAGATGTGTAACTGACCGATATTTATCCCTTTCCATGTACGAAATGATTTTATCACAGTTCATTCGTTTCACATTTCCAAAAAGAAACTTTACTAATTGTAATGTTTGTAGATATTGTAAAATTGGTCTGGGTACACAATGACAAATTTGAAAATAATAGAAAGTAGAAAACTGTGATTAGTTTAAAAATTCATAAGGATAGCTACCTATTTGATTGAGTGTAATTGTAAGAAACCTAATGATTTTGTATTTATTTCAGGTATGTGAATCTCTCATAGATGTGGATGACACCAAAAGTTTTGCCAAAGTTCAGTTCACACCAACCATTCCCCACTGTTCCATGGCCTCCCTCATAGGACTCTCCATTAAACTCAAACTGCTAAGGACTCTGCCACCAAGGTTAGGAACTCTCCTTAAGAATGGATTAATCGGGTAAGTTCTATGTTATCGGACAGTTCCACCACATTTTCGAACATATAAAGTATTGAACCATTTTAATTGGTAACCATGATACCTGCACGTATAATGGATACCATTTGAGATAACCAAATAAAATATTCTGCAGTTTATATGTCCGAAACTGTGGAACCGTCCAATACATGGAATTCACCCTGTTAATTAATTTTTTCAAATAATGGACAGTTAATAGTGATAATAATATAACTAATTGTAAATAAATAGTCCAGTATTCGAATAGTACAGTGGAACTCCTGTGTTATGAAGTATTGGTTCCTTCATAACTCAGAGCCACTTCATATCCCGGTTCTATAATTTATAATTTAAATGACATATATCATTTTCTATAATTTAAATTTTAAACATAGAAATCACTTCATTACTCAAGTGCTTCACAACTTAGGAGTTTTACTGTATTTCACTTTCTATCTATGATACCTCCAGTTATCATGGATACCAAATAAAATGAATATTCAATAATATTTATTATATAGATTCTTCATATATGACTGAAAATGGGAGTTTTAATGTATTCCTTCATAACACGAGTAACTACTTCATAACTTAAAGTTTTACCATAGTAAACAGAATAGTATAGTACCCCAGTTACATGTATTATTCAAATTTATTCTGGGTAGGTTGTGACGTCATGTATGTAAACAAGAGGTCACGTCATAGTAAACAGAATTGCTGTGGGTCACGTGGAAGAGAGAATTAAGATGGCGGCCAACGCGACCGATCTGACTAATGATCTTGAATAAATCGTCTTCTTCAAGACTAAAAATTTGTTACTAATTTGGGTGTAAAAAGACCAGTAGCAATTTCATCAACAGTCATTTTTAAATTTTCGTCCGTATGACTATTTTGATTGGATAATAGCATGCGGTAATGTGGAATTAAAAAAATATCACCGAAAACGATATTTAACAAAAGTTGGGTGTGTTGCAGCCATCTTTTGTGTTTGTACTGTACGTACGCACCATTGTTGACATGTGACGTCACAGCCTACCGGGGCACGCGTAATATCCCCCCCCCCCTATAGCTCTGGGATACTATATCTTCTCTGTACTGTGGTTTTACCGTATTATGTTTAAGTGTTTTTATTTTCATTATGTGATTTCTGATTTCCTTCCCAAGGTTCAAGCTGCATGTAGTCATTACTCCCGGCTCTCACTCTTCCGAAGAGGCTCTCAACAAGCAGTTGGCCGATAAAGAACGAGTGGCAGCGGCTCTCGAGAACAAGCACCTGCTGAATGTCGTCAACAAATGTCTAGCTGGCATTGAGTGAATGGGGAAATGTCTTAAAACAAATACTCATTAATGGTGGAAAGTAATGATGGCTAATAATTATTTGAAACACCTTTTGTTTTTATTATATTTTAAGGTAAATTCTGAGTTATTGAACATTACTTCCTTTTTGATTATGTCACCCATGTGCTAGGTACATAATTTAACATTTTAATTCACGGATACCAACTAAATTAATCGTTAAATTATATAACTTACAAGATTATAAATGTGGAACTGGTCGATAACTTTGAATTTACACAAAATGATGTTTTTCAATGGCAGACACTAGTGACTATCGTCAAGAAATATTCTTACAATGGTCTGGGTTGATATTTTTTGTATTTTAATTTAAGTTAACTATAATTTCTTGAAAACACTATTCTATCTTTTTTTTAATAATACAGTAAAACTCCTCTATAATGAAGTCCTGTCCTGAAGTAGCCTCTATAGTTAGTGAGTGCCATACAATTTGTTCAATATAGAGGCTTACTCAGGACATTACTTTCACTTTATAGGATTTCATAATTGGAGTCAACTATAGTAATATTACACGAGGGAATGGTTATGTAACGTTAGTTTTTCTATCAATTTTTTTACCCATTAAATTAATTAACTTCATCATTTAATACTTAAAAGTTTAGTTTTAATTAAAATAGAGGTGGGTTCTGCATAATAATATTGTGGGGGGTTTTCAATTAAATGGAATCAAATATATCTATATTATTCTTATACTGTTTTAATAGCCTAAATTATGGTCATAAAAAAAATAGCTAATAATAATGGATGAAGGAAAACACCAAAATAATATAAATTTATTATTGCCAATATACATACCACATTTGAAGGAGAAAAATTCTTGACAATTATAGTACAACTAAGAACATCAAAGGAGACCCATACAGAAAATGAAATGAATATGGAAAATTAAGCTGGAAAATAAATGTATTTATGTAAGCAAAATTGAACACTTCATAATTAAATCGCGGAGAACTTAATGGATGAACATTACAAATCTAATATCTTGAATCTGACTAATGGTTATATATGGAAGGTAGATATAAATGAATTAGTAAGATATTAATGTCATGGTCTATACATCTAAAATGAAGTAGATTGAGGGGTAAGTATCAAGTTATCGAACAGATAGGGTTGCCAACCGTAATATATTTAAAAAAAAGTCCTTGAATGAACTTAGAGAAAAGATGCTAATTATACTTTATTTCTAGCATCAATTTAACTATAAAAGCTGCAAAACATATAGAGTAAATAAAATATTGAATAATTATTACTATACACAACAAATTAAACAATGTGCGTCTAGGTTGTTCATTACACACGTGTTTTAGATTCATTTGCAGTTGATCAAAATCAATTCAAATGTCCCTCATTGAAAGTTGGCATTGAAAGTCTAAGTTGGCAACCCATGAAACAGTTCAATATTTTCAATGATTCAAAAAAAATTATATAACTAATTTAATTTGTATCCATGGTGCCTGAATTTGACTTAATTTAGTTAATTTTTTTTCTCTCGTGTGACCGAAAATGTAGAACTGTTCGATAACTCGTAACTTACCCTAGTGGTCAAGTACAATTTACTCCTGAAGAGCCACTTCTACTCAGGTGGTCGGCAGCAGTACTTCACAGGGTGGCAGAGGTTAGAACAGCCCATTGCAACGTCTTCCCCCACAACCTGGGGAATAAAACGAACAATTGAGAAATAGCTAAGCAGAAAAATTTCATAAGTATTCGTATAACACAAAAATTTCCAGCATATCATATTTCTTACAAAATAGTTCAACGCATAACTTTTTTAAATGTTTTGTTATGTCCGTTCTCCAAAAAACTTCCTAGAGATATAGCTTCTTCAAACAAGATTATAGTAGTAAATTCACTGATAAATTTGGCAACGTGCATCGTTAAATTTTAATGAACAATTTGCTGAGATTTAGAGTACATAAAAAACTAAGAGATTATAATGAATAACTAACCTGAAAGACCCCTAGTTACATAAGGCCGACCATAACTATGATTGGCTAAACAACAATAATTATGGTCGTCAAAGCGGATTTTTGGCACCTATATGTCCAACCATATTGGGTACGGCAGCCTGACCATAATGGCTTTTCTGCCTACCTTAATTTTCTGATTGGGATGCGTACCTGTCAGGTGGACATCATAGTGTATGGCCGGCCTAAGGTATGCCTCTAAGCATCTTAACCAGAAATTATTAATGAGCTAATATTCTGTCCATAACTAGGTTGACTCAAGCCACATGAATCTCTTAGTCGTAAACTAATTATTGGCTCACATAGAAAATAGTTCATTTATTATTACAAGTATTTCTAAGCTGTCCTAACACATCATTAAATCTTTTATTACTTTGTGGGACTTAGGACTTATTTCAGGTCGATGAGTTTCTAATATATTTTTTGCTAATTCAGAATGCTACAGAGGCCACAGTGACTCCTCACCTTCAATATATTATCACAGTAGGCCACATTTCGGTAGGGTAGAGCTGTACATTTCTGCAGGAATCTGTTCATGCATTGTGGAGTGAGAAGTTCACAGCCACTGAGATCTGCATCAGAGATGTTCTCTACCAATCTGGAGGTTATTAGAGCCTCTAGACCTTCGTCAGTGATGCGCTTGCAGCCTGACAAGTTGATAGTTTGAAGGGCATAAGAAGGTTCTTCGTTAGTTTGAAGGGCATAAGAAGGTCCATCAGCACACTTGGCTAAGGCTTTCAAAGCCTTATCATCCAAAGTCTCACAGCCCTGTAAGTCCATGACCTTTAACTGACGGAGGCTGGAGTGCTGGTGAAGACCTTTAAAGGCATAGTAGTTGATGGTGCAGTACGCAGCTCTCAACACCTCAATGCTGGGGCAAAGACTGAGCATCTTATTGACTGTGTGTGGGGAGACGCAACCCCCACCATCCAATACAATGGACCGGACAGATGGGCCCACCCTTTGGCACACACCATACACTAATCCTTGCATCACATCCTTCAACCTATCTCGGAACATTTGCGGCTCTGACGTATCAACATCGCAGTCTTCATCGTACAGGGACAGGTTTTCCTTATCCTCGACTCCATGGGCAAGGTGTTGATCAGTCCATGTCCAGAGACCAGTAGCCCACTGGGTGGGGTAAAGGTGTCTCCACAGGGCCCCATCGTAGGCCACTGTGTTCAAAGACTTACTAACAGACGCTACTCTCAACACCTCCTGAGGGTTCAAGTAGCTGAGAATGTGACTGAGGACTTCACGGGGTAATCTTTCTATTGAGAAATCGTTATTGTAACTAACTTCTTTAAATCTTCTATTATCAACTGGCGTACATTTAGAGTAATTATTTGGGTAAGATGTTCTGGAGGAATTACTCATGTTATTGTCACTAAGTTCATTTGATGAGTAACTTTCATCACACTCATTGTTGTTCATCTCATTGCTACATTCATTAGATTGTAATTCACTATTGCTAGGGGTGTTAGTTATTGAGGGAGGGGGAGACTGGGTGGTAGTCAGTGATGCTGTAAATAGAAAAATATTTATTAAAACGGTAGTCTGTCTAATTTGTTAAAATATTCTCCAAATCGAAAGCAAAATAATAACTTAAAAGTTTAGTCTACACTTATTAAGGGCCGTTTACACGTAGGCTTTTTTAAGTCTTTCCACCAAACTTTTTTCTAAGCTCCTCCTACTTTTTCCACAAGAATATAAGAAAAAAAATAACAGTTAGGTATATCTTTTTTTTTATATTCTTGAGGAAAAAGTAGGAGGAGCTTAGAAAAAAATTTGGAGGAAAGACTTAAAAATCCTTACGTGTGTACAGCCCTTTAAAAATAATAGCAGTGTAATACTCACTGGAAGTCTCACTATTAATTGTTTTGAATTTAGAGTAATTTTGATGCTGT
The DNA here is from genome assembly GCA_947561585.1 of Caprella mutica. NCBI lineage: Eukaryota > Metazoa > Arthropoda > Malacostraca > Amphipoda > Caprellidae > Caprella > Caprella mutica. The sequence continues at coordinate 7,301 of CANNZV010000295.1, read as the reverse complement.
TGCCACACCTCATCCTTCAGAGCCTTCAGTTCATTGTACTCGAAATGACTCATGAGAAGGGGCTTTGGAAAGATACAATAACAATAAACAAACAAACAATGAAACAGATGAACAATTACAATAAAACAGATGAACAATAACAATAAAACAGATGAACAATAACAATAAAACAGATGAACAATAACAATGAAACAGATGAACAATAACAATGAAACAGAAGAACAATAACAATAAAACAGATGAACAATAACAATAAAACAGATGAACAATAACAATAAAACAGATGAACAATAAGAATAAAACAGATGAACAATAACAATGAAACAGATGAACAATAACAATAAAACAGATGAACAATAACAATAAAACAGATGAACAATAACAATAAAACAGATGAACAATAACAATAAAACAGATGAACAATAACAATAAAACAGATGAACAATAACAATAAAACAGATGAACAATAACAATAAAACAGATGAACAATAACAATAAAACAGATGAACAATAACATTAAGGCTACAAATTTTAGATTTATTAGCTAGCTATATTTAAAATTCAAATGGTTGATTTATATTTAAAAGATGGTAATTAAAAGGTTAACAATACGCAATTGATACAGTGCTCCATTCTTTGGAGCTAATAACAGATCATAATTAAGCAAAATCTTCAATTTCGTAACACTTTCCCCCATCACTAATTTATACAACAATGTAATCACCTGAAATTCCAGCTCCTCCTGTCTCATGTGCGGCAGGAAGTGCTTCAGAAAGCGCGTGTAAGCCTCATGCAGTTCACCACCAACAACAGAGCAGTCGCTGGGAACGAGGCAGAGGCTGGAGGAACCTAGACTCGACTCGCAGCGCCTCACTACTTCAAAAAGCTGAAAAATATTTGCGTAGTTTTAAGTCCTAAGTCTTTGATAAATATAAAGCTTACCCAATGCTTTAATTGGCATACTTTAATGTCTGTAAAAACTGAATAGGAACTAGAAAGAGTTAAGTAACCAACAATGTTATAAGGCTCAAAAAGTTAAAGCTAACAAAATCACATGGAAAATTAAATGATGTTGAAAAACAACAAACAGATTGAACTATACAAATTAGCAGATACCGAAATGATAGGTTTTAGTACTGCTATGAGTTAGATATATACCAATATTTATGACTTTGTATAGCTATACTCTATAATTGTTAAAGTATAATTAATTTATATTAGTAGCTAGCTAAAAACTTTAGCTATATACAACTGTAAATAATTTTGTCCAATTTTCAGAAGTGGTTTGCTAGTTGCAATATCTTACACTGAGTTCACCTTATAAAGGGCGTCATCTTCATGACAATGACCAAGCTGGGGAGGAGGTTGTTGCTGATGCTGGTGAATGCGTTGCTTTAGTCTGTCGAGAATGAGAACATTCTCAATGGCTTCATGTCTCCGGAACTCTAGGAGAGTGGAGTGCAGCTCTCCTACCACTTCTAGGAGTGAACTAACATCACCTAGATCAGAATGGAGCATCTGAAGAGCAAGAGAGGAAATAGTTAGTCACAGGAAATAATACTAATTAGAGGATTTGAATTGAACTGATAGAAGCCATGTTACAGAGTGTGTCAGTTAAAGCCAATTAATTGACTTGTATTTCTAAAGGTCAAAATTCATATATGTATAATTGGCTTCAAATTATGAATGAATTGCTATGTTCCCAAGTTAAATTTGGCTTTAAATTTTCAAAAATTAGCTGAAATTGACTTTACTTATTTCTTGTGATATTTTGTCTTAAAATTAAATTACAGACTGCCAGATACTGAAACTTGGGATAGAAGTTATTAAGGAGCAGTTAGAATACATATATTGCATACGCATAGATAATAGATCAGCTAAAAAACTAGTTAATATTATTAAAGGGCATTCAAAACTAAAATGTTGAATGTTCAAACTAGATGTCCATTATTCACTTTAGAAACGGTTATAGCTACCTAGACAGGAAAACTAAAAGTGAATTTGTTAGCTACTATCATCATTAAGAAATTAAACTAAGCTAAGTAACAATTTTGGTTTATGTCTTATAAGTATGTTTATGTTTTTTTTTTATGTTTATAAGTCTTAGTGATCACTCAAGTTGAAATTCTGAGAAAAAATTATTTAGGAAATAAATATACCCTATAAAGAATTACTACCTACTTAAATATGCACATTTTATATTTGTAACCTTACCTTTCTAGTGAAATTATTGACCAACTCTTTCATTCTCCCGTGTGGTCGAGTGAAAACATTAATTTCTTCAGGAATGGTAGTGGCCATTACTGCTGTCTCCATTCTGTAGTTATGATGATTTATAATAAGTACCTAATTATGTTTCAAGATGCAAATGATTATTGTTTGGGCCCAGTTGCGAAATACTGACTCCCTCCAATGGATATAAGTGCTTTTGTGTGTTTTTAATGATGGGGTTCATGAAATACGACATTTTCCAAATATAAAAATTATTTATGACTCCTCAATCAAAAAATGTGTTATTTTGGTGATTTGAAAGAGATAGCCGTTACTAAACACGACTCCTCATGTTATGCGAAACATAAGACCAACCTAACCTACCTTCAATAGAAAAGCAACAAGACTTTCTTTGTTTATACTATTCAATTTGCACTAAGGGATGATTTAAATCACATAAAGGTAACAATATATTTAAATTCATAGTTAAATGACATAATTTTCCGTAACTGTGATAGAAAAATTTGTTATTACATTTATTCTAATTATTATTGAATTCAAATGATTTAATTACTAATAGCTAGTAAGAGGAGTCGGATTATTTTAACATAGTCTCAATAAAACTGTCATGATTTATCCCTGTAGGAATACTGAAGAGATACAATTTAATTACCATGCGAGGAGTCTGATCAAACGATTTAAAAGACGGCCTTTATACTACTAGTTGCGAAACACGTCTCCTTTCAAAATATCATAGTATAATAGCCTGGTCCCTGGTTAGGTTAGGTTTATGATATGATTAGGTGAAATTTACAAATATAATCAAAACTATAATTTAGAATAAACTACATTTTAAAAGAAACCTAAACTATGTTTTAGTTGTCTCTTTATTACATGTCAGAATATTTTAAGATCGGGGAGTTGCATCGAATTATTGAAATCTATTTCAAAGATTTGTATTAAATTTTTGTATTTCAAGGGAGTCATGTTTCGTGACAGCCATCTCTTTCCAAATACCAAACTATCATATTTAAAGATAGAGGAGTCAGATCGAATTTTTGTATTTCAGAGGTGTTGTATTTCACAACTGAGTCCTTATCCAAGACTCCAAGTAATATAACATGGTTCATAAACTCTCCATTTGTCTCCGAGTCTCTCCAAAAGGACCAGTCTGCAAAGCATGCGCTATCAGTCTCCAGATATTAAATTTTGAGGGCAATTTGTCTCCCAAAATTTTTCAAATTTCTCTCTAATATGGCCAAAAATCAAAATCTCAAAATACTGTCCAATAATTTCATGTAAACATAGGAATTAATAGGAAAATTGTTGCCAGATAATTCACAAATTCATGCATCTTTTGCCAGTTTGTATTTGGTGCAGGTGCACTGAACTCCTCTGACTTTTTCAAAAATCGGAGAAAAAGCTGCCAACATTTTTCATCAATTTGTCTAGTCCTCCCAGATTGTATTTGGTGGAAAATTCAAATGATATCTCGGCAGATATTCAATTTCTCTAATAAAAAAATTCCTGCAACATCGGAGGATATTTAGCTATTAATTCCTATATTACCAAAAAATGTTGGGAGGACTAGACAAATTGATGAAAAATGTTGGCAGCTATTTCTCAGATTTTTGAAAAAGTCAGAGGAGTTCAGTGCACAAAATACAAACTGAATAAGTCCTCCAACATTTTTACCGTTTCCACTCCAAAAATTAATGGTAATATAGGAATTAATAGCTAAATATCCTCCGACATTGCAGGAATTTTTTTAAATAGCTATCTGTTGACATAACATTGGAATTTACTACCAAATACAATCTGGATCTTTTGCAGACAGGTAAAAAATGATCTAATTAATACTTAATAGTAATTATCAAAAATTCTCTCCAAAATAACAGTGTAGCCTCATATCAAGGCATAAAAATAGGTATTAAACCGTATTTCTCGTCATTGGCAATTGAAGAGCTCAAAATAAGTGTCACAAACTTGCGATTCGCCGATTGAAATAGGCAAATGACAAGTTTGGACATGCTTTATTACCTGTGCCCGCCGCCCTTAGTACTATAATGATATTATAATAGTAGCTACTAAGTTAAAAAATTTGGGGTAGCCTCTAAGCCTGGTAGGCGGGCCTATGCCTAATAGGTTAGGTATCTCAGGCTATGCGGCTATGCCTATCGGCTATCTGTAAAAATCTCAGCCACCTCAGTCGAGTGATCATGGAATGGTAGAGATTTCAGATTGGAGAGATGCTCAGAGATCTGAAAGATTCTTACTTTCAAGGTGCAAAATACACATTTTATATTTTAAAATATTTGTAGTACTAAGTACTATAACTACTATTTAACATTGTATTTTAATTTCTGTTTCAACGTTAAATATAAATTTGTAAATTGTAACCTTCTAATAGTCCATGTTTTTAAGTGTGGCAGGAAAATCACCAGTTTAGTGAGAAAATGGATCCAGGTTGCCACACCATATGTAAGATAATTTAAATTTTAAAGGAGAAATTTGGCTTCCTAGTGAAGATTTTACTGTTTACATTTGGAAATATCCTTATGCTTCATGTCTGATGCATTTGTATCTCGTGAGACTAGGGTCACCGTGTCAAGCAGGTAAATTGCAGCACGTCTGCAGAATATGGGACATTTTTAACATTTTCTGTGCGAACAATACTTAATTTTTCTCCTATATTTACATGTATTTTACTGAGAACAGAAGCCAAAATTGAGGATTTCTTGGGAGAATAATTTCTCAGTTCCTCTAGTCTCACTAGTCTGGAATGGCGGCCCCTTTATTTTTAATTGCGGCTCCGGGCTCTATCAAGAGTCTAAAACATTCTGAACCGAAATTACATTAAAATGGCATAGTAGTTATAAAAAGAAGCGCAGGCCAGTTTGTATTTGGTGCACTGAACTCCTCTGACTTTTTCAAAAATCTGAGAAATAGCTGCTCAAGTAATAAAGCATGTCCAAACTCGCCATTTTGATGGTGAATTTGTGACAGTTATTTTGAGCCCTTCAATTGCAAATGGCGAGTTTTATCTATTTTTCTCCTATGCTATAATGTTATTTTGGTGAGAATTAATGATAATTTGATCATTTTGGAGAGAATATGTAATGTTGATTTTTGGAGAAAGCTGAGGAGAAAAATGGCAAGTTTAGGAGACATACTATTTTACTTGGATAGCTGCCAACATTTTTCATCAATTTGTCTAGACCTGAGTCCTCCAACATTTTTTCAGTTTCTCCTCCAAAAATTAATGGTAATATAGGAATTAATAGCTAAATATCCTCCGACATTGCAGGAATTTTTAATTGAATATATATCTCCCAACATATCATTGGAATTTACCACCAAATACAATCTGGGCCGCAGACCCGCAGTTAGTTAGTGTGCCGCAATTTACCTGCTAGGCTGCTTCTGCTCCACTATGGAAGAAGTGTTCTTTTCTGATGGATAAATCTCTCTGTTGGAGTTTAGCAAACTCTAAAATACAGTGATAAATTAATGGAAACTGTATAATCCGCAGCATTTAGCCTCTAAAATTCATCTGTTAGCCTAAGGTATTTTCCAGAGTGCTACTCAGACCAGTGGCTTCTGCTTGACCCTATTTTATAATTTTAGGTGTGATTTACTTGTTATTTACAGGTTTTCCAACTTATTTAACCTCTCAAATATTGCCAATATACTGGCAACTTTGTCCATACTTTAAAACATGGCTAATAGTTAGAGAATTTTTGAAACGATCAAATAGTTAGAATAGAATTGCCATTCTAAATCTTTGTTTCAAAGCAGGGCTACCTAAGTCACCAATAAACTGGAAAGTTTTCCACCTAATACCTAGCTATATGATAGGTAATGAGAAAAATTTGATAAAAAATTCACACTGGTAAGAGACCAGTCTGTATTTGGTGCACAAAATTCCACTGACTTTCTAAAAGCCAGCCTGCAGAAACTGGTAAAGTGTTCGTAATCCGTAATCGTAGAGATCTCTTATTTTGTTTGTAGCAAAATTAATGTAAATATAGGAATTAATTGAAAATAGTTCGGAGAGAATACCCCAAATATCTCCCATATTCTGCAGACTGGTCTAAAAGTTAAAAAAAATCCTCCATAAATTTCTATTAATTTGGCTGATCCAGAACTTTTTTCCAATTTATCCATCAAAAATTAATGGAAACATAGGATTATATCATTATAGGAATAAATGGCTATAAAAATCCACCGACTTTGCCAGAATTATACCAGTCTGCAGAATATGGGAGATATTTGGGATATTCTCTCTGAACAATTTTGAATTAATTCCTATATTTACACCAGACAGCAGGAACTGGTAAAGTGTTCTCCAAGAAATCCTCTATTTTGGCTTCTGTTCTCAGTAAATTACAAGTAAATATAGGAGGAAATTAAGGATTGTTCACACAGAAAATGTTAAAAATGTCCCATGTTCTGCAGACTGGTATTTTACTATTTACATTAATTTAGCTACGAACACTTCTGAATTAATCCCTATATTTACATTAATTTTGCTACGAACAGAGTAAGAGATATCTACGAACACTCTACCCAGTCTGCAGAATATGGAACATTTTTCCACGGTGTGCCTAAAAAGCGTCCGGAAGCGTCCGATAGCGTCCGAAAGCGTCCGGTAATATCTAGTACTGCCCTGTACACTGTACATGATTATTAATATCATATAATGAATTTTAATTTACATATTTAAAGGTAACAGTTACCTATTTGATAGTAAACGCTCCCGGACGCTTTAAAATGCACAAAAGCGTCCGGAAGCGTTTAGAAGCGTCCGGTAATATCTAGTACTGCCCTGTACACTGTACATGATTATTTATATCATATAATGATTGTTTATTTACATATTTAAAGGTTACGGTTACCTATTTGATAGTAAACGCTCCCGGACGCTTTAAAATGCACAAAAGCGTCGGAAGCGTTAAGAAGCGTCCGGTAATATCTAGTACTGCCTGTACACTGTACATGATTATTTATATCATATAATGATTGTTTATTTACATATTTAAAGGTTACGGTTACCTATTTGATAGTAAACGCTCCCGGACGCTTTGAAA
>CANNZV010000294.1:0-331079 GCA_947561585.1 Caprella mutica | reverse complement strand
CCCTTAACTTCCTCCACTTTCACCCTCCCTCCCTTCACTTCCACCATCTACTCTTGTTCAAATTCACTTCCCCCACTTTCACTTTCTCCACCTACACTTCCCCCACTTCCACTACCCCCACCTACACCTCCTCACGCCAACACCTCCCCCACTTTCAATGTCCCCCACCTATACTACCTCCATCTTCACTTCCCCCACTAAAGCTTCCCCCAACTTCACTTCCCTCACCTTCACTTACTCCACCTTCACTTCCCTCCCCTTCAATTCCCCCCTCTTCACTTCCACCACATTTCAATTCCACCACCATTCAATCAGTAATAGACCACCAAAGGGAAGTGATTTGGGTTCTTTTTTAGATTACCGGCGAAATATTCCTATGTTATTCGTACGGGAAAAAAAAGAAAGTTGTAAAGTATCCCTTACAGCTGACTATTTACTTACGCTTGGAAAAATCTAAGTCGATATTTCGATACCTATTACCTAAACGCATTCATTAATAAAAAGTTCATCGAAATGTATATTCAAATAAAAAAGTTATGAGCAATTTAATTAGAAATAACGTCAATTAAGAGATAAATCCGTAAATTTGGTAACCTGTACAACATATTTTTACGCGAGAATTTGAAAGATTGGTTTCCAAATATCATCAAATTCTATCAGTTCTATGAGAATAACTTATTATTGAAGTAATTTTATTTACTTTATAACTTTTCTATCTTAGGATAGGTTTCTGAAACCGAACTAGGTATGGGGAAAGTAGGGTACAGTGAACCTACCTTTGTAACTCATAAAATATACCTAGTTAGGTAATTAAAATTCTGAAACTAGTTACTATATATTATTTTAACTAATATCAATTAAAATATATATAATTATGATAGTGATATGATTGATATCATGTTTTGAAACTAACTAGTTATTTTGTATTATTTTATATCTTTAATCTTGTAATAATACATAAACCTAATACTTAGGTTTCTGAATCCTATTCTAAGCTAGAAAAGTTATAAAATAAATAAAATTACTTCAATAATAAGATAAACTCCCAAAAGTGAGAGAACTTTACGTTATTTGGTAACCAATCTTTCAAATTTCTCGCGTAAAAATATGTTGTACAGGTTACCTAATTTACGGATTTGTCTCTTAATTGACGTTATTTCTAATTAAATTGCTCATAACTTTTTTATTTAAATACATATTTCAATGAACTTTTTATCAATGAATGCGTTTTGATATTAGGTATCGAAATATCGACTTAGAATTTTCCAAGCGTAAGTAAATAGTCAGCTGTAAGGGATGTTTTACCACCTACTTTCTCTCCGTACGAATAACATAGGAATATTTTGCCGATAATCTAAGAAGGAACCCAAATCACTTCACGTTCGTTGTCTATTAAATATAATCAAATTCGAGGCACACTATGAAAATAAGAGGTTAAAAATATAAAAGACATTAATAAGATGTTTAGTTTGTGGTATCATGCATACAGAATTTGCTTATATCTAATTACTGAAAGCGTAACGGACGTACTCACTCACTAAGGAAGGAACAAGCAGAATTATAATATGATAATTACTAATTATTAACTAATTCTTAACTAAATCTTGACTAATTCTTAACTAATACTTAACTCCAGTACTTGGTATCTATACAAATTACAAAGTCATTTTCCCCCTGATTAGATTTGTAAGAAAAGGCAGTGCCATTAGATGTTCGGCAGATAAATGTCCCAGCCACAGATAGTGACTGTTGGGGTATAATTGGAAGATATTAGTACTAATGACACTATTAGTTGCTAATCAGAGCATCCCTTATTGCATTAGTCCTCTAAAGTAAAGGATTAGACGCACCACAACACTTTTTCAACAGTTCCTCAGAAGAAGATAATTAATTCATTAGTTACAGAGATATTAGTGACTGAAATGGAGATTATCATCGGAATTATTAATATTTCAGATGAACACCACCTACACATGATAGAAAATCTAATAACCTCTTATACAATTGCCATCTTCTTAAATAATGAAAAGTCTATAATTCTGTTGACTTAAAATGTACTACTGATTAATAAAGGAATTCATTAATATAATAGCTTAAATATGCTTATAATCAAAAGATAAAATTCTGGAAGATAACAGATTATGCTCCAAATTAAATCAATATACCCTTTTCGTAAAATGATAGTTAAATCATATGTAATTTGGAAAAGTAAATTATCAAACCACATAATTGTGAATTAATATATATTACTACAGAATGGGTACCTATATAGTAAATAACTATATACAGTAAGTACAGAATGAGTACCTATGTAATAAATAACTATATACAGTAAGTACAGAATGAGTACCTATGTAGTAAATAACTATATACAGTAAGTACAGAATGAGTAACTATATAGTAAATAACTATATACAGTAAGTACAGAATGAGTACCTATCTACAGTATGAGTAAACAAAAGCGGGTACGAAATTAAAATCGCCATAACTTTAACACGGACCGTCGTATCTTCGTGTGGTTTTCTTTAGCTAACGCAGATTTTTACCAACTATAACCACATTTTTCGTTTTTTTCATATTCATAATTGTTTGCACAGGATGAGTACCTATACATAAATTGATAAAACCTAATTAGTCTAACTAACACAGCCCGTCTCATTTCCAAAATCTTTTTGTATTTTAGCTAATCTGCAGCAAAGCATTTGAAGGTGCCCTTTCTGTTCGAGACCTCCTGAGGTACTTACTGTTATTAGACGCGTGCTCTTTCTATTAATTACTATGAAGAATTAGTCTACGGAGAATGGTAATAATATTTCATTTACTTTCGACATGAAAGTCGGTGAGTGTATTGAAGCTGTGCAATCTAATGGAATTGCCCAATAACCATTAATGTCTATGAAATGAAATTATGCAATGCATAATAAAGCTAAAGAGCATTGTAGGTAATTCTAATCTATACTATTTGTAACATGTGTGTGCTGACATCTAATACTCTGGTGTACTTAATTAAATTAACAGGTTTTCAAATAAGCAAAATGTTACATTTGTGCGGTGTGACAAGTTAAGTTTATCTGCAAAATCAATTTGCGAGACATCTTGAAATGTGCCATCAAATTGAACTCAAGATTTCAAATAGAAATACCGACAAATTGAAAGAATGTTCAATTTAGTTTTTCACTTGGCGTTAATTATCAATTTGGATTCTCTTACGTTAAAAAATCTTTTGAGACGATTGAAATATACTCGTGGTTAATAATACCTCATAAGAAAAACTTGCCACGTTTATAAGATTACATTGATTGAACAGTTGCTGAATATTTTAACTCAAGTAATCAAGGTTAATGAAAAAAAAATAATAAAGAAATATTTAGAACATATACTAAAATATTCAAAAATATGAAGAATATATAGACTAAAATAATGAAGAATATATTATACTAAAATAATGGAAATATGGATTAACATAATTAATAAATGTGTAGAGAAACCTAGTTAGTGAATGTGCTATTCTTCATGATGATGCTCTATGAAGTATGAAAATATTTATAGTTAGCAAATAAAAGAATTAATTAACTTTGTAACTCCGTAGGCTTCCCCATCAATGATTGGGTCATTAATGATGAGTCTTTCATGAATGATTGAATAGAATAGTTCTAATATTTACTGATGTGTGCAAATAGAAGCATTTATATGTTATAATTTACTTTATCAGTACCGAACGTTTACCTCTGTTTAATCTATGTATGGGTGAAAAAGAATGAAGGTATACTATATACTGTATATGTTATATAGATGATGATGATGAAATATGTAATAATAAAAATATGGTGAATTTTAATTTATGGAATTTTTTTTCAGTAGCCTGGAACGATTATTTATCATCAGATTTGGAAATGGAGTAACGGATTTATTGGTAATTTAATATCTAATTTTTGCCATTAGCAGTTGTCATGACAACTACTTTGTAGTGTTCTTCAAAAAATGTTTTATGAGATTCAAACAGCTAAACGGAAAGAAAATGAATATGAAAGGGAATAGCTACTAAAAAGGGAATAATAATATACAGAAATAAAAGAAAAAAACAAAAGGAAAATAGAATAAAGGAATAGAATAAGATAATAGAGGAAAATAAAACAGTGGAATAGAAGAAAATAACAGAAGATAATAATACAGGAATAGAAGAAGAAGATAACAGAAGATAATAGAATAATACTATTCAGGAATAGAAAATATAGTACCGCGGATGGAGAGAAAATTCACTCATTCTTTACTCACACTCATTCTAGTGACAATTAACATACTAATAATAATACACATTAGATTTGCATGGAAAAAGTACCATATTACTATTTTCTAAGTTCCCCCTCCTGTAGATATGACAGACACACTCTGTAAGACTCTTGAGGAGAAGTGGCTGCTGAATTCTTTACCCTGAAACAAAAGTCGTAATGGCTTCCCAAGGGATGACTTTTGTATCGGTCTCTGAGTGTTTGTATTTACTCAGTCCTCTCACTCTTCACAGTGGAATTTACTTCTCAAACACCTTCTATTATCTACAAAATGTAAAGACGTCGCGAACAAACATCTTACCTCTTCGTTTTTTGTTCTTAAATTGAAATTGTAAAAAGAGCAAATGTTTCAGATTTACAATCCTCTTCAATAAATGAAGTTCAGATATTCACCGCTTGCTCCCAAGAGTCGCTACGTGTTTGCTGTGTTCTGGTTTAATCTGAGTTAATAAACTAGTTGGTTATGTATCGCCAATATATCGAGTGCGATAAAATAGCGGTGGTTAGAGCGTTGCCGGTCCTTGCTAAGCACCTTGGCTTGCAGTTACTTTTGATATAGGAGACTGCAGCTTATATTCCACGCCAAACACTTCCTATAGACTCTACTTCCACACCAAATAAACATCTCCACCCTCCTTCCACATCGATAGGATTACCGATCAAAGATCTCTTTAATATTATTGCATTTATCTTGACCGAGCAATATTACTTTGTTTAAAATCAAGAAGATGATTGATGAGTATAATATATCAGATGCAATCTTTATGAGCGGTATTGAATCTCTCAGGAAATTAGATTTCATCAATGGCTTCAAAAGAAGAGGAAAATGAGGGTATGTTTGGGAAACATGAATAAGAGCTATTCATCATAAATGCTATTGAAATTATAATTTGAATAGGATTAATTAGAAACAGGACAGAGGATACAGTTGAGGAATGAATAAACAAATAAATACTTGTTTGAATGTACTTGTAAATGAAAAGTACTATCAGAGAAAAGAGTCACTGTGATGATGTACAATAAGAGAAAAGAGTCACTGTGATGATGTACTATCAGAGAAAAGAGTCACTGTGATGATGTACTATCAGAGAAAAGTCACTGTGATGATGTACTATCAGAGAAAAGAGTCACTGTGATGATGTACTATCAGAGAAAATAGTCACTGTGATGATGTACTATCAGAGAAAAGAGTCACTGTGATGTTGTACTATCAGAGAAAAGAGTCACTGTGATGATGTACTATCAGAGAAAAGAGTCACTGTGATGATGTACTATCAGAGAAAAGAGTCACTGTGATGATGTACTATCAGAGAAAAGAGTCACTGTGATGATGTACTATCAGAGAAAAGAGTCACTGTGATGATGTACTATCAGAGAAAAGAGTCACTGTGATGACGTACTATCAGAGAAAAGAGTCACTGTGATGATGTACTATCAGAGAAAAGAGTCACTGTGATGATGTACTATCAGAGAAAAGAGTCACTGTGATGTTGTACTATCAGAGAAAAGAGTCACTGTGATGATGTACTATCAGAGAAAAGAGTCACTGTGATGACGTACTATCAGAGAAAAGAGTCACTGTGATGATGTACTATCAGTGAAAAGAGTCACTGTGATGATGTTAATTTCATAGAAAAATGCTATTCCATTTTCTATTTTTCTTCAATCTTATTAATATTAGTAATGATCCTACTTAGTAAATAAACATTGATAAAGTTAATTTGATGATCAAATAAATGATGTTTGTACAATCATTAGGTCTGTTTATAAATTTGTAATTTCCCTTCTATTACAGTGGACGTTTCAGAAATTTGCCTACTTTTAGTTAGTTGGAGTATTGATACGATTCAATTCCTTATGCAATGATAGTAACCTGCTATTCTTTTTTGACAGAGAAAAGGAATAGTAACAACAAAGTTCACTATATTCTTCAAAAGAAAACAATACCGGAAACTCAAAAATTATTTCAGACGAAATTGAAAATTCAATGGAATTGAATAACAGTGAGACTATAAGGAACAGAAATGATAAATTCTACTATTGAGACAATCGTGAGTCAAAAACAACAAACGTTAGTGCAACATAAAATACTATACTCTTTTTATGATATATTTTTTAGAATGTAGCTCGAGAACTCTATTATTCTACAAGTGTAATTTTTCGTTAGAAATAACGGGTTTTCAGAAATATTCATTTTGTTGTAACTTACCAATCAACACAGGGATCATGTCCTTAGATTTAGTTAATGAATATATGTAAAAAATATATAATAAAAAATGTGCATGAAAAATATGTAGAAACTTAAAATTCATTATGTGAATAAGACATAATCAAAATTTCATGAATTAGGCAGATAAGTAATTGGCCAGATTTCTTTTTTCTGTAGATTTCTTTTCCTGTAGATCAGAATTAGTCATCCTATCTATAATGCAAAGTTAGATAATTGGGGAGACTCATGGTGAATTTTGTACAAAATCTTCCTCTGCTCACACGGCAGCGACATAACCATCACTCAAGCGAAAGAACTCACACAGAATATGAAGATTGAATCATTCAAAAGCTATAGATTTGTAGCACGTGCCCCGAATGTTCCCGTTACTACTACCGGTTACATTGTTCAGAAGTGGAAAGAGTCACGGGACCACAAAAAAGGCCAATGTCAGGAACTCCTCGAAAAATTACGGAGAGGGCCGGGCAGACGAAAGCTCATGTGAACACTTCAGAAAGAACCATTTGTCACCCAAGAGCAGCTACAAAGAACCTCAACAAAATGGACATCTGCGTCTGCAAAAGAATCACCAGTCTCAATCCAGCATACATAGGTCGTAAGACTCCTTTATTGAAGAATGTCCTCCTAAAATCAAGACTAGGTACTAGAGTACTATGCTTATGAAATGCACGAATGAGGATGCTAAATAATTTGGTTAATGTCATATGGTCACATGAGTCCAAAGTCGAGCGCTTTGGACACATTATGTAAACCATGTCTGGCCCGTCGAACGTATTTCAAACCTTGCTTACCAAAGGAGTAGGTTTTATCTTTGAAAATTAGTATGACTTTAAGAACCCTTATGTTGAATCAATGGATGATTCCGGAGCCACGACGTATTTATGGATGCAGGATGGTGCTCCAGTACACAGAACACTTATTGTCAAGGAGCTACTGAGGAAAGTTTTTGAATATTGGGTAATTGCCAAGGGTCATGTCATTAAATGGCCTCCGAGGAGCCCTGATTTAACTGCTTGCGATTTTTCTTGCGGGGTTATTTCACTAATTAGTAAAATGATGTATACTCCTCCCCACCTGCTGATCAAAATCAATTAAAAGAACGAATAACGCAGGGTGTAAATTTCTTGAAAGCTAATCCCGACATGATCAAAAGATCATGAAAGCAGTTAGAAAATGGACACAAAAATGAATTTAGAAAAATGCGGATTTTTAAAATAAATGAGGAGGATAGTGGCTATTTTGTATAACTATGTAAACTCTAAGATTTCCTCTTACAGTTACATATCTCACGCGAGAGCGATTTTCATTAGCCAAAAAAAAAAACGAAGATATTGTGAATTTTGTTAAAGTTAGGCGTCTTTAAATCCGTACCCGCACTTTTTGACTCGTACTGTATATCTGAAATACTATCTATAACTTTCACTTTATCTCTGACACACATTCATTCTGACACTCACTGACACACTGACACATCACTCCAATTGACACAATTGTTTCCATCAAATAATATTTCGAATTTCCAAATTTCACGTCTAAATCAAGCCTATAGGAGAGACCCTCTTCTGACTATTCTTCTATAAAATGACTTACCATCCCCCAAAACTACGTGGAACATCACTTTTGCCTCTGTAAGACTGGTACATTTCGCCTAATTGGAGTATTTGAACATATGTTAGATGTAGATTAGAATTGAATACTTCTTCGTGAATTGAAAGGAGATCTGAATGATAACTACATACAAGAAAGGAAGAGAATAACTAATATGTAGGAGTACACTGAGAATGATTATTTTAAAAAAAATTATATAATAAAAGATAAATTTCAAGGGAGATGTTTTGGTGGGGCCATAGAAGATTATGGACAACAAACGTGTTCTTCTAAATACCAACTATAATTTCTCACTGGGAAAACATTATATACAAAATCATAGAGAACAAGAACGACAGCGTATCTTTACCAATTTAGATCCATGTCAGAGTTTTGTACCTCTTGCAAAGAAAATACCTCGAGGATGGTAATATTTCCAAGCTTTTTCCTTTTACATGCACATGCAAGATTTCTCTGTCACATGCATTTGAAGTAGCACATATCGAAAGAAAGTTATATAGAGCAAGCAGATAGGGAATTGCTTTGCTTGCTATGTTTCTCCATGCACTATTTCCTATCAAAGTCAAATTTAAATAAAATGTAAATAATCATTTATTTACATCAAGTCTTTCAATATTGTAAAATCAACCATTTCGGGAATTAGTTCGGCCATTGTAGGTTAAAATAGAAAGTGTTTAATTATACGAAATATATATTAAGAAAGCATTAATCTTTATTAAATATGAAATGAATTTTACGAAATCACCTAAATTTAAACGTTAGGTAAATTTTTGTCATACAAATACACAATAATAATGATACCAATATATTTAATTTAAAATTCTTTTTTAGAGTTTATTTATTTATATATTAGCTTTGATCAACCACTTTTCAAAATTAGAAACAATAGCATAACGAAATGATTTTAGCGGTACTATAATTGTTATATCTAATGCTTTAATTTAATTTATTAGGGGGTTTAACGTCTGCTTCGGAATATAAAGGCCATATCGCTGACGTCAAAAGGAAATTAAATACAAGGGACTGGAAGAATCAGTCAGAGAGGAAAGTGGCTCCATGAACAAAGTCACTTACCACCGTCGGTGACAATGCTCATGGATGCAGAAAAGCTACTCCGTGAATACAGTCACTTACCAAGGAATGTGACGAAACGGGACACAAGCACCGGTGGCTGCACTCACGGATGGAAGAGGAAAATGAAGAGGTGATAGTAAATGAAGCCTACGAGCCTACCTAACACAAAATCTAAGGCCTCGTAGTTGAAGAGCAAAACCCTAGCGCTATCCTCTAAAACTGCAAGTAGCGTTAAAAAAATGATAAACATGGTAAAAATAAAAAAAGACAATCCATAATCCAAATTACAACAGTTCGGGGCCCAAGGGACGCCATCCCCCTTCTCTTCCATTCACCACAGAGAGCTTCAGGATAGAGCCCCTGGGGGCATCTAATGCTTTAGTAGATGAAAAATAAGTTAGAGTATATTATTATGTAACTCCAACTAACAATCCTTATAAATAAAATAAAAACATTGAGTCGATAATGTAATATAGCAATTGAGAATAAAAATCTGGTATCGAAACATAGGATTATGTCACATATTAATTAAGATGTATGAATAATTTTTGCAAAGCTTATTTATGTATATTGGAATATATTCATATATGTTGATAGACGAATGAACTAAATACTATTTCTATGTTCAAACTCATTTATACATTAATTTATACGTATCATTATTACCCTCTTAGATATCAATTTTAGTTTTATTTCTCTTAGGTACCAATATTCCAATTAAAATCGTACTAATATTCCATAATAAAACTCGGTTCTGGTTACCCGGTATTGATGTACAAACTGAAGTTTCTGGTAACTTCAATTTATAATCTACTAAGCTGAGTAGGGTCGCACGGGGTATCACTGCGCACAATCCCGCTAACTCTGTATTTGCTCGAAAACTAAAGGTACTAGAGAAACTCCTTTTCTCGTGATGAAATGATCATCAATGAGGATGGTTCTCAATCAGTTTCAAAATAATAGCTAAATGAATGAAATACCTTTTGGCAACTTTTCGTGCGCAACTTTCAGTGAGTGTATCGGGGTATTACTGCGCATTGCATAAATACTTACAACAGTCCTCTCCCATACCTAAATCCCTCCTCTCCATATCTTAATACCCCTCTCCTCCTTCCATCTAAACCCCTTCTTTCCCCATCTAAATACCGATACATCGCAAATTCACTGTCAATAAAAATATCTAAAACAGAAGAAAATCATTGCATTTTGGACATATAACTTATAAGGGAATTTTGAAAATCTCAAAGGTTAAAATTAAGTAATGCGTACTTATAGATATAGAACGTACTGCCTACAATATTGTAATTAAAATATGCCATCCATCATTCAACCAAGGTTGTTTAACATATAGACTGCTGCTCAGTTACACTAGAATAATTATATATTTATATACAGTAGAACACCTCTATAATGAACCATTCAGATTTTTAGGATTCTAAGAAAATAAAAACCATCTATAAAGAATTTATTTCAAATATTTTGTACAGTCTGCTCTTTAAAGGCCAGTTTTCTATTCATGTCTCAAACCCTGTATCTTCTATTGTAGAGTAAACTCTCTATAGTGAACTAATTGAAGTTCACTATAGTGGAGTTCTACCGTATACATAAACACAATTCTATAGAAGCAAGATAATCAAACAATTAACTCTAGGTAGTAGATTTGCATACTAATTGAGAAATGCTACCCAAAGTCAAACAATATCATTATTCACTTTAACAGATCAAACGTTTCAATAACGTCAAAGTTAGGATGTAATTAAATTTAAATATCTTCTTCCATTTTACATCGAGTTTGAATTTTCATGCAAATCCGGACTCTGTTTTAGAAGCAGTGGGGCAGACACTTCCTTTCATTTTGTTCTCTAAATACACTGCAGATCAATTTCAATTTGCAACTCTAACTGCAAGAAGTTAGAAGTTGTCTCTTCTATGAACTTATGGATACATCCTCTCTGTTTTTTCTTATATAGGAATTATGAATTTAGAAGACTATTTCCATAGAATAAATAACCTTCAGTTGTCATGTCATAGTTTTTTTGTATATCCTTCTCCATGCTATAATTTTCGAAAGTAAAACTATAGAGTAATGTGTGATTTTAATACATAATTACAAATGAATGTGGCAATATTTTGATTTAGGAAGTTTTTTGAAAATATTGTCATTTTGAACAACCAAGAAAAAAAATCAGGATTTTAAAATTGTGGCAAAAAAAATGAATTCTATCAAATAAAGAGGAAGTTCATTTGACGAATCAGCACCAATAGAACATGAATAATCATATATTATATATTGACGCAATTCCTAGCAATTATTGTGATGGTGGTTCTCGTCGACTAGAGACTAGTCTCACAAATTATTCCATTATAGAATAAGGATGCCAGCACACCAAAAGTGATAAAGAAAGATTGTAAGATGTGAGACGAGAACGCACACTAAAAGATGGCATTTGCATTGAATCTGGTGCCTGATGGCCTTGTTTTTTGCTATAATTTTTAAATATTTCACTAAATGAGGTTTTACCATCTGCAACTCGCTTCAGAGAAATCATCTTAACTATCTTTCTCTCTTCATACTATCTTCAGTCTTTCTTTCTCTCTCTCTCTTGCTCACTTCCCCTGTGTGCATTCCCGTACATATCCATGTTAATCAATTCAATCTTTATTTATTCCTTGCTATGAATATTTTGGTGTGCAGGCACCTCAAGTTTGAAGGCTTCTTCGCACACGTCAGTGATCCATCCGGGACGTATCCGGTCCGTCTCCTCTCAGTGCCTCAGTGTTAGTGGAAAAATATATCGTTACTTTAATTTCAACGGACATGTTCACACAGTACCAGCTCCTCTCAGTGCTAAAAAATCTCTGAGAGGAGCTTGAAACCGGACATGTGTGTGAAGCAGCCTAAAGTAACAATTTTCTATTCATATCTCAACTGCGAGACTCAAAGCTCTACTTCCTATTTATATCTGAAATATATTCTATACTAAAATAAGAATCCGTGAGTCACACATTTATTTTGAAACTCAAATTAATAGAAAAATTATTATTAGCATTGTTTAGCTACCATTTTTTCCTAATAGGTCGGTCCGTCCGTCACAAAATGGGTTAAACAGTCATTCTATCAACAGCGCCTCATAAAGTTGGTGGAAAATAATCCAAATCAAACAAACACAAATTAATAGGAAAAACGAATATTTGGGATAGTATCATTGATACCAGTCACATGCACTAATAAATATGAAAAATAAGATTTTAGACTTTTAGAAATCAAATTTTTGTTAGATATGTGTATATAAATAGCTTATGTATTTAAATATAATTCATAACCCACCATATTGAATGAATTATCAAGGAATGGTCAAAAGGTACGATATTGTGTTAAAAATATTTACAATGAATTCGACTCACAACATTAAAGAATCATTTGAAGATCTATAACGAATAGTACGAATTACCTTGAACATTTGATGGGGCCAAGCTTATTAAGAATCAATATTAGAGTTGGTATTGTTTTTAAGCCCAATAAAGCAGTATTTACGGTGCATATTAGGAATTAGCTCATTCAGGGTATACAGTACCCCAAAAGAGGCACAGTGAAGTGGCTATAGGGAAAACAGAAAAGGTAATTAATTAGCTTTAGCAACCGAGTGCACTTAGCGAGATAAAACTTCTCACATTAATTTTTCGGCTCTACTATTACGTGTTATAATCATAGTGATAGGGTGGTAGGTACTGATTGAACTGTACGAAAACTGTCATCTACTTAGTTTCAATGATGTGGTATGGTGCAGTTTGAATTTGCAAACATATATGAATTAAAATTCATTATTATGAATTTCAATGTTAATTATATTTTTAATGCTAATTATTTAAATAATGCACCAACTAGCAATGAACACTTTACATCCTATATAATATATAGATTTACATTGAAGATAATCTTTATTTCATCTACGACCTCGTAAAAATAAACGATATGAACACTAAATGAAACAAAAGTATTTTCAGTTTATGCTTACAATTTCCAAAAAATACAATAAACTAATCAAGATGTAGAATAATATTATGAACAAATGGGTATTCTCATTATTTTGACAAAAATTAGATCAGAAAATCAGACAAGTTGTACATATAACTCAGTTGCCTCCTCTGCGACAACCTTAGACTAATTCCATGAACTTGTCATACTTCCCCCTGCAAACAATTATCCGAACAAACTTAGTAAATTGAATCACTTTTACAAAGTCCAAAGTTGCACCTCCGTAATTCCAGATTGAAATCAGGAGGCAGGACGATATATATACTTGATAGCAACAAAAAACATGGATTGCACACAGAGAGAAAGGATTAGTTGAATCAAATCAAATTTGATTGGTTTTGACTTATATCAATGGTTTGATTTCGCCCCTACCTACGTGGTGAGTTGCAGGTACTACTTTAAAGTAGTTAAATTGACGTGGGTTAAAACAAAACAGTCGTTTTGACTCACTCCTAAACTTAAAAAAGTAGCGCCAACTCTCATAGTAAGTTAATTTATACACCAGATACATTGAATTAACAGTCTTTGTGAGTTACTTCAATACACTCTGTCATAGTTGCTTCAACATACGGTGAAATTCTCAAAAAAGTAACTTTTAATCTCATAGTAAGTTGATTCAATCCATAAAATGAATTGAATTAACTAATGTTTGATGACACACCATGTCATAGTTGTTTTAGCACACATGAAAACATGAATAAAGTCCAACCAACTCACGTAATAAATTGATTCAAAGCATAAATTGGTGACTCATTAGATACAAGTAAACTTTTTCTCTGTGTAATCCTAACAACGGAACACATGGATTTTAATCCTAACAAGAGAAAACAGGAATTATAATCCTAACAAGAGAAAACAGGAATTATAATCCTAACAAGAGAAAACAGGAATTATAATCCTAACAAGAGAAAACAGGAATTATAATCTTAACAACGTAGCACATGGATTATAATCCTAACAACGTAGCACATGGACTATAATCCTAACAACGGATGTTGACAGTTTCAATGGCTTCCATCGCATTTCTCTAACGAGTCTCTAACAAATTATAGAACTTCTAATCACTATCGCTAATAACTTCAATTGAAAAACTTTGACAAATTAAATCCGAAACAATAAAAATATATCGCGCTCGTGAGATGTGAATCGGAAGAAATGAAATTGTGGAGAAAATTTGACATCATCTTGCAATTTCAATTGATGTAACGTTAAAAATTATCCGATGCAGTCATTGCAACTTTCATAATAAGTAAAGTTTTCCTTTTACCTAATATGTGTGCCTGAACCATTTCAAAAATTCGTTTAGGTATTGTAACTCATCTTCTATTAAGATTTAAAAAAAGAAATTTGTATATTCAAGCTTTCAAGAAATAAACTAATATGAAGTTATTCTCCAATATATTTTTTCCAAATTCGATTACTTCATTCATATATTCTATTGTATACATAACATAACCATCCCACTCATATCATCCAAATTATTTGTGCTAATATCCTGCCACCACACAGTAAGTAATGTAATGGGCTGCGCTGTATTCCAAGGTATATTTGGTGCTATTTATTCCCACTTTGCCCGGGGCCTTAGGGACTAGTTATTCTGCCGTACAAATAGAATATAGCTCGAATATTTCCCTATTGACATTTCTGTGTCGACTCCATCCGATTTTACGCTACCGGATAGAGGAGTGTCTCTCTCTCTAGGCAGAAACCCTACGAGTAGAACAAATATTCAATGGCTTGCATTGCCAATTTGTAAAATTGAATTATTTTCAGAACAATATAGGGTTTCATAGATAGCTAATCTCATGAATGAGCTTCAGTAATGAAATTTGCAAAAGTGTGAATGTTCGAAAAAATGATTTTACAGTTAGAATGAAATGTATGATATAGGTTAATTAAGGTTTTTATGATTCAACCTTTCATTACAAATTTCATTTGCATAAATTGATGGCTGCTCTAAAAAAAGATAATTCTACCGAACAATGAACTATAAAACAATTGAGTATAAATCTGAAATTAAAACTAGCATGATCTAATCATTTTGAAAATTGATTCAGCATCAAAATAATTAATGAATGCCTGCAATAGGATGGTGTGTATCTTAAAGTTTATGTAGCTTTGTTAAATGAACATTAAATCACCAATATGCTCCATATAGGAACTACATAGGCATTATACAGCCAAGTATAAGAAAACAAACTCTACTGCTTACATTATGCTAATTGCAGGATATTCGACAGCACTTCAAGCAGCAAATTATGCAACATACTTGAATTCAAAGGCCTAATAAATTGGACCGAAAATGATAAATTGTATACGTACAAAAAAGAACGGTTACAGCAAGCAGTTCTTCTTCCTTCTCTAGACTCTACAATATGGAATACCTTATTACCTCACCAGGCAAGAAGGATTTATTCCTGGGATAATGAGGAAATATCCCAGGAATAAATCCTTCTTTCCTTGGCAGTGAGTATTCAGCTTTCAAAGAATCTAAACATATTCTTTGTATTCGATTCTTTAACAATTTTGCGATACATTTCAAGTACGAGAAATGATGAACTTAAATTCCTCTCCAAATTATTATATTTAAGTTTATATTATCAGAAATATTTTCTAGATAACTAGTACCTAATTTATCATGAAATAATTTTGGAAGATATGATATTTAAGTCTTCGGTGGAACCCTTTCCTTTTTCTGTAGAACTCCAAAATAAAATTAAAACAAATTGTGTTCGTGGACCCTCTAGATGTCTTGTGGACCCTGTTGAGAACCTCTATCTACATAAAGATTCTATTTTTATTATCATACAGAACCATATTATATTAAGTTAGCTGAAACGAAACTTCCTATGTTGTAAACCTATTCGTAAACCTTCTATGATTATTGTTCTACAGTAATAATTTTTACATCAGATTAGTTTTCTATATTTATACAGTGACCTGTACAGTTCTCCCCATTGTAAATAATAAGGCTTGGCAGAAAGATTTCTTCTGAGTCTGACACTTGGTGTGATGAATTGTTCTGTGCCTTTTCTTGCCACTTACAAGAAATATAATAATTCCCTCTACTAATACCGCCAAAATATGATAGCCAATAGATATTCAAAATGTACAGAATATCTTCCCCATTGAAGGGGGGAAATGATTTTCCTCTTCTATAGTATTAATAGGACATATTTTAACATTATATAGATATATAGACAATAATTAGTTCAGAGGATAAAATATTACGGCTGAAATCACAGTATTTTCAGAGAAAATAGGTTTTTTATTTGTATAACATAAGTTTGATCGAACAACCGATAGATGGCGCTATATTTCAGTATTGCTTACGAAATGTCTTTTTATCCTTTGAAATAAGTAATGTCCAATGGAGTTTACGAAATATATATATGTACATGACTATATTGACTGAAAATGATATCTGGTATTATAATTATGAATAGTACAAGCAGATATATTATAAATGTTCTTAGAGTATTTTTTATGGAAACAAAACAAGATGGCGGCAATTAAAGGCTCAAGAAATCTTGATCTACTTATCACTAGATGGCGCTTTCTAAAATTAAATTTTAATTTCTTTGCTGAACATTATCTAGATGAACAAAATAATCTAAGCCATGATTAATTATGGTGGTTCCATTAAAAAAATTCATTAACAGATGATGATATCACTCGTGTTTTTTTATATATTTGTTAATATGTATTTGAAATTATTGTTCAAGTTGTAGATACATTTTGGATTGCTCCACAAACTGTTAATATAAGAATTTCTTTTGCAGCTTGGAACAATTATTGTATCGGTTTATAGTTTATTTACTTTGAATTTATCTCGAAATAGAATAGAATAAATAAACATTAAATTTATACAACTGAATATTAAATTTATAAATAATTGCAACTTCGTCTAAATTAAAAAGTAATACGTATTTTCTAAACTGAACCATTTAAAAATGTATACCAATAAATATTCTCAATCTCAAGAGAGTAGCGGGGAAGTTATTCGGCAAAAACTAATTAACTTAATTTCAAAATTAATGATACACTATATTAGCTAGTGCATTCTTGAACATATTTATATTGTGTTAAGTAAGTGGACTTTGATAATTAATGACTATATTGTCTCCTTAGATGAAAGAGAAGTGTTTATTCCATATTAAACCTACATACAATTACATACACTACGAATTACCTACCTTATAACAGTAGGGCTCAATTACGGGTGAAATAATTATGAGCTGACCAAAATTGAGTATAACGTAAAAAAAACAGTGAAATATGTAATAATGTTATTATAAACGATTAATAACGGGAAATACACATTGGCAATATTGGGACAACATTGGCTACATTGGGATAACATTGGCAACATTGGGATAACATTGTCAATATTGGGACAACATTGGCAATATTGGGACAACATTGGCAATATTGGGACAACATTGGCAATATTGGGACAACATTGGCAATATTGGGACAACATTGGCAATATTGGGACAACATTGGCAATATTGGGACAACATTGGCAATATTGGGACAACATTGGCAATATTGGGACAACATTGGCAATATTGGGACAACATTGGCAATATTGGGACAACATTGGCAATATTGGGACAACATTGGCAATATTGGGACAACATTGGCAATATTGGGACAACATTGGCAATATTGGGACAACATTGGCAATATTGGGACAACATTGGCTACATTGGGATAACATTGGCAATATTGGGACAACATTGGCAATATTGGGACAACATTGGCAATATTGGGACAACATTGTCAATATTGGGACAACATTGGCAATATTGGGACAACATTGGCTACATTGGGATAACATTGGCAACATTGGGATAACATTGTCAATATTGGGACAACATTGGCAATATTGGGACAACATTGGCAATATTGGGACAACATTGGCAATATTGGGACAACATTGGCTACATTGGGATAACATTGGCAACATTGGGATAACATTGTCAATATTGGGACAACATTGGCAACATTGGGACAACATTGGGATAACATTGGCAACATTGGGACAACATTGCCAACATTGGGACAACATTGGCAACATTGGGACAACATTGACAACATTGGGACAACATTGGCAACATTGGGACAACATTGGGACAACATTGGCAATATTGGCACAACATCGGTCCTACGATCATTGCTACCTGGGTAGCCTGTGTCAGAGATGAGTTACAATGAGTTAGAATTTCAAATTCCTTCAACCAATGCAGCGTTTGTGGACTGCGTTCTGGACTGCAGAGCCTAAGTCTCACAGTTAAGATTTATGAATGCCTACTTGTCAGAGTGAAGGGAGGGATCTTTGGCTCCAGGAATGAAAGCAAGTCTGTTTTTTCGCCTGAAATGAGATATATGGAATTGGTATTTGATAGCAGGTAGATGGAAGGGATTGTCAAGTTTGAGAAATGTTCTATTTTTTATAAATTTAACGCAATTTCACTAAATGTATATTAGGAGCACTTCTATTTTATTCATATAAAAAAATGATTGTACAATATATACTTTAAAATGAAAATTTAAAAATAATAATAATAAAAAAAATCCAGAATAATTTCCAAGTATTCATGAGCAATTGGATATTTCACGTTAATTTCATTTATCCTCGTTTAATAATGAAATTCAGCATTATTATAACTATTAACAATCACGCTCTTATTAAGAAGATATCCAATTCAAAATCAGTTACATAAATTTCTACAATTTAATTTTAAAATATAGATTATATCACTAAATAATTCTCAATTTTATTTGAGTAAACAATTTAACCGATCTAATAACCTCCATATTGTATGTTTCCATAGCAGAATGAAATGAAAAAGCTTCCCTAATTGGTTCACATATCACATACCCACTCAATTGCTAGAGTATATTTACATCCTGGTAAATCGTTAGGTACTCCAATAAACTTAGTTAGGAATAAACTTAAAATATATGAAACGTGAGAAGTTCAGAGAGAACGTTTATTAGTACAATAATGAAATAAGAGGTAAATATACAATGTATATTCAATGATATATATCATATATACATTGAGAAAAAAGTTTGACTTGAAATTGTCAACTTTGGTAAATAAATTTTTATCTTTATAAATGCTCTTAATTGTATATCTAACACTGTAATCAGTTGACATACTTAGGACTAGATATGAAACATAAACTTTGTCAGTAAAGGCCTAAGAAGCTTTTTGAGTTTAACAACCAAATCTAAGAGAATATTACATATATAATAACTTATAATACCATATAAGTTTGCAAGCAATTCCCCCCAAAAAATGATATAGATGCTATTAATACCTAATACGATAAGCCGGATAAGCAATAAGAACATCTTTGTATTAGGCCTATGTCGTAGATATGTTTATTGTTTAACTATAGATAAACTATTTTATGTAACCTAGATGTTCAGTATAGAGTTAGTATTCATTCCTTAACCAAGATGGTCTGGGACCAACTTCAGACCAGTCACCCCTTTCACCATCTCTATACTGTAACCATTTATTATACTATACCGTATTGTGTGATATTACATCTATATGTTTGAAGTTAATAAGAAATACTATACCCTTTCGAGTTAATCAACTCTTCAATTCATCCTCCCCCGATTAAAAAGGTACAACATAACTCTCAAGCTACATAGTATCAGTACATGTCAATTAAAATTATCATACGCAATAAACATATATCTTTCAATTTACTACTGACAATTAAAATAATTCAGACTGAAGAAGTATATAATAATGAAACATGTTCATTACTGACATTCAAAGGAACTTGCAAGATGTCTGCAAGCAAGTCTACACAAAGGATGTGGAATATTATTTGTTCATGAAGTTGATGTTATATCTTTGACAGGACCTAGTAAGTGGCTTAGACTTATAGGGTACAAATGTCCTTCAAGAAGTCCTTGATTTCAAATGATTGTATTTTAAGATACTTTAAATAAATAATTAGATTATCATGTATCATGTCCTACTTTTAGATAGACGTTTTTCTTGTTTTATTTTGATAATTGTTGAAAGGGTTTACTTATAAAAAAATTGGCGCAGGTAAAAATAAATTGTTCACGACATGTTTAGAAAGCACTTTATTAATTTTAATTGTAATGTATAATGAACTAGTTTTGAATAAGGTTTAAAATCCCTATTAATTTATTCAATTAATAGGGATAAATTTAAAATCTGACATTACAATACATCTGAATATGTGGTTGATTGTGGAGTAAAATTAATAATAAAGTATTTCTAAGTATAAGAAGTAAGAAACACTGATATGCTTCTAATAATATCTATGAAACGTAACTCCAAACATTAATTGTAATGAGATTTGATCATATGTTAATTATTTCAGTAAATTATCGCTTAAAATGAAACATAACCATTTCAAGATGTAAACTCTAGCAATATTCTTGCATGCATTCGTGTAATTAGACCAATACAATGCAGTTGTCCTTCTTTGTTCACATTTCTATAAGTCTGAATACCATAGATATTATATGCATGTTCATAACTAAATGCAATTAAGCTTATATATAGTGTTTGAATATTCCTTTGATTATGTACATACATATCTGTTACTTATGAACATAATATAGAAGTGTTTTTTTTTTAAATTATGTAAAAGTTATGTTTGGTATTACGTAAATGCAGGAAAAATTATTTCAGAATATCGTATAAAGTTTCATGAGTAAGATCATATATGTGTTATGCAATATTTCAATATCCTTACATATAATTTAAATATTATATAAGGTACACCACAATAAAGCTTTGAGTCTTTATAATAGCTTTCATTCTTAAAACCTCGGTAACTGAAAATTGATGATCGATGGGATAAGTTGTCTCAAATCCACTTGTAAACATTACCGAGAATATTTACCTTTAAGTTTTAATCCACCCTTACTCACAATATGATAATTATGTATCACTTTATCTATTCGAATAGGGACTGTGAAGAGCGAATGTTTCACTCAGTTGAGACCCTCTGCAGCTTCAATTGCTATCCCTTGGCGTTAACTAGAATGACTTGTCAATTACGCGTTAGGAATTGTGACAGGAATTCCAGGTAATTGAGCTCGTGTCACAGATGGGAATGGTATACGCTTCTATGCAGTCATTGGGAACTGCATTGAATGATGACTGCAGCGGCTATAATGGTGTGATGGTTAGATGAGAAGAGATGACTTGTGTGGTGAGTCATTATTATAGTGGTAGTGAGTCATTATTATAGTGGTAGTGAGTCATTATTATAGTGGTGGTGAGTCATTATTATAGTGGTAGTGAGTCATTATTATAGTGGTAGTGAGTCATTATTATAGTGGTAGTGAGTCATTATTATAGTGGTAGTGATTCGTGGAGAGTCATTACTGTGGTGATAGTGAGTCATGAAAACATGAGGAGTCATTATTATAGTGGTAGTGAGTCATTATTATAGTGGTAGTGAGTCATTATTATAGTGGTAGTGAGTCATTATTATAGTGGTAGTGAGTCATTATTATAGTGGTAGTGAGTCATTATTATAGTGGTAGTGAGTCATTATTATAGTGGTAGTGAGACATTTTTATAGTGGTAGTGATTCGTGGAGAGTCATTACTGTGGTGATAGTGAGTCATGGAAACATGAGGAGTCATTATTATAGTGGTAGTGAGTCATTTGGAGTAATATCTATACTATAATAAGAGCCACGTCCGTCTGTCCGTGTGTCACAAAATGTGTCAAACAGTCATTCTATCAACAGCGCCTCATAAAGTTAGTGTAAATAAAAGAAAAATCAAAGAAACATTAATGGAAAATAAAAATTAATAATTTGGTGCAGTATCATTGATACGAGGAGCACACTAAAATAATTATTAAATGGAAAAATAAGAGTTTTGATCATAAAGAACAAAAAATTTTTTTTGGATAAATTAAATATATTGTATTTGTATATATATGTGTGCATTTGAATATAATTTAAAACCCATTATATTAATTGAACTCTCACTGAACGAACAACAGGTATTGAACTAATTAGTATAGTGGTAGTGAGTCAATCCATTTGGTATATTATGTCATTATTTTAAATTATCTAATCATAATGTAATGAAAAATTTCGACAATGACTAACAGACAAATTATATCTAACGAAAGTGATCGTTAACAACCTTGATTATTATTATAATATATAGTATATGTTTGTTATTCAAAACTAATGAAAATCTATAGTGAATGGCAATCAATCAACCTTTATTTTTTCCTAAGACAATACAATCTTGAAAAAATAATTTCAATCTTTGCTAACTGTTTTTCAAAACAAAAACTTTTATCATCAAAAGAATATGATTTTGGCAATAACAAATATAATATAACAATAGAAATCCATTCAAATAAGGAACACACAGAAAATAAAAATATCAATGTAATTAAATGGGATCGTAGTTATTATGTAATTATGTATAATTATATATGTATATATTTAGTTATGTTATATATTATGTAGTTATTATGTTAGGTATTATGTACTTAATTATTATATGAATAAATATAAATAAGTTTGTGAAACTTCAACACATAAATCACATGTGGCAACTCTTCAAGTGAATAATTTTCTGTACTCTTCTCTGTAACGTCCATTTTGTCATTTGTTATGTAGCTCTGCAGTGTAGAACTGTAGCCTTCGCCATGAGATGTAAGTATCTTTGCCAAATAGGCTTTTAGAGACTCCTTTGTGTAGTCTTCTGCTGGTGTAGTCTTTGTCCTGCCTGCAGTCACTCTTTGAGTCCTACTTCAGAGTGACTACAGTGTAAGTGAAATGGAGTTAAGTGACATTTCTTTGGCAATACTTATAAGCACTCTAACTTTTAATTGACTTATCTAAATCCTTTCTAAAGCACTTATATTAGAATTTGTAATTCTTTTTTGATATAATATTTAGCCGGGGATAAGATTATGGTCAGGCTACTTAAATAAAAGTGTTAATTTTAATTTTTTATGTAGTAAAAAGTAGTAAAAATTTAACTATTTTTCTCCATCGATTTACCATATTTCTCCTTTATTATTTAATAGTTATGTATTAAGAATTCATTCACCTTAACTGATTACTTATGATAGTGAAAAACAGTAAAATATTAGAGATCATCAATTTCATTATATTTCTGCGTCGGTTCTGTTCTTTCGATTCCACTCAATTATTTTGTTGGATTTTGTTTCGATAAGTGTTCAAACTACCGGTTCCGGAGCGGTTGTCGTGTTGCAGTCATGCATACTCACTACACCAGACGGTTGCCGTCAAGGTATGATTAATACTTATATCATAGGACGGCAAAAATCCGTCCGGGTTTTCTCCGTCCGGACGAAACCGGTAGGTGTGAAAGAGGCCTAACCTGATGACATTAGTTTTTTTGAAAAAAAAAAATGTTTGTAACTTACATGCTTGAACTTAGCAATATGTTTTTGTATTTAAACATCACTTGGTGTAATATAGTGATATTATCTTTTTAAGTGTTACTTCAAGTTTTACACACAGTTACTATATAGACTCTCATTTATTGCGAAATTTTCCTCTGTTAATGTTGTTGCGTAAAAAAATACAATTTTCAATTTTCAATAATTTCTTATCTGCTATATTACATACTATATAGATAAATAATATAAATGTTTTGTTATTAAACTTTTACTTTTGCATATGAGGAGCACATCTGTTATTCACGGGCCCCCAGGGGCTCTATCCTGAAGATGTCTGTGGTGAATGGAAGTGAAGGGGGATGGTCTCCCTTGTGCCCCGAACTGTTGCATTTGGATTATGTATTGTCTTTTTTTCATTTTTACCATGTTTGTCATTTTTTAACGCTATTTGCAGTTTTAGAGGATAGTGCTCGGGTTATGCTCTTCAACTACGAGGTCTTAGATTTTGTGTTAGGTAGACTCGCAGGATTCAATGTATCATCTTTCCATGTTCCTCTTTCATTCGTGAGTTTAGTCACCGATGATTGTGTTCATTTTCGTCATATTGTGACTGCATCCAATGATTAGCTACCATGCATCCAATGATTAGCTACCATGCATCCAATGATTAGCTACCATGCATCCAATGATTAGCTACCATGCATCCAATGATTAGTTACCATGCATCCAATGATTAGCTACCATGCATCCATGGAAGGTGATGATACGAGAGTGTAATTTACAAGGATGGAACTTACTGAGGTGGAATTTTCTTAGAGTCGTGATCGAAGTGATTCCACTTCACTATTAACTGAACTTCAGCAATGATCAATTGCTATAATCAATTGATTAATGCAATATATAGCAGAGAAAGAGTCAATAAGATAAGGTTTAAGGTAAATTATTTTTCGACCAATGTACCTAGTACCGATCTAACAGTGTTGCCATTTTATTTAAACTAACCGACGGAAGGAATCCTTTTCAATAGATGAACTTTAAACGAGAATGTTATTTTCAAAACAAAGTTTGATATACAATAAAAATAAAAGAGATCTTTGTCATTTTTAAATATTATATGTTTGTTTTTTATTGCATCAATATAGTTTTCAATAATTATAGTTATGTACGTGTTACTTATATTATGTTGTTAGTGATATATTAATTCTTGAAATACTTGGAATAATACTTGGAATAACTGAGCAAATATTATTTAGAGCAGCACTTGACAAATAAAATATTCAACTTATAACACAATTGAATATAAAGAGTTATCGATATATTGACAAGGCCATCACAAACTATATTTATGGATGGATATATTTATTGGAATGCTTTTCAAGTGAATATACATACGACATACTAGTAAATAATATATACACATGACACAAATAAATAAGATATACAGGGTGACCTACAAAAAAGTGTACTTAACTTAGAGTAAATATAAACATCCTATTTATAAATACTTAAAAATGAGTTGTAGTGAATTTAAAAATTAGATTTTTTTTCGTGTATCCATTCTACCACCGTCATTGCTTAAGATTGTACGTGTGTACGATATTTATATTAATTCAAACTTGGGTACACTTTTGTGTGGGACACCCTGTATGAACTTAATGTTTTAAATTTTGAAATCGATGATACTTTATAATTAGCGTAAACTAGTAAATAAAAAATATAGATCAATGCTGTCGAAACGTAAAAAAAGACACTGATATCATATTTTTCGCAATGCAATTAATTAATTTAAACTAATTATTTCATTCGGTATTTCTATTTTCTAAGCTCTCTCTGAACTCGAATTAGAAAGTAATAATTAGCTTCATGAAGAAGATGTTGAATATGGTTAATAAATCGATTCTCATTTTGATGATTTTCAATGTTCTTGACTGTGAATATCATTTTGCATTTAATTTTTCAAAATTTGAATGGTTATTATACTTTAAACATTGCATCATATATTTTAGTGTAAGATACACAATTACTCTTTTTAATTCCATATCATTTTTAAATCTTGTAAATTAATTATTATTCTGTTTCTAAGATGTGAAATTGGAGAAAATTAAAAAAAAACATCGCATTACACATTTTTTTTCTCAATAGATATTTGTTTATAATACATTTAAAAATAAAATAACATATTAAAATAACATATATTAAAATAAGATTAAAGACAATACATTAGTTGAATAATTTTATTTTTTGATGTAATAGTGTGAAGTGAATTAAATATATAAATAAAATTAGAGTACAACTGGGTGTAAATATTATAATCTACAAAACTGTTCATTGAAAAAAGTCCTCAATTGCAATTTTAGTCGTCTCAGCAAGAAGATACAAATAATATTCCACTAGGGATGGATACAATATCTAAATATAGTCAATACAAATAATATTCCACTAGCGATGAATACAATATCTAAATATAGTCAATACAAATAATATTCCACTAGCGATGAATACAATATCTAAATATAGTCAATACAAATAATATTCCACTAGCGATGAATACAATATCTAAATATAGTCAATATAAATAATATTCCACTAGCGATGAATACAATATATAAATATAGTCAATACAAATAATATTCCACTAGCGATGAATACAATATATAAATATAGTCAATACAAATAATATTCCACTAGCGATGAATACAATATCTAAATATAGTCAATACAAATAATATTCCACTAGCGATGAATACAATATCTAAATATAGTCAATACAAATAATATTCCACTAGCGATGAATACAATATCTAAATATAGTCAATACAAATAATATTCCACTAGCGATGAATACAATATCTAAATATAGTCAATACAAATAATATTCCACTAGGGATGAACTCTTACGGTGAAGAACTATCATACAATATCTATTTACAGTCAAAAAAAATAATATTCCACTAGGTATGAACTCTTACGGTGAAGAACATTCATGCAATATCTATTTACAGTCAATACAAATAATATTCCACTAGGTATGAACTCTTACGGTGAAGAACATTCATACAATATCTATTTACAGTCAATACAAATAATATTCCACTAGGTATGAACTCTTACGGTGAAGAACATTCATGCAATATCTACTTACAGTCAATACAAATAATATTCCACTAGGTATGTAGGTGAAGAACATTCATGCAATATCTATTTACAGTCAATACAAATAATATTCCACTAGGTATGTAGGTGAAGAATATTCATACAACAAATTATTACAACGTGTGTATATTTTTTAATAACTCGCGACAATTTGTGCCCTGTAGATCGTTAAGAATTTAAATCATGACAGTTCAAATTACGAGATATCAAAACTAATAGAGTCGAAATTCAGACAGGTCTGAAAGTCCACAGGACGAATTCTTGACAATATTCGAAATGCGACAAATCAAAATTCTCAATCTAGGCACTGAATCCTTACAAAGAGAATTGGCCATGGAATATTTATATCTTGTTCAGAATGTACATTCGATAAACATAATTCAGGTTAGAGTGAAA
Source organism: Caprella mutica (assembly GCA_947561585.1). Classification (NCBI taxonomy): domain Eukaryota; kingdom Metazoa; phylum Arthropoda; class Malacostraca; order Amphipoda; family Caprellidae; genus Caprella; species Caprella mutica. The sequence goes on along the minus strand of CANNZV010000294.1, from coordinate 303,876 downwards.
ACAATTAAGATTATAAATTGCGAACTTCTAACTCTATGAATTATGAAGATCATCAGTTGAGTGATTAAGAATTTTGTATGACTGATATCAAAAGAAAATGTTTACGGTATTATAGGTACTCATACAGATAAGCTACTTAGATGAAAAGTTACTTATATTACATCAGAGCCACAAATAGAGATGGATGGATAGGAGAGGAAAATGAAGAGGTAAATGAAGCCTACGAGTTTGAAACTGAGGAGAATAAAAGAAAAGCAAACTAGTATTGGAAGAGGAAAAGCTGATCACCTTCTCATGCATCAAGATATGGATTTTATTTGTTATCATTGCATATATTAAAACTTTCATATTAAAGGTACGTTTGGCATGCTGGCATTATTGCGATGATCTCTCAGTGATGATCAGTAGTGTGATGATTTTAGCAATTCTTGCATGCAAAATGTACCTTATATGATATATAGATGCAATATAATTAAAACATATGCATGTCAAATCATATCGAAAGTAATTTGAAGATACTTATGATCACTGATAGCCTAGCCAATGCACATCAAAGTAAACAACTCTGTGTGCATAGTAGATAGGACCCTAAGGACTATCAACATCAAACAGATTCTCTAGAGCAAATTCATGCCGGCCCAATACAAAAGCTAATTTACTTACGAGAAAAATGTGTAGCTATGTATATTAAAGTCAAAATGGCACTATGGCTTCAATGTTCCTTCACCGAAGTCTAATTCGAAAAGTTAAGCCTTTATTAGGATATTTTGGAAAAAAGTTTCCTGCTAACAATATAAAAGAGGAAGATATAGATATAATGAAAAAAAGAACATGTTTGAATCTGTGGCAATGATTAGAGGGAAAGATTGGTATGATTATTCAGATGTTTTGTGGCTGCTAGGTATTTTTAGAATAGTGTACTGTGTTAGACAATAGATGATACGGAAAATGATTTGTAAAGAAATATATATGTACCTCATTATTTTAAATCCAAAAAGATTTTATCATTATGATGAACATTTGGAGTGTTTTTGTTAAATCAGTTTTCTTTAATTACGATATTGCATTAAAGACTATATTTTAATAATGAGCAAAATATCACTGATAAAGTGTATAATTTGATAAATTGTTAAGTCTGTTAAATTGTTAGAATATTCTCGAGCAAAATGGGAGAGTGAGATCCAGGCAAGTGCCTTCCAATTTAGAAAACAAACAAGGTTTGGCGCGACTCTAGTGCTATATTTATCAGAAGGGCATCCTATTATGCAAAGTGTAATGGCGTTACTAAGTGTATTAGCTGTGCACATTAAAGGCATATCGCATTGCAGTCTAACTTACTTAATAGTCCTCCTCTTCCAATATACGCAGCTTCCATTGCGGATATTTCAGAAGTTATTTACCTCTATTATAGAGAGTTTCATTTAAGATACCAAATTTAATGAAATCGTTCTAGTATTTCACACCCACAATAAATTTACATAACTAGTGTACTTGCCCGTTAAAAATAACGTGTTCTCAATCGTTTCAATATTTGTAACTAGTGTACTCGTCCGTTAAGAATAACGTGTTCTCAATAGTATCAATATTTGTAACTAGTGTACTCGCATGTTAAGAATAACGTGTTATCAATAGTATCAATATTTGTAACTAGTGTACTCGCCCGTTAAGAATAACGTGTTATCAATAGTATCAATATTTGTGTAATTTAACTATCCAAACTTCAGGTCCGTGCCATCAGATTCAACTAAAGTTATAAATTGAATAATGGTGATAATGATGATGTATTTTAGCATGTGCAATTATGCATGATATACGTAGTATATAGGAGAGTATAAACATCACAGTTATTAATCAAGAAGTCAACCAAAGTCGTTACTGAAATATAGTAAATATTTCTCTCTACAATTTGAAATTCCTTTCAATGAAGTAGTTACTGTAAAGCTCTATCACAAAAATAAAATCAAAAGAATAAATTGCTTTAACTTCTGAGTTAAAAATTCTGAGTTAAAAAAATGTCGTTACAAATAATATTCCTTTATATTTCAATTTAATATTGAAATTTCCATATTGGATTTTAATTTATTATCCATGACATCACTGTTCGACTTCTATTTGAGACGCTTTTTCCAGCGCTATAAAATGTTGTAACAACTTCATTATGTTTACACTGTGGCATAGGCTATAGACTCGTACAGTATATATTTAAACATACTGTACATGACAAAGGTTTAAAAAGTTCATTGTATAGTGTTTACGCTGTATAGTTTTATATGTAGTACACTGTAGCATTCAAATACACTGTGCATTTCTTTGTAAATTTTGTACTACAACACTGTAGATATCAACTAGTTTTAATTTAGCTAGATAAATTATTTAATCAACTTATATAACAAGTCATATACATATCTGCTAGCACCCGAAGTAACATTTTTCCTGACTTTCTGAGTTAGATGGAACGCGTTTGAAGAAACATATGACTATTTATTATTTAAGAAAGAATTAAATCATTCGTAATAAATATGAACTAACATTTCCTTTTTACAATTGTTTTTATTTCATTCATAATAAATCAGAACTGAAAGCATTGCCATGAAGATTGAAATGAAAAAAGGTTCTATTTGTTTTCAACCATTTTTATTCATCATGCTACCAAAGAAATTATTATTATTTTCTCAAATCACAGTTATCTAATTACCATCGAAAATTTGCAGTAGGTAATGTATTAGGTGACATTTATTTATTTATCATCTTGTTATTCGCATAACTCAAAAAGTGTTCAACCAAATTTAGTAGGACGATTTGAGTCAAATGATAAAATTTATCAATTTTCAACATATTGTATTACTAATTATATAAAAACACAACCATAATAAAGTTATTCCGGTAGCAAACAAACTCTGACGATTTCAAAACCTCTGTCATTATTTTCAGCTTGCAAACTGTCATGAAACAATGATTACTAGTTAATTTATTATTCTTAGTTCATCCACTGTATTTTAACCAAAAATCGGTGTTGGTTTTGATATTAAAAAAAAGAATAAAAATTTGGATGTTACGAAGTACAAAAGCTGGAAATGAACAATGGGAGTATATATTTTTATTGTACATTTCTAAAGGGAACATATCAAGAGAAAATATGAATACATAGAATTTTGGCGCAGATCCAAAATGTATTTTATGATTATTGTCTGCTCAATTTGACAAATTTATTCCCCACTTACTGAAAGTAAATCTTAAGAGATTTCCAGATTTGGATTGGAGATATAAGCCTCGGAATATTTGGATGGGGCTATGTTTCAAATATACATTCTTACTTGCAAAGAGGAATTTATAATAAAAACATGTTTAGTATTTTACTGAAACGGAAGAAAATTTGTATTTAACTAATCATACAAATAAAGTAAAAACTATATATCGATATGCATTGATATATATTGGGAAAAGCACAGCATAAATAAATCAAGTTAATTTACGTTTAGACAGAAAATGAATAAAAATTTATGTACTAAACAATTTTATATATTTTAATTATTTAAAAAAATAATAATGTAGTTAAGATGAAATATACTATATATTGCAACCAGTATAACATTGCAATGAATCAAAACAATTAAACACTATTTATTGAATATTAATTTGATGTTCTATTTCATCAAATAAACACCGAATTAAAATGTTCGTAATGAACACAAAAAACCTTTTTGCAAAGCAATGCAATCAGAATTCTGTTGATGGTAATTTAAAATCTTTAGGACAACTGAAATCAGAAGCACGAATCATTGGACTTTTTTACGTCATTCTAGCGAGTGGAAAGTGAGGGGAATACAGAATGAGGTAAAGTCTTCCCTCTTCCTTTAGTGGTTCTACAGAATGAGGTAAAGTCTTCCCTCTACTTTTAGTGGTTCTACAGAATGAGGTAAAGTCTTCCCTCTTCCTTTAGTGGTTCTACAGAATGAGGTAAAGTCTTCCCTCTTCCTTTAGTGGTTCTACAGAATGAGGTAAAGTCTTCCCTCTGCCTTTAGTGGTTCTACAGAATGAGGTATAGTCTTCCCTCTGCCTTTAGTGGTTCTACAGAATGAGGTAGAGTCATCCCTCTGCCTTTAGTGGTTCTACAGAATGAGGTAAAGTCTTCCCTCTTCCTTTAGTGGTTCTACAGAATAAGGTAAAGTATTCCCTCTGCCTTTAGTGGTTCTACAGATTGAGGTAGAGTCTTCCCTCTGCCTTTAGTGGTTCTACAGAATGAGGTAGAGTCATCCCTCTGCCTTTAGTGGTTCTACAGAATGAGGTAAAGTCTTCCCTCTTCCTTTAGTGGTTCTACAGAATGAGGTAAAGTCTTCCCTCTGCCTTTAATGGTTCTACAGAATGAGGTAGAGTCTTCCCTCTGCCTTCAGTGGTTCTACAGAATGAGGTAAAGTCTTCCCTCTTCCTTTAGTGGTTCTACAGAATGAAGTAAAGTGTTCCCTCTGCCTTTAGTGGTTCTGCAGAATGAGGTAGAGTCTTCCCTCTGCCTTTAGTGGTTCTACAGAATGAGGTAAAGTCTTCCCTATTCCTTTAGTGGTTCTACAGAATGCGGCAAAGTCTTCCCTCTTCCTTTAGTGGTTCTACAGAATGCGGCAAAGTCTTCCCTCTTCCTTAAGTGGTTCTACAGAATGCGGCAAAGTCTTCCCTCTTCCTTAAGTGGTTCTGTGGGACCTTGAAGAGAAATAAGACATGGTATAGTGTCTCCAGTTCTGCCTTGGAACACTTTGATTGAAGTAAATAATGTTTATAATCTCAAAAGGGGTGCAATTATGCATAGCGTTTGGAGAGCAGGCAACGAATTCACCAAAAAAATTCTTGTGTGTTGAAATTGATTTTTTTGTTGATATTTGAAAAAAACAAATCACAGCAACCCTTACGCACAAAATTGAATTCATATATCATATATTATAGTATATCCGAACAATAATATATTGCATATACAGACGACCGGATAAAAAATAGTTGTCTTATAGAATTTTATTTATTGTTAAGAATGCAAGAGATTTACTATCATAAATTCATAACATTTCATATCGGCAAATATATTGATTCATTTCGGAATTTTATTTTACAACATCTGACGGATAAAGACATTCATTAAACTTTACACAATAATTTCTCCTTGTTATCTTTTCATTTTCTAATGAAAAATATTTATTTAATGTAAAAAATAGAGTCAATAGATCTGTAACTGGATTTATAAACTAATCTTTATCTAATATTATTTCCAATAATATTAAACCCACTCATATAGATAACATTGTTATTATTGTCCATATTTTTTTTTGTGATTATATGTTAGATCAAATACTACGAACATATATATAAATATAACTTTTCATTCGATATACCCGTGCCTGCAAAATGACTTCCTTCACATTACAGAGAATCTTACATCATAGCTATAGGTTCTATCTCATAAACACTCTGCAATGACTTCCTCCAAACAATAATTACGAACCCCTGACATCTAGAGTCGATATTCCCGTCAAGAACAGGAATCCTCTGATCATTTCGGGAATATTACGACCTCGATATATTAAAATGACATTGCCGGTAGCGACCGAATCCATAAAAGTAACTGCGATAATTATCTGTGTGCAATTTTTTGTTACGAGAACAAACAGAGATGGGATAAGAGTTGTGTTTTTAATTGCCACAGTCATTCCATCAAATACACTAACTAATTTGAAAGCAATTAAAATTAGATTGATTGGTGAATGTGGCTATTGAATGTAAGAGTGAATAGTCAGAATATAATTGGCTGTCGCTATCATGGGCCATAGAAGATCAACTGGACACCCCAATTACTTTTCTATGGCTGCGCTCAACTTTTTCTCTTTAAATAAGTATGGCATCTGACGTATTAATATCCTATGGTATCAATAATTTTCTAGATAGAACACTTTAAAACATTTTACATGTTGATCGAAGTTGAAGTTATTCATTTTATATATTTGGTATGCACATAGAGCAAACAAGAAAATTTACATATAACAAATAAAAAGACTTCGTTTAAAGTCGATCAACAGTTCAACTCGAACAGCAAAATAAACATTGAAGAATTGAAAGATATATGTTGTACAATGATTTAACTTGTGAATTGAGGTATTATATAATTCTATTGAAATTCTGTATCGTCGTTTGTTTATTTTCTTCCTAATCAACAACAATGAGCATCATTAGTACGATAGATATATTGAACAAACACTGATAGCGCATTAGGCATCGAATGGACGGACCTATTGACGTTACTATCACATTCAACATAAATTCAAAGCAGATCGTTTCGCGCAGTTGATGCACGCATTCGGAAGAAATGTTTATGTTGCTCACAGCCATTCGAAACCAGTGAATAAATTGTAGCGTTTGAAAACCTTTAGGCAGCAATTGGAAAAATGTCGATAGTGCAAACAAATGACTGCAAGGCTGCTTTGACAACATCGTTAGAAGATAGCGTAGTGTAGCCTAATTGTTCTTATCACTAAAGGTGTGCTGGTGGCAGGTGAGACAAGGAATTCATCGGAGAACGATGGCACGTGTACGTTTCGGCAGAGACAATTTATTGGTATCTTAATTCTAACAAGAAACATCTTTCAAAGGAATTTGGATGGAAATTGAATCATTCTCGTTTGTGCGGAATAAAGAATAATTACGATAATTTACGTGGATGAAAAATGTTGTAACGTATTTCATCGATTTTTTTTACATTAAGTATAAATATCGATAACGATCGTGAACACTGGATGTTTAAATATCTATAAATAAATAAATAATAATATTGCACGATCTAATAAATAATTTAAATAAAGTGTTCTACCAAGCCTCAGTCTTTATTGGGTTTTAAACCATACAACTAAAATCTCCCCCATTTTAACTCAATCTCCCCCACTTGAAATCCCTACCTCCTCCACTCGCGATAAATGAAGTGAAGTACTAATTATATAGAATTAACGATGCAGTGACTAAAAGTCCTTTCATTTATCATATCACAAATGCATTTATATTCCTTTAAGTACTTATAACTTTATACTTCCAATAAATAATGCATTACTTATCGTATGATGATATACGCATTGATTTTCTTGTTAATATAACTAATGGTTCGTACTACTGACTCTAATGATAATGTATTTTATTATGATTATGATGGAAAGGCGGTCCATAATATACCTATTGTTTTAATGTTATTAAGTAATCATTGTAGTTATAATGTTGGTGTAATAACAAATAATGGTATAGTTTTTAAATCTTTAGTAATAATAGCTTAGAAGATTGCAGGTTAAACTATACTATTTAAATATGAACTATTTGAACTATATACTCGTACCCAGTCAGAAAAATAAGGTTGTATTATGAGTGGCTATGGTTGGCGAGGTTATATTATAGGAGATTATGAGCGGCATCCCCGCCAATTCAAAGAATATAGGTGATTATGAGCGGCATCCTCGCTCATAAAATATAGGCGGGATCTGCAACCATAAATCGACCATAATATAATCGGACTGCCCGCCTATAAAATAAATCATAAATATTATAGGAGATTATGAGCGGCATCCCCGCCCAAGAAAATATAAGCGGCATCGCAACCATAATCAACCATAATAGGTACAGTTGCGCTTCCCGCTTATAGTTGAAAATATATATTTTACATTATTTTGAATATGCATACAATATACTATACCTACCTATATCAAGGTAAGATCGAAGTAGTAGGTTTGTTATATGTAGTTTGAAATATAGTAATTCTCTTCTGAGCGCAATTCCAAACTTTTTTTGTAGTACATAGGTACCACTTTCTATAACTGTTACACATGAATATTTTGAGCATATCTCCCTATAGCTTGGCTGCAGAGTACCTATATACCAATCAAGCAAGCATGTTTATTGATTTAACTATATAGGCACTTAAATATATAAGCATTATGTATTAAGAACTTTATGCAATATTTATACCATAATAATTCAGGAAGCATAAACTAGTAACGCGAAATTGAAGCAATAATTTCACATTGTAAATTTTTGGTAAATTAATTTCATGTTTCGATGATATGGCTATTTCTAAATTTTCCAAATCGATAATTTCATAATTTTCATTTATAACATATATAATATATTGATTAAGAAATTGCGTATTTCATTGTATTCTGTTTATTTGGATGTGTTAATTAATGTGTCGATTAATTTGCTTAAAACGGATATTTCAAATTAATTTTAATTTAGATTAATCCTATTTTAAAATTTTAATTTATCATTTCGGCAATAATTTGTCTCAATATTGAAGTTAATGCCTCGTAGATGGAACTACGAACGAAAAACAAATCTTACATAATTTTTCGATATACGATTAAATTGTTATCTAGCCGCATTTACACACCCATGCTTGCATGATGCATACGAATAACCAAGTCAACCACTCATATCTGTGCCCGATAGGAACTGATCAACCATCTCACTTTTTCTTACCACTTTAAATACCTATAAGTATGATAATTGAAATTATATGAAGTTTGAGAACCCTCCACATATCAGCTAATTAATTAGCTGGGTGGTGGTATTATTCTTCATCAAGACATTTAATAATTTAGGTGGCCTCTTACCAATTATTTTATTCTGAAAATAAGAAAATTAGGTACAGTTGATGATCATATGCCAATATTGATCATATGAAAAATAAAACTGTCAGATTTACATTACTGATAATTGCTCTTATTACGTAGCTACTTGGTTAATTATTTTTCTGTTATATAGTTTCCTATTTCAAAATAAAAATATGATGTTGGTAGCCCTGTTGGGTGTTGGCAGCCTGATTGCAGTGACGTTGCAAATTCTCGCAAGCCAAAGTTTTCCAGGTTTGAGGAATCCTGATTCCTGACTAGGAATGGTGCAAATACATAGCTTTTTAACTAGGTAATCTTCGATCAATCATCTAATTATTGAACTGTTTGAGCAAATATTGAAAACGAAGCTCAGTTAGGCTAGCTACCTACCTTATGGAAGAAGAAACTGTTGTTAACGGTAAGTTTTCTAAGTTGCTTTAAGCATCCAGGTGCATCTTTTAAAGGTAGGTACTAGATATCTATCAATTTCATTGAATTTACAGCAGAATATTGGTCGGTTAGTAACAGGCTAACAGCTAACTTGGAAGGTAGGAAGTACCTACCTACTTATTTTAACTAGGGCAAATAAAAAACCTAGATACTAGGGTCCCCTTTAATTTCAGATTGCGACTCTCTCAAGAAAGTTTCTAAAACCTTCTGAATCAAATTTTCATTGAAATGTTACATACCATTTATACCAAAAGATGTGCAATAGCTATAGCCTATAGGTAGGCTATACAGCCTACTGGCAATTTGGCAAATGCAATAAATTATTAGGTACCTAATATAAATGATACCTAATATTAATTTGAAGCTATGATGTTTACCTTTGAGGCCGCAGTTAGCCGTTAGGTACTGTCATTGAATTACCTAGTAGCTAGTGTGTCAGAATTTAACTACCTAGTTAGGCACTTCATCCTAACTACCTAATTAGTTTAACTTCTCTTCACTTCCTCTAAGCTCTAAGTAAAATAGGTAGGTAGGTAGGTACCTAGTTTGGTTCATAAACTCTCAAACCATCTCCTATGTAAGTTAAAGCAAATTATTCAATTAATTGGCTTAGATTTTTAAAGGTGAAAACTCATATAAGTATGTCTAATTGGCTTAAAATTTTGAATTAATTCCTATGTTTCCATGTTAATTTTGGCTTGAGGCTTGAAATCTTAAAATATGAGCCAAATTGGCTTTGCTCAGAATTTTTGTGAAATTTTGGCTCCAAAGTTGGCTTACAATTTTCCAGCCTCTGAAACATGGCATAGTACCTACCAGGTCCTACCTAATTATCAGTTACCATTAATTAATTTAATTTAGCTAAGGGAGATTCTGAATCTGCTACGGAGAGCATGAGAGTACCTACTTAAGTTCTAACTCTCTCGACATAAAATCTCTGCGAGTCAGAAGACGCATTATGCAAAGTGGCCACAAAGTTACAAACTCGCCAATATATTTTAATATTGGTGAGTAATGACATAGGTATACTCAAGTACCTAGCATTTCCTCTATGTGTGCAACTTTTAGTTTTTAATTTTGAATTTCATCCTTGGTATTGTTGTTACCTAACTAGTTTGGCTCCGCTGCCTATGAAGCTATGGTAGGTTCACCAAGAAAAGTGATATTTCAAATTGTTGACATAAGAAACACTCAGTCAGCCTGTCTCTGCAGTTGTAACTGCTTTTAAACAGCATTTTTTCCAGGTAACAATAAAGCATGGCTTGCTCATTATTTTCCTGAAGTGTTTGACAATCATTTTGGGCCCTTAATTGCATATTATTTTCTCCTATACTGCTATGTTATTTTGGAGAGAAATCATAATAATTGGATTTATGGGAAAGAAATTTTTTCTTATTTGGAGATAATTATTAAAATGGAGAGTTCTTGATCCATAATATTTCATTTGGCCATTTGTTTTTCTAATTCTTTAAAAAAAAAAGATAAATTTATGCAAGAGAATCAAATTATTACAAATTCTTAACAAAATAGCCAGACTCCAGAAACTTTCAAGTGTTAACAGTAACTCTTTTTCTAAATTTTCTTGTAAATGTTAATACATTTCTATGGTTTATTAATTAATAATACATTGCAATTCTTTCAAAGATAAATTAAAATAACTATTTATTTATTGAATAGCTAGATACAAATAAATTTTGAATCTCATGCTATTGGTATGGAAATAGTTATGACAATTTTATGTAATTTAATTCAAAATATTTTCTTTACAGTGATTCAAGTTGTGAATGGTGGTACAATGAGGAAATTGTTCAGTTAAAAACCAATGTTGCCAAATTGGAAAAATGGATGGTTCATCCAAAATCTTCATACCTGCCAACCCTGTGGAAGAGTTAGACAGTTTGTCTAAAAACAGCTCTCTGGTAGGTACTTATTAATTAAAAACAAATTGGATTCCATGAAATAGCTACTAACATAAATATTATCTAGGCATGAGATAATCATACCATTTATCTTTTTCAGATCTCTATTCTCAATCTTATTCCTTTTAAAGTATGGGTCACTGCAAATCATTGAGAGATAACTGATGGAAAAAACAATGCCTGAAAGACTGGCCCTCCAATTCTCTCTGACTGGGTTTGGAAAATGGAGAATTTCCTGTAGTAAATTAATCTTCAGAGATCATAAGATCTTAAAATTTGTGTTAGGTTAGTATGAATGAATGTTACCAACTTATTTGTCCATCTAAACTTCTGAAGTATGTGATTGTTCAAACATTTTACACAGATATCAGTAATAAGAATTGACGTTTTTCAAATTATGTATTGCACTTTCCAGGTACTATCAAATCTACACACATATGCATCTTCTAAAGAAGAAAAATAAATCCACGCCGATCAGGAGTTTATGATTGGGAAGGTGGCAGGAAGTTGAATGTGTACACTACAATGTAAGTTCTCGAATGAAATAATTGTTATTGAGAACTACAAACGAAATAAAAAATTTGCCTATATAGGCCGAATAGCTAATCTATAAAATTTTCATTTTACACCTAATAAATAAATAGATGAATAAATAAATACACTTAATAAATTTTCTTGCCAGCTATGTAACACAACATTTCCAAAATGATTACAAACTATGACATTTTTTGTAATTAGCAAAATTAATTGAACATATTCCTGTATTGAAATATTGTTTTTCATCTGACAATCTTATTTCAGCTTCTTCTCTTGTTCCTGAATCTGCAATTCACTCTGGTGCTGTGACTGTAATTCACTCTGGTGATGTGACTGCAATTCACTCTGGTGCTGCCACTGCAATTCACTCTGATGCTGTGACTGTAATTCACTCTGGTGCTGCCACTGCAATTCACTCTGATGCTGTGACTGCACTTCACTCTGGTGATGTCAGTGCAATTCACTCTGTGTCACGGTGGATACCCTGATGGTATTGTTAGAACTCTGTTTTGTCCATGTAGCTAACTTCTCCCCTAGTTAGGTACATGGTAGGATTCTTTACAGCCCTACCTACCATTTTTTCTGAAGTGACTTTACATAATATGTATAATTCATATGTAAGTAGCAGGTTGAAATTCAGTTATGATACTTGGTTGTTGGTAGGCTTTTCAAATCTCATGTAGAATATTGTACCTTTTTTATGTGGTTGAGGGCGGGGGTCTGATTGTAAACATTTTTGCCGGTCACCCAACTTGTTATCACCATGCTATCTTCTGGGTAGGCCTTCTTTTTGTTATATTGTAGTTTTTTTAATTTAGCGTCTCTTTTTTTTCTCTAGCTTTCCTTTGTATCTTTCCTCTTCCTTCTGCCTTGCTATGTCGATGGGTAAGCAGACTGACAGTGTAGGTCTCTTATCCATGGATAAGCAGACTGACTGTGTAGGTCTCTTATCCATGGGTAAGCAGACTGACTGTGTAGGTCTCTTATCCATGGGTAAGCAGACTGACTGTGTAGATCTCTTATCCATGGGTAAGCAGACTGACTGTGTAGATCTCTTATCCATGGGTAAGCAGACTGACAGTTTAGGTCTCTTATCCATGGATAAGCAGACTGACTGTGTAGGTCTCTTATCCATGGGTAAGCAGACTGACTGTGTAGGTCTCTTATCCATGGGTATGCAGACTGACTGTGTAGATCTCTTATCCATGGGTAAGCAGACTGACTGTGTAGATCTCTTATCCATGGGTAAGCAGACTGACAGTGTAGGTCTCTTATCCATGGATAAGCAGACTGACTGTGTAGGTCTCTTATCCATGGGTAAGCAGACTGACTGTGTAGGTCTCTTATCCATGGGTAAGCAGACTGACTGTGTAGATCTCTTATCCATGGGTAAGCAGACTGACTGTGTAGATCTCTTATCCATGGGTAAGCAGACTGACAGTTTAGGTCTCCTATCCATGGGTAAGCAGACTGACAGTGTAGGTCTCTTATCCATGGGTAAGCTGACTGACTGTGTAGGTATTAAGTCTAACCCATGGATGTCTATTTTTGTGGCATTTCATAAAACATCTATTCCCTATAATTAGCAGCTATATTTCATGTGTTGAATATATCTTTGTAAATATTATTTCACAGCTTTTAATATCCTCTTAATAAATAATACTTTATATATTTTCATTTAATCCAATACCCAACCCAAAAAAATTAAGGTTGGCAGAAAAGCCATTATGGTCGGGCTGCCGTACCCAATATGGTTGGCAATATAGGTGCCAAAAGTCCGCTTTGCCGACCATAATTATGGTTGGTTAGCCAACTATAATTATGGTTGGTGAGCCAACCATACCCCGCCTTTGTATGTATAGGCGGAGTATGGTTGGCTCGTCACTCATATATAGGCGGCGTATGGTTGGCTTACCAACCGTAATTATGGTTGGCAAAGCGGACTTTTGGCACCTATATTGGCAACCATATTGGGTACGGCAGCCCGATCATAATGGCTTTTCTGCCAACCTTAATTTTCTGATTGGGTAGGGTAATCTTAGTTTTATAAAAGGAATAATAAATACGTACTTTTAAGACCTCTCAAGAAATCTGTCTTAAAAGAGGAGTTATTGTATAAAAAAAAGATGCTTTTAATGTTTGAATTTCACTTCAGTGCCGTTGTCCGACCACGTGCGCAAAGCCATTTTCATTACACATCAATAAAATCGTTAAGACATCCAAGAAAATAGTTGAAACGTCATGAAAATTTAACAGTGGATAAAAAAGGGATCAACTAACTAAAGAACTTTAACAAAAAACATGTACCTTGATTGGTTGTGGAGACATGCTAAATTAAATTTGGGTTCTGTATTTTTCGGGATACCCATGTACATTATACAGTGAAGATTGAATGCAATATTACTAAAGGAGTAATAGTTAGTGTGCTTATTAGAAACTTTCTTCTTATACCTATCAGAAATGGTGCAATATAGCCGTTATAACGTCCACATCTACATTGAAGGTATCATAAGGAAACTGATTACGAAGAACTTTCAAGAATCAATCATAGAGGAAAGTGGTTCCACGAAACTAGTCACTTTGAAGACAGTGCTCAGGAATGCAAAAAAGCTACTTCTAGCTTACAATCACCTGTTTCAGTATAAATTAAGAGTTCATCACAGTTAAATAGCGTACACATTTCTATACATTCATTATCCAATTTAAATTACTCTGCTATTAAACCAACCGACAACAATTTACAAGTAGCAAAATTCAATTTTGATGTGGCAGTTGGGTACACTAACTTAGCGGTAACAAATCACCGGCACTAGCGCTATATTTACTGCCTAATTGAAAGAGTCGGTGGTGGTTCGAATTGAATGTTATCAGCGTTAAGACCACCCATGAATCATACACCTAATCATCTAGAACTCAGAAATTAAAGTCCAGTGCTGCCTAGAAAATCCACTAGATTTATCACCCAGAAATTAATAAATGTGCGGGCGGGCGGGAAGAACTCGCAAAGTAATTTGAAACAAGAGATTGTGTTTTGGTAGAAAGAATAATTTAATTGCAGATACAAAGCCTATATGTATTAATTAGTGAAATTTGATTGTATCGATAAAAGAGTGATCATATTGCCAAGAGATATTGCTCAAGTGTATTATAATTCAGGGCTTTGACGTATGTTTTGGCTATTCTAGGTCAGATGTCAAAAAGTAAATATACATACAAGGGACTCGAAAAAGCAGTCAAACAATAAATTGACTCAATATACAAAGTCATCTTTTTATAATCACAGGAACAAGTTCATGAGTATAAATTTGAATAGAAGACCATATCGCTGGGGAAGTTGAATACAAGGGACTAGAAAAAAGTGTCTGAAAAGAAAGTGGCTCCATGAATAAAGTCACATATCAAAGTCGGTGACTAAGCTCATGGATGCAGAAAAGCTACTCCGTGAATGCAGTTAGTTACTAAGGAATGTGAAAAAAAGAAACACAAGCACCAGTAACTGCATTCACGGATGGAAGAGGAAAATGAAGAGGTGATAGAAAATGAAGCCTACGAGCCTACGCCAGAAAAGTAGGATATATTCTTGAGATATTTTGGGAATATTCCAGGCAGAAGGATTTATTCCTGGTATATTCCCTTAATATCTCAGGAATAAATCCTTCTTTCCAGGGATCTAACACAAAAAATTAACAGCATTAAAGCAAGATATAATTAGTTTCTTTATAACATTGTTGTATTTAACGTGACATAACTAACGTTACGCTTCTTTCTGTGACTCGGTATACTAGATAGGGATTGTAAAAGATTTGTAAAATGATGTGAACTTATGTTAATAAATTGAATAAAAATTCAACCTATTGATGAATAAAATAAAAAATAACTTTAGTAGGATATAAAAATATTATTTCTGACTCGTTGATAATATTAAAAAAATAATAGAGATATTTTTTGGAATAATTTATCCTTAATATTTCAAAAGAAATGATAGGAACTGAAAAATTTAGATTCTATAAACAGTATTTTTTGTTGTTGAATTAAATTCAATATTACGGTAATTTTATTGTTCAAATATCATACAATTATTCATTAACTACAATCTCAATCAATAGTTGTTTAACTTTAATAAAACGATATTTATAAATTATAATGAAATTACCTCAATACATTATAAAAATATTAATAATTCCTTGTTAATATTTTCCAAATAGTGTTTGGAATATTATTATAATATTCATAGTGTGTGACAGTCAAAGCCAATTAATAATGACTTACATCAAACTCTGTAAGCCAAACTAAAGTCCAAAGCAAGTTACGAATTATCGGTCAGTTTCACATCTTCGGTCATACAAGAAAAAAAGATATTATAATTGTTATTTTTATTTTATTTTAATTGGTATCCATGATACCTGCAGGTATCATGGATACCAATTAAAATAAAATTAAAATAACAATTATAATATCCTTTTTTCTTATATGACCGAAGATGTGAAACTGACCGATAATTCGTAATTTACCATATATTTAATTGTCTTAGACATTGATTTATTAATTTCAATGCCTATGTTGCCTGTTCTTTTGACTAGAAATCACACTAAAATTTGTCAAATTTGGTTTCGAAAGCGATAATTTTAGGCAACATATGGGTGCCATATTATTTCCCAGGCAAGGAGGAATTATACCTGGGAAAATAAGGCAATATC
This sequence comes from Caprella mutica, assembly GCA_947561585.1. NCBI lineage: Eukaryota > Metazoa > Arthropoda > Malacostraca > Amphipoda > Caprellidae > Caprella > Caprella mutica. The sequence continues at coordinate 287,652 of CANNZV010000294.1, read as the reverse complement.
CCAGGAATAAATCCTTTTTACCTGGGTAAACATTTTTTTTTGCAGTGAGGGTTCAATAAAAGTATTATTTTACTATTATATAGGTTTGTATTGATATCTACCTTGCATTTTGTTTACCAATAAATAATATCATGATCACCTATACGAGATTTGAAAATAGGTTCATTGGTCGATTAATAAAAACGACTAACTATAATTAAAAATATTCAACACACTCGATTATTTTTTTCTTAAAAAATATTATTGGTGAAACTTCTTATTTCTGAAAAGAAAAACAATAAGCTTAAATTTTGAAAAGTTTGGTGTAGATTTGGTTAAATGCAACCTATGAGATAATTAATGAATATATAAATAAGTATATACAATTTAAATCATATAAAATAGAATAATTGCTAATTAATAAAATATCTAAACTTAATGGACTTGAAAATATTATCCTTTGAAGATGCGATGATAGGTTCTCAATTTTGAAATTTACAATCTATACCTATATATCGTTTTTTAGTGTCTAAAACTAGTATATTAGGTTTATTAAAATTACCTACTACACCATAGGGCTCCATTGAATAAAAACTTTTGCATTCAAATATAAAGTTTTTTTGTTGACACAGCAACATATGCATACAATGCAGTTTATTCTAAATTATAATATTTATTTGGTGAATATAAAATATTCCATATTTTCTTTGATTTCTCTGGGTCTAAATTTTCGAAAGGAATTTTTCTACTATTTGTTTTTGTGTGTAATTGGATCAATTCGAATAAATAATATAAAACTTAATAGTATTATCATAATAGAACCATTAATAATAATAACAAAATAAACTGAAATAGATATATCTATCTAACTGTGTCATATCAATAAATTTCTTGGTAAGTGATTTATTAATCCATTAAATAATCAATAATTTAATAATGTGATAAATATTTCATACATATGTAAATATTTATGGTCTATTTAATTCAATCGACAAGAAACAAAGATTTTTCCCGTTAATAATCATCACTCACGGTTTTCATTCGGCGTTTCCTAACATAAAGTAGAATAATGACAGGTAATACAATTAGATATTATTATAATCCAATCCATATATTCAGAATGTAATCAATCAATACCAACCATATAAACACACTAAAAATAAATAAAGTAACGAGAATAAGAATGATAAGATAACTGCTATCACACGCCGTCTTTTCAGCTAAAAAAGGCACTGCACTCCAACACTCCGCACCACCCACACCGACTGATCGAAACAAACTGAAATCTGGATCTCCGAACGGAGCCTATAAGATAGAGGAAAACTCCTGGAAATTGTTTGGGGTTTGAAATGCGTGACCAGAGGTGATAAAAGTTAATGTCATGATGCATAACGACTCGGAGTGAATGAGTGCCATTTAACTACATGATGGCTAAAGTACACAGAATTGAACTGCACTCTCAACTACTTGATTTAATAAAATGAAAAATATATGAAGAAAGGTTATTAAAAGGAAATTGTTTTGGAGTTTGTTAGCTAATGAATTGATTATTGATGTTATAATAATGAGATACGAGAAAGTAATAATCCCAAGAGAACTGAAATGTTGAACTGACGAGGGTTAGCCCTCACAGGCTTGTGTTAGCTACAAAAGGAACAACATCTAACAAGAAAATCTACCCTTTAATTGGGTTCGAGGGGGCATGCATCCCGGAATATATGATTAAAGGAATTGGCAGTGGTGGTCAAATACTGTGGGAAAAACTGTATTAATCATGAGGTCCTATATGGGATATATTTGGTCCCACTGTAACCTTTTATTTCAGTTGTTGGATTACAGTGACGTAAGGTTCCGTTCCAGTGCTCTTATTGACCCAATATCACATAGAGTTATAAGTTACAGATGTAACGGAAGAATTAGAGATTAAGTACAGAGAAAAAATACAAATTGTGATTATAGAGTGAACTGATTTTGAGTCTGACCTTGACCTTTGCCCTTATCACTTACAAAATAATGGTTCCTGGACCAATCTTCTCACCAAATTTAGGACAATTTGGTTGAATACTTTTCAATTATGCGAATAACAAAATTACCAAACAAGATTGCAAATAAATAAGTACACAGATATTGTCGATCAAAACAAAACTTTCCGCAATTTAGCGGAGATAATTGACCATCTCAATAAAGGCCTAGCCTATTTTATAGCAACTCTTGGGATAATTATATGTACTGGATAGAATATATTTTAAATCAACTTTTCTATTATCATGTTCATAATTTTCATTTATTCAGAGCAAAAAAAAATTAGCTCAAATATATTCAAATCAATAAATTTTAACCAAAAGAATAAAATCATTCCATACTACAAACCATCAAAACTTATTTCCAGTTTCTCCTCAAGAGTCTGCAAGAATCCTATTGAGACTACGCACGTGGTGTACAAATTAAAGTAATTGTCTGGTTAACATATGTAACTCTGTGTGTATATCGGGTATTCCACCTGTTACTTTCAACGAAGAATCCATCAGCACAAATATAGGTATAGTAGAATCCATAGTCACCTGAATATCTCCCACTAGTACGTTAGTTAATCAATGCAGTCATCTTTCAAAATAGTTCATGCCAGTAATAGTATAATCAATCTCTAAAGAATAAAGGTAATTGCCTTCCAAGAACAGAACACCTACTTCAACCTAAAACTCAACTAACTATCTAAATTTCCTAAATTGTATGAATATTCATCATCTATAATATTATCTAAGTATGCGTATGGTTAAACGAAAACAACTTCACAAGGCTATTATTCTCTAAACTCCGAGAAAATTTTATTTATTTCAAAGCATTTGGATTTAAATTGCATGAAATCGAAATCGAAAAGAGAATCAATAAGTGAGGACAAAGTTTGAGGACAAAGTTTAAAGAACAAGATTGGCATACTCACAAATAAGTGGCATTTGATATTGTAATTCTGTAGTCGATATTTGTATTTATCAACAAGTGCATGTGTAGGTCTCAAAAATATAAGTAGCATTTAAGGTTAAAACGAATACCTGTTCAATATACAGTGTGACCTGAAAGAGAAAAGAAAGAAGAAAAGTGCAAGACAACTTACTTCACCTAACTGTGATTTATTATAAAGCAACTATAAGTATTCATATCGACTAATTCTGCAAAATTACCGTACAAATACAGTTATAAATAGGTAAGATTTATATTGTTAATAAAAAGTTAATACTCCTTACTATAAATGTTTCACGTAAAGATTTGTGGGTTGACACTGTATCCCCCCATGCTGAGATATAACTAATATAACTATACGTGAAAATTCACTAAGTAAACCCTTCACAAAAGTTGTCTGCAAGTTTTTCAATCAAGATATAACCACTATCCAGGCTGGCGAACCTGAAATCCTGCTATTTAATCTGGAAGAAGCAGGTCTATCCTAGAAATCCGGAAGGGAGTTTTATTGCTCTACCTAATCTAGTTGTCGTGATGGTATATTAAAGTGCTTTGTAAGCATAGGCTTGCCAAGCATAATAGCGAGAACAACCCAGTTGATGTTGTTAGCTGGAATTACCTTGCTGGAGAGTTTTGTGCTGTAATACACTCCTGTTTTGATTATATTATCTACTGTAGCGTTGCTTTCCTTGCTATATAGTGTATGTACTGCAAATAGAGTGTACTGCACTGATTAATATTAATTTCACACTCGCATTTTGAGCTTTTCATTTATCTAATTGAATTAAACGCTTTTACAGAAAGATATTGCATAATCGTAAGGTAATATTTCACAATAAAGTGATGTAATATTAATTGTTAGATAATATATGCAAATATAATGAAAGAGAATTTGATTCTAAATACTATAATAATTTCTGCATCCTCTATTCCAACATGTCTTACTCGAATTACACTTTGTAAAATCTTAAAGATTGATTGGAAAATTCAGTCAGCTAAAATAAATGGAAAAAAATAACTATATTTGATCGCCCATATCAATCAGCAAATTTTAGACTTAAACTGCCTGATAATGATATAAACATATGATGTATTTGGAGTATAACAAGGAACAACAAGACTGACGATTTTTCTTTATTTCTCACAAAAGTTAAGAAGCTCCAGGAGAAAAAGAAATTATTTTGGGCTATGGGATATTAAAGCGAGACCCTAACTTATTGCATTGTAGGTATTTTATTTAAACTAATCATTATCACCTTAAATTTTGTTTTGTTTATTTCATTATTATCATACAGTATTAAAAGGAAGTAAAATGTGTACGGAACATACCCAGAGAAAAAATTATAGGTGGGTCGCAGATAAATAACCAGGAGCCCCACCCACATCATTTTTGGTGGCTCACCTATAATTTCCTCCGAAAAATATAAAGATAAATCTATACTTGAATTCTTCCATTGCGACGATCACCAAAGGTATAATTGCCTGGAAAATGGCTGGTGATATTTTTTAGGTTTAATAGCTCTTTGAATTGTCGGAAGATTGAGTTGCTAGAGAAAACATGTTATTCTACAAAGAATGTTTTCAGGTAAATCTAGAGAAGAGTGGAGGGTGAAATCGGTAGGTAATAACTTCAAGTAACAGTGGCTGTTATTGCGCTAACTATAAGTCTCCACCTTCTCGAACTTGAAAAATTATGGCACCTTTTAAAAAGAAGAGTTGAGGATGCTAGCAAAATATTTCTAATTTTCGTAATTGTTTTGTTGTTTGGAGGAAACGTATTGTTATTTAGTGGAATGAATAAAAGAAAGAAGTATTGAATAAAGAATGACAATGAAAAAATAAATATGTAAAAGAATCACTGTGATGATGTACTATCAGAGAAAAGAGTCACTGTGATGATGTACTATCAGAGAAAAGAGTCACTGTGATGATGTACTATCAGAGAAAAGAGTCACTGTGATGATGTACTATCAGAGAAAAGAGTCACTGTGATGATGTACTATCAGAGAAAAGAGTCACTGTGATGATGTACTATCAGAGAATAGAGTCACTGTTCTTGAATTACTTAAATAGTTACAATTATTCTAGCTGTTTATTAGTTAGTATAGTGTACATATTTATTCAAATACTGTATTTATGCACACAGTTAGTATAAAACCAAATGATTTAATAGACAACGAGTTCTTCCTTCAACTAAATAGCAATGAAATATTTTCTATTTCTCTTTTTTTTTAGATTTCAGTTTTCCTTTATTTCAAAATAAAATTTGTCAGCCATTTTGTTAGGAACTTTTGATATGATTTTATTCAATTGTTTTTAAAAACATTTATTAGGAAAAACTTAATTTTTCGCAACGTTCAAGAATGTTATACTCAGTATCATCAGGATATAGTAATCAAAATTTGAATACCTCTGAAACTATATAAAAAAAAGAATAAACATTTTTATTCAAAGATAAGTAGAAGGTATAATATTTTTTGTATGTAAGAGACAGTATGGTAACAGAAATTAATTAACGACTGATGGTTTGAAAATTGGAAATGGAATAGAGTCCAAAAAAGTAATCGGATTGGATAACTGTACATTGGGCATTAGCTGTTAGATAAGGTTATCTTTCATTTCTGCCCTTTCTTATTTTCTTTATTGTTGATGAATTTTTTTCACAGAAGTTTTGATAAAAGGAAGTAATTGGTCTAATGTTGTACAGTAGATCTCTGTATTGTACTCCTCTATAGTGAATGAGATAGGATGTATCCCGTATAGTGAACAAATTTTCTTTAGTCTGTCATAGAATAGCATTTAATTTCTAAAACTGAAGGTAATTCATCGCAGACTAAAGAAAAAATGTCCAATATACGGGGTACATCCTAACTAGTTCACTGTAGAGGAATTCTACTATAGAAAATATAGCAGATAATATGATATCACAAAAATTATATTGTCATAACTAATTGATCAAAAAACTAATGTCTAGGTAGGTACGTACACAATTTATAGAAGGAAGAGTAAAAAAAAGATAGCTACTTCATTTCAAAATATAATGTAGAACCTATTTATGGTTTTGAGTTAGAGAAATATCAAACTATATACCATCATGTTGTTTATTTAATGGAGGGTTTTCTTTTTAAAGTATAGAGGCTGCAGTTATTTGTACTTTTATTTCAAGTGATGAGCGGAAAGTTATTTTTAAAAACGGACTTACACGTCTGCTTATCATGAGCAGTTTATAACATTATAGTGACATAAAATTTAATAAAATGCATCATCCGAGAATCAAGTAGCAGGGGGTCAATTTATCAGTCACGATGTTTATATAATTATTATGAACGAAATTAATATCATTTCCTTGACCATTCATATTTATATTTATTTATCGACTGCGGCTTCCTATAATAGACCATTTCGAGTTAATATTTACCTATATAAAATGTTCAAGTAAATGAATTCTTTAGATTTTACCTCAGAGAACTACAGAAATGTTCTTCAGTGGAATTTTCAAAAACCGAAAACATTCTCCTCGGGTAATCCATTATTGAAATGTGGAGGTGTTGGAGCAGTTAATTTTGAAATAAATAGTTAATGTAACTCTCTTTTGTATTTGGTAAACAATCTAAATATCGACACAATTTCTTGAGAAGATACTGTACGGTATATGGTTTTAAAAATTAATAAAACTAATATTAAACTTTTTTAACAGCTATCAAGTATATTAAATTATAATAAACTTAGATTATCATTTCAATTAAAGTTTTATGACAGTAAATTTTATATAATAGTCTAAATATTACTTCAAAATATATTTATGCAAGGTTTACGAAGTATTTAATACTCACACTACTTATAATAGTTTAATTTTTATTTATTATAAAATAAAACTGAGTATTACTTTTGACACAGATAAATTGTACAGGTAAATTGAAGCACGAAGTACCTGTTCGAAGCCCAAGAGAGATTCAAACCACTAATTTATAGTTGGTTCATTAAGTACCTGATTCGGTGTCACAGCGAGTGATTCACCGCATCCTGCTGCTCATTCGTTTGGTCCGAATGGTTATTACTGGAGTATATCACACTTGCAATTGCGATTTGTGACTTGGCAGACATTAATTATAAGACACAAACGGACTCTCCACACCTGTTGTTGCTTGCAGCTCTTTAGGCAGGTTAATTGTTTGGATTGAATATACTTTTTGTACAGTCTAAAGAAAAGTTGAAACTCGATCAAGCCCTTCGATATTACTAAAAATGGATTTATTGGCTAAGTAGACAGGTATTTAAGTGTACCTAATGAAAAGTAAATATATAGAGTATATAGAAATATGATTTAAACAGAGTTATAAAATACACTCCTTGTTGTTTTACATAGCATTGGAACAATTATTTCTGATGCGAATGGGGCTATATTTCTACCGGTCAGGCGCTTGAAGGATGACTATAGGATTGAAAAGAATTAATTGAACATTTGCTTCTATCTCTATAACTATACGTCTCAAATGACTAATTGATCGGGTATTTATAAAATTTCAGAGGAAAGTTAGTACTGTACCGCTTCGAACTGTAATTTCATTTGAATGAAGAATCCTCATTCAGTTATTAAATATATCAATAATTTACTAATAGAAGTTAGAATGGTTATTACTTTAGCACAATGTGCAAGGTAATGTTTTTGGCGGCATTTACTTATCATCTTGTTATTCGCATGACTCAAAAAGTATTCAACCAAATTGTCTGAAATTTGGTGTAACGATTGGTCATTATCCAGAAACCATTTTATCAGATTTTGAGAGTGAACGACTAGCAGGTCAAGGTCATTTATAACTCGAGACAAATTATATTGGATGGCCAAGGTCATTTATTAGCGGCGACGAAGTATGCGGTCTAAGAGTGTACGTCAACTAATTAGTATTCTGAACTCTCTAGTGAGTTAGGTTGAGTAATTTAAAATATTTAATATTCCAATTGATGATAATTCCAATTTAATCGCCAAAACAAATATAAGTAGACAGACTAATGAAAATATAAATTTTATATAGATATAAATAATTTTCAGATATGTATCGAATGCAGATGTTTTATATACTGTTCAAATAAATATTATCAAAAACACATTACTAAATCCTATAGAACTATAAGCTACTCAAAGTAATACAGCAACTTGATATTGGAAAGCGATATTCTTCCTATTATGAGGTAATTAAGCGATATCTAAATATTAGTTATGTCTATATATAGGTTCTACATTGCCCTTTGTACTCGATAAGTTAAATTATGATTTAAATAAAAGTAAAGCCTAGTGGTGAAAATTTTACTCTCATTTTTACTTCATTTCATTTATTCATTATTTAACCAAAGAACTCAATAGTTATAATGTCGTAATACTGCATTACGTATGATTCATTGTTTACTACTTGCTATATTGTTGTATTACTGAAAGTATTCATATTCTTTGGATATACCAAATTCCTTTAAAAAATATTTTCATTTCAATAATATGAAAACTATATCAATATTATCAATAAATAATATCTATAATATCAATAATTTGAATCAATAACATTAAGTTGATCGTAGGATTTCAATATTCTGATTTAAATCATTTTCAGGAAAGGATTAATGAAAGATATGAAATTTTATTGATTTTATATATAAATTGTTTAACATGTAATTCAAAATATACATAGAGGTAATGTCAGCAAAATAGTATACCTTATAAATCTTTTTAACTCCCCTAACTAATATTATTCTTTCCGACACATTAATAAGCGATTGTAGAATATTTATATTCAATAACTATATCAATTTCATATACTATTCAATAGATGGCTTTGAACTAACGCATAGAAAAATATCAATCTAGAAAATAGAGTAAAGTATTTCACCTAAAAAGAAGACACAGACACATTAAAGATAATACTGCCTTAGCCGAAGATGAACTACTCTACTTATATTTAATATACTACCGAGTAAAACTTTCAATCAATTGATTGCTTCGGAGGAGATCCCTTGGAAATTCGAAAAAAAGGCTTGCATATTTACTTCATTATTTGGACCCGAAGCTTCGTTACTGATAATCCAATACACTCCTTTCTTCAATCAACATTCTCACTTCTATTCCAGAACAAATCATAAAATCACTCTGGTTGATATATTCAGTTGCCGAATAGTGATAAACTTTGTTTTATTCGGTATAAGAAGAAATAACTCCACTACCTATTCTGCCAGCACTGATTTCTGAATACTCTCGAAAAGTCCGTGGAAATATCCGTAAGAACCCGCAGCTGCCTTACAATAAAAAATAAGTTGCTTTAATATATGGGGAATATTTCAGGAATATACCCTTCTTGCCTTTGTGATTAACCCTTTATAACTATAATCTGTTATCAGGGAAACCCGCTTGAAACGTGTTGCGTGAATCTGATCACATGAAGGATTGTGATACTGTCTCAAATTTAGTAAAAAAATACTAAACGATATTCTTTAATTAAAAAAAAGGTTTTAGACATCCACCAGAGAATAAGATGGATGTATTTTAACCACAATTTTAGGTAATATTAGTATATCTCATTATTATCTCTTTAATTACCTTGTTAATGAATTAATATGAATATCTTTATTTCATTATTTAAATGACGCAAATAATACGAACACGTGGAGCAGAAGTCGCTGTGATTTCTATCAAACCGTGTGAATATTTAATCCTCTAACATGTTAATTACAGAAATAAATACTAAATGAATGTTTAATATTTATATAAACACTAAACGTATGTTAATAATCGCACAACATCTGAATCGCTAAACTGTAGTACAATCAGTTACATTAATATCGTATTCTGATTAAAGTGAGGGTATCATAGACAGTCCAAAACTAAAGGATAAAATTTCAAAACTTTATATCTTTAGATTTAAGAGCTTATTTTAGCTGAAAGTTTACCAACTGATAGCAGTTATCATCTTTAAAAACATAATAAAATTCAAATCAGATTTAAAGGTTAGGAAAAAAGATATAAGAATAACAACTTATTTATAGATTTTTGAGTGTTCAAAATTAACGAACAAATTTTAATGAAAATAGACTAAAATAATGAAAATAAATATGTTCATTTAGTTAACAAGTTAATATATGTTTATTTAGTTAACAAAACTATATTCTTCATGTCAGGTACGTGAACATCTGCGACTGCAAATACTAATATTTTTTCAATAATCTTAGAATTAATTTAGACTATTTTTGATGATAAATCCTCCGTGTTAGTTGAATTTCTTGCTATAACCTTTACTCCTGAGGTCTTTCAAAGATTTTATGTGAGATATAAGTCAAGAATTTGTGGTGGCCAATCCATAATTTCAAAATTTTGCTCGCTAAGGTAACATTAGAGTCATTACAATCTTTACCTTGTGACAATATGAACTATCTTGCATGATGTTGGCTCCATTGATAACTGAATTCTGTATAATTGGTACAACATGATCTTAAACAAAATTTTATTACAAACAGTTTTAAGTGTTCGCAAGAGTCTGTACACTAACAAGAGGCGTTGTAATTTAGCTAAAAAAAATTCAATTACCATAGCACTCCTTCTTTATAATTCAGTCTTCTCAGTACACTTTCCCCTTCTTTTACCTTCACATCTTTTAACATGTTCTTACCATTATTTCTAATCAAATTAAACTTGCTTTCGTCACTGAAAAATTCTTAAACCCAATTTTTAATACATCTAAAAAATAATTTTTGTAACCTACATACAAAAACCTACATACATAAAAAAATGTGTTTTCCTCTTTAACGTTACCTTTTTAACTTTTAAAAATTATTCTATAATAACATAATATTCAAATAAGTCAATCTGCAAATCTCCCATAATATAGTTATGTAATTTTATACAGGGTGGGGCGTAAGTTTGGAAGCAAATGAAAGTGCATATTATAATCCAACGAAAAATATATTTAATAATTTACAGTTATGTATTATTACATAAGGGTTTTAAGAATTCAAAAATCATGAATATATTCAAAATGTCCCCCCTTGTTTTTAATAACAGCCTCAAATCTCCTCCGAACTCCTCCTACTGCGGCACGAAACTGTTCTTGTGAAATTTCCTTCCAAGATCTCTGAAGCGAACGCTTTAAATCATCCACACTGCGATGGAATTTACCACAGGCCTTTGATTCAAGAATGGACCATACCGAAAAGTCCATAGGATTAACATCTGGGGAGCAGGGAGGCCACATTTCTTTGGACCAAAACAGTGGAAGATGGTCATGGCACCAGTTTTGAGTGACATTTGCAGTATGTGAAGTCGCGCCCTCTTGCTGAAATGTCCATAGAGTGTCATTACCAAAGTGATCCTTAGCTGACTCCAACATTGGCGTCAAAATATTCTCAATATAACATTTAGCATTGATTTTGGTGCCTTGTTCCACAAAAATTAAAGGATATCTCCAAGTTTCTGAAACGGCGACCCAGACCATTACTGAAGCAGGTTTCATGGTTCTGTGGACAGTTTTTTGGTTGTATGGGATGTCTTTTGCACTTTTACCAATTATTCTGTCATTCCTCCGGTTGTGAGTCATTTCCACTGTGAAAATTTTTTCGTCAGACCAAACAATTTCACCAGCCGTGCCAGACTTCAATTCTCTCAGAAGTGCTTTGCTTCTCTCCAATCTCCTTTTCTTTACAGCTTCTCACAGAGTCTGTCTCTTTTGGAGGGTGAAAGAGGACATCTATAGGTCTTCTTTGACAACTCTTCTCATTGTTCTGGGACTCACATTAGCTGTTTGGGCTAACAATCGTATTGACCTTTTCGGGTTCCTCCTGATCTTCTCTCGGGCACATTTTATCAGTTGTTTGGTGCGTTGTGAGCGTGGTCTACCACTTCTTGGACGATCAGTCAAGTCTCATCTCTCATTAAAACGCTTCACACACTTCCAAACAGTCGATCTCGCTATTGAGAGAGTCTTTGAAATGACGGAATCTGACTTCCCGGCACGGTGTAGAGCAATAATGGCTTCTCTTTTGTCTGACATTTTTGAATTGACTAAATTTTTGTAAAAAATAACACTGCCACGTCATAATGTAGTGTCTCTACTATAGTTCAAACCCTATCACCTACTTAGGAACTTATTTTTAAGAATTATATTAATGTTTGAAAAATTGCTTCCAAACTTACGCCCACCCTGTACATATTATAAAATTAGCTCATATACACAGGCTCAATCATAGAAGTGAAAAGTCGTATGACCTTCGTCTCCTGTATGTTTTATTTACCTTATCTTTTGATGTTGTGCAAGTGAGGCTAATGTTGAAGAGGAAAAATGTCCCTTTCACTTGATGTAGAAAAGTAGATTTAGATGAACTTCAAGAGTATTAGAGTCTGAATTAGAAACGTAGTGTCGAGCCTTTTGATTGCATCTTTCTGAAGTTAATAACTAGGACTCATCGTGTAATATATTTATCACTATATAATCAATCGAATTTGAAACGATCGTTATAATTTGAATATTGAATTGAATTTAAAATTATCGTTTGAATTTCAGAAATTTATTCGAATTTAAATTATTAATTAAAAGTTCAAATTTAAATATACATTTAAATATACGCACATGATATGCTTTATATTCTGTCGAATTCAACTTCTTATTGTAATTTAAAGTGATTAATCAAATTCTAAATATTAAGGAATTATTTTAGCTACTGATTAATAACTACTCAATTTAAATCAGAGATAAATTCTTTAAACCTTACTATTCAAACGAACAAAAATTAAGTACCTCTTCATTGAGATTAGAAAGAATTTATTATGAACTCTCTTGTTATGAACAATAAATAGAACTGGATAATAATTCATTACTCATTATTATATTCATCATAAGACACATTTCACTGTATTTGATAATAAGTTTTATATACATTTAGTTAATGTATATAATTATTTATCATTTACATTATTTAATCTTAATTAGTTTTGTATCAATTAAAAAAAAAGGTTTTTCACTATCATAGAAGAATTATACAAAACACAAAATAAAATTATTGAAGCACTAATTATTATTTATTATTGCTTCATTAATCAATTAAAACTAAAATAATAGCAATAACTTAGTAAAAAATGTTAAAGTTAACCCATTCACAACAGAGTCAGTACACACTCTAGTATGTTGACTAGTCCTTTATTGACCGTAAACTTCGTTGCTTTGACTTACGAGGAAGCATTGTTTCGACGCAATAAATCACTGCTACCATTTAATACACTGCAAATAGTGCAAACTCCACGGCTATTACTTACCATGTTTCAAATATGTTACTTTAATTTATCTATCTAGTCGGTGAGAAAGAAAAATGTACGGACATTAAGAGAATATATGGGGAAAGATCGAAATATTTCAAGCCTCCATATATATTTTAGGAAGGGTATAATACGTATGAAATATTTTGTATCAACTTAACATGTATTATATAATGTATACTTTATATTAAAATTCTTGTATTTTGTTAATAAATATACATCATGAATTAAGCAGACATTAAAATTTAAGCGATGGCTGATTTGTACCTTAAAGGTTGTTTCTATAAGGTAATTTGAGACTCTGAATTAAACTTTTATTCCGTGAATTATTTTGTGCATAATGAATGGTAGCGAATGGGACAACAAATTACGGGACAATCGGGACAGAATGCAAAACTCAGCGTCATTGTCTAATTTAATTAGAATTCCAAGTCAAAACATTTCATTTGTTTAATGGTTAGTTAAAGGAATAGAAATAAACAACAGTCTGGTGGTATTAGGGTAAGTTACGAATTACCGGTCAGTTCCACATCTTCGGTCATATAAGGAAAAACGATATAATAATGACAATTAATTGTATATTTAACTTATGTGGTAGGTTATGATTTACATGACAAAATTAAAGCACAAATTGATTACGTCGGTACCTAATTAATATACATATGCCTTTAGATATCGTATCTAATTAACATTTATTGAAAATTAATATATTCTGCAAACTCAGATGAACATTGATGCTTGTAAATGTATTTACATTTGCAAACTATCTTCATTAAGTTTCGTATAAAGTGTCGTTACGAAGCCTGTTATGCTGTTATTGAATTAATATTTTACACCGAACAGTTGCAGGATCGGATGAACGACTTCTATTACATTGTTATAAAATGAATAAATTTTAATACCATAAGAAATAATACATCAAGCTCATTTATAATATATACAAAGTGATATTTATATAAATAAAATTATAGTGCAACAATCATCAACAATTATTTCCTTTATATACCATCGGAGCTACATGCCATGTAAGATGATGCTGATGGTCGTGCAACACTAAAAAAAAGTGCTGGGTACCATAGTCCATAGGAAACGAAATTAGCTCAGTGAAGACAATATCTCATACTAATAGAAGTCATTTCAGTATACCATCCGCATAAGCTGCCTCTATCTTTGAAATGGCTTTGGTAGAGTGCTCTATGTGACCATAGAGCACTTTGTATGCTCCATCTTCAAAATGGCTATGGTTAAAGTGCTCTATGTGACCATAGAACAGGAATTGTAGGCAATAGCAATCAATTTATTGTGGGGATAGACCCCAGAGGGTCTTTTGAATGCGGACCACAGAGTTCAATCTATTCGTTTGTTATTTTTAGAGTCTATACTTTTGTTTTGAGTGATTCAAATTACCAGATATGATACTGTGGAAATGAAAAACATTCGGCGTAGTAACTGTATCGAAAAATGACACTTCGGTTGAATATAAAGTATATCAACAAAGAAGAAAAGAGTCCTATATTCTAATAATTATATTCTAGTAAAAAAAAAACTATGAATGTATAGTTTTAACAAAGTATGAATGTGGTTTCCGAAGACACAACTGAAAAAGTATTATAGCAATTGGTAAATCAAATAAGTAAAAAACGCTCTTTAATACCTAAAAATTCCAATTTAAAAAATATTCTCTAAAATATCAGCGATATTTTAAATATACAATGGAATTATTAATATATTTTACCAGGAACCATTGCTAAAATATTTTCTGCAAATAAATTTAAATGGTAAGTTTTTATTATGGTTTTTCATTGCCTTCTCCATGAGTGAAGCTATCAAAGTTTCTAAAAATCTCAAGCCAGAGTTTTGACCAGCGTGTCAAAAGTTGAAAAGAGTCTGATATTAATTTCAGTCTTCCATAGTTTATATTTTGTGTGAAGGAGGAGAGAAAAGTGTGATGAATTTAGTAAAGTTATTATTTTATTAAACAGACTTCTCATCAAACGTATGTATTTTTAAAAGATTATTTCAATATTAAATTAAATGATTTATAGATATATTATATAACCTCTCCATCTCCAAATTATCATAACTTTTAAATTGAGTATGAAAGCTGCCTGTCTGAATTCTCCTTCGAAACCTTTAGTAAATTCAAAGTCTATTCTCCCACACCAAACATTTATTGAACTTGTGTCAGCAAAATTTGGAACAATTTATTCGGTATGTTTGACTCATAGGAATCGAATGTAGAGTGTTTTGAAAATGACTTTGAATCATCTTCTTCAACTCGTCGGTGAGATTCTAAATAAAAAACATATAAAATATTCTAATCCGATAATTACACTGATAATAAACTAACTGACGATTAGTGATAAAGATGCCAAGCCTGCAATAAATAGAGAAATGAATTATTTGACTTTATTGGTATATTATTATACTGACCGGAATTTAGTAAAATGACTAACGAATTGGAAAAATGTTTAACGTTATTAAATTATATTAATTGAAAAACAAATAGGTATCTATTTGATAAAAGAATAATTTATATTAATAATTATATCATTCATTGCAGAATATCAAATCAAAATTTAAACTAAACAAATGAATGAAACCATTAAAATTTTGTATTATGAACTAATTCATTCGTTTATTCATATATATATATACATCATTAATATTCTTAAACTTTTATTACAAATAAATAAATAAATATATCGAACTAAATTCTGTTTACTTATTTAAGACAGTAATAATTTTTAAAATTAGAGATTTTCTGATTACAACGCAATATGTATTATTTATCTATTTTTATACTAAATATTAAAAAAAGAATCATACATAATTTTGACTATTAGTTTTACTTTTCTAAATGGTAAGAAAATTAGACGCTGTGTAACAATATTGGAATTCTAAATAAGATAAAATGATGAGAGATGACTGAGTAGTCCTACCTTTAGTCAGCCTTCACATTCAATTCGTACTTAAATTTAAAAGTAGTTTTGAAATTTGGATGTTAGAGGGGGGCTTTTCCACTAGGATTTCCACTAGGAAAAAAATTGATCAAAATTTAAATAAAAGTTAAATAATAACAAGAATTTTTTTCGCTGTAATCATATAAACGGTATATTCTGGACCAAAGTAACATATCAAATTTCAAAATGGCTGCAACACTATTTGGGCGTCAAAATTGCCATCTCGGCCATTCCCAGGAGGACTGGGGGGGGGGTTAATGAATTTTCTGGAGTTGAGGGGGAGGAAGGCTAAACAACAACAATAACTCGTCCCACTCAGAATCAATGACTGCCTTCGAAGAATTCAGATAATAACGAGTTGAAATTTTGCTTTCAAAGATAGTCCATGCTGCGAAGTCCACTGAATTGATGCCATGACTCGAGAGTGGCGGCATTGTTTGTCCAAAAGCCCCCGAAGTTGTCCCTTCACGGCCATTGCGTCACATTTGTCATGTGGGTTGACGCTGTCTTACTGAAGATGAAATTCGTTTAATTTATTCAGAAAGTTTAATAAAGTTTTTTTCCTGCAATGTATTCAAATAAACATTAACTGTTGACTTTGATTCTTTCATTGATGACAATCAAAAGATATTTGGAACTATTCGATGCATTAGCAACCCATACCTTGTTAAAACCAGGTTTCTTGTGACTCAAATTACTCTTAACATTTACAATCAAGTCAACTAAGCTACGGGCATAAATTATATAATTTTGACTTCAAAATAAAAACAAAACGGTGTTGATTGTCTCCACCTTGAAATTCAACCCACCCACCCAAATCAAAACCGGGACTGCAGATCACAAGTAATCTTGTAACATCATCTTGTCTCTTTCAAACCGTTTCTTGGAATGCAAATTTGCTGTCTATACTAGCGTTACTACCGCCTTCCATTCATTTAACCGTGATTAATTGAAAAGTGTTGAACTGGGCGGTGAAAACGCGGCTCTTTATATGATTGTATAGAACAGGCTTGAAGCATCTGAAATTGGATGTATGAACTTCTTTTTATAATGGATTACTTATGATCCTCCTTGATCAACATCTGATTTGAGGATTTGAACATACCCAACTATTCCGCAATTTTTCTTGCACTTCTTAGCAAATTTCTTCATCAATATCAAATTTTATCCTGATTCATATCGTATGCAGTAATCTATTTTCTTGTAGTGACTTGTTTGATAAAATGTAAATTTAAATTCTCATGAAAATTAAATGTAATGCTTCAGAATGTTATTTAAAATAATGAATTCTATGCTACGGAAAGAAGTGTCTCGTATCCCTTTGTTATTTTTGATGCAATTTTAATTTATTCATTAATGAATTTATTACAATGTTATTTTTTCCTCTTTTATATAATGCTAGTACCATAGGAAAGAATTTCGATCAAAGAAGTGTTGGAAGATCTTCTTTACCAATAATTCTTAAGTCAGGAGCCTACAAAGTGTAAAATGAATCAATTGAAGTACAGAGGATCTCATTCGATCATCTCATGTAAATTATACAACAATTGATATAATGATTTATTGTTTGCATTACAATTAATTATATTAATTATATATATAATTTTTTTTTTCGGATAAGTAATATACTGTAAGAATAGAATCCCCACTTACCGAAGACGGAATTCTATTCTGGTGTTCTTTTCTCAAGTGATGATATGTGGTGTTGATTTTTGTTTCTAGGCTACTAAGAGAGATAAATGAAACGCGCAAGACATCTTCTTAATAGGATGCTCTATTGAATATTAGATACAGGATAGCAGAGTGAAGTCTATGCGTAGATACACAATTGAGTAAGCTCTAAAGTTAGATACTGCTACACAAAGAAGTCTGAAGCTACCACACTACCGTATCGTGGATCGTCCAATTGAAGACTGAACATTGATTAGCAAGAGACTACAATATTTATAGTATATGTAACTGTGGAAGGTATTTAAGCAATTAACTACGCTTCAAGATGTCATTATTAATTGGCATTGTTAACTTCTTAACAGTGAAATAGTATGAAAAAAAAATTAGCTACGCCTCAAGATGTTATTTCCTATGACGGAAGGTTGACATCATAGAAAAAGGTATTTAAGCAATTAGCCAAGCCTCAAGATATTATTATTAAATGGCATTGTTAACTTCTTAACAGTGCTAGAGTATGAAAATCAGCTAATCAGTAGTATTACTGCAATCCATATAAGGCGTTTTATTAGGTATTCTTAATCATTCACTGCATGTCATTCACTGCATGTTTTTCTAATAGTTATACAACCTTCTAAAAGTTGTATTGATTATATTCATTACATAAACTCTCAATATTAAATTGAGTACATAAATTCTGGTTCAATTTTTACACTTTATAGGTTTGTTTATGATTCTGATAAACAGAAAAATATGAATTTAAATAATAATATAGATCGTAAGAGCTCTGAACGAAATTTGACTTACAAGATTATTAAGAAATAAGTACGAAAATCTTGAAGATGAGTTTCTGTTTTATTTGCTACCAGACAATTGGAAATTAGAATTCATTTTTATTTTAATAGAGTCATTATTATAATTATGCAATCAGTAATTACTTAGAGATTCGGGATTATAAATTCAAATTATGTTCTGAATTTTATATATAAATATCGTAAATATTATCCATGAATGAGTACTGCTTGTTAATTGGTACAAACGCATTTTTTTAAACTCTGCCAGAGCAGCTATAATGGTCTGTACTTTAGAAACTGTTTTTTTCAATATACAAATAACAGTTATAACAGTACAGTACTGTTTTTAAGAGAACATTCCTTTAGCTTGATAAAGAATATAATTATTTAAAAAAAAACATTGATATCTTCATTTCAATTAACATTCTGCGTCAAATTAACAATTAAAAAACTCATTAACATTCACAAAAGGAAAATTGCAAATTAATCAGATCAAACAATTCCAGTAATGACAACATTGAGGAAGATACTTCATCATTTTGGAGTAGCGTGCTGCAAGCTGCAAACCTTCCGTTTGAAGTTGAATAACTCTTTCACTATTTAAATCATTGGAATTATTCGAAGGTTTTAGTTAATTAATTAAAATTGTGTGATTATAATAATAGAGTTAGTGCATTAAATAATATCATCAGACTGTATCCAGTACTGTATATATAACAATATTATCTATTTCTGTAATAGCTTTCATTGGCTACTAAATATTTCCAACTATAATGGTTTAGACTGATTAGATATACTTTGTTTTTCTCTATGTCACAAGAACGTACAAATCCTGTACATATAACTGCATATAACTGCAAAGATATTATAGTTAAATTTGTTTATTCAGTAGTCTATGGATTTCTATCATTCAACATATATATACATATGAATTATTAATCCATAAAGCTCTGTATTCGAGGAGTAGGCTATTCAAGTCTAGTTTTGGTGAGAATACTTTTGATTCTTGTCTTACTTTACTTTAACCTCGATCTTTATTAGCTAAAAAAAACTCAATGATTATTCTTATATCCTATATGAACGATGTCCAGAAGTTAATGTTTATTTATATAACTCCATAATATACTCTTCATAATTGCTATTCTGTTATCCTCCTACTCACGCAAATTAATTGCTGACGATATCTGTTCAGTGTTCAAGTGATAATTGAGAATAAATCTGTGTTCCATGTTTCCAGAGTTAGTTTTTTGTTTCTAGGTATAGTCCCTTGAATTTAAAAGTTGCTTTCGGAATTTTGTTGCCCCGTTTCTTAATCTAAAATTTCAAAAATTGAAACATATGTCCATGGAACTTATCGCAAAATATTAATGGTTCGATTAAAATATGCATTTGGCAGGATAAAAATTACTACTGCCCTTCAGTACTGCTATATAGACGAAATGGTTGAGTAATCCAAAAACTATCTTCGATCTAAAAAGTTTTAGTTAAACTATTTTTAATTTAGGAATGGGAGGAGAAGCTTCACTAAAAAGGGATATCGGTTAAAATGAATCTCTTGATATGGAATTTTCTGTTATTTCATTTAATTCAGGACTCACATAGCATATCTAGCAGAGAATCTTTTTATCGTAGACCTTAAATTAGAACGATTTATTCTCGAAAAATTATATCAGAACGATTAATAATTTGGAATGAGAATTGGGGATGATTTATGATAAAATTGATAAGAAGTTGGAATTTATACCTGATATGAGGTGAAAATCTGTCAACTTCTTAGATTTAACCAACTAAAAGATGAAGACAAATTAAAAACTTACCTTTTTATTGGATGATCAACAGAATAACATTTAATTCTATTTATTGAGCAAGAAACAATAATAAACATTTTTGATATTATTCATTATCGCCAATATATTATTGTCAATAACAGGAAGGTTTTAATTTTAAAATCATTATGCAATCAAATGAAGTTTTACTTTTTGACTGAACATATTAAATTTACCTGTAAATAAAATCAGCTGACAAAATTGTTGCAATATTTCGTCTGAGATTTCTATTTATTGGAAACATACAAACATTGATAGGAGTTAAATGTAATTATACAATGCATGTAATTGAGTACGTTGACAGAGTCAAAACAAACATATTGATGAATAATTGTTTCTTTCTTTACTAAAAATCAAATACAAGATTATGCTTATCCAATCAGTGTCTCTGAAACCAATCAGTGTTGGTTGCTGCCTAATTCCCTATGACGTACTCTTCTCTCTCCTAATTTGCGGAGAGAATTTGGTTGAGGATATGATTGCCAAGCGTCAAGTAGTTCAAATTGTTACTAACAAGTCAAGAGAACTAAGCTCAACTCCATGACAATTATCTCGGTCTCTTGATTAGAGACATAATCACGAGATATGAGATTCGAACTCGAATGGAAACTGAAACTTCCATTAGATTTGAACAACTCGAAAGATAACACCATACTTTTTGGAATTGTTTCCTAGGGTTCGGATGAGAAAAGAGAGAGATCTGCTATGAGTTTAAAACCCTTACTCTGATGGTGAATCCCGTGCACCAAGTTTAGGCATGGGACATGGGTTGACTGGGATTATCAAAAGTGTGCACTTGCTGCACTGGGATCACAATTGGATGGACTTACGGGGCCTTTTGTTTTATCCCTTTTCCTTGTGACTCAACTTCTCTCAAATTCTCCCATTGCATTTTATATCTCTTCTCTCTCATTCTCTCTTTTCTCCTCTTTTATCTCTTTTCTCCTTCTCTTCTCTTTTTCCCTGTTTTATCTTTCTCTCCTCTACCTTCTCCCTCTTTCATATCTCCTCTTCTCTCTTTTTCTCTCTATCTCTCTCTTTCCGCAGTTTCTCTCACTAGACCACAAAGTCACCAGAAAGAATTTAATCAAAAGATACAGAATATTTTGTCATATCTCCGTATTTATATTTTGACTACGCTGATATATTTCAACCTGTATTCGGGCACAGCGATATTCTTTTTTATATCGAATATGCTATTCTTATTTTATCTATAATATTTAATAAGAAAATCTATATATACGATAAATTTAATTGTAACAATAGGTATATGAAGCTTAAAAATTATTCACGCTTTCATATTAAATTTTGCAGGTATTAGGTGACTCAACTTATTAGGAACATGAAAATCAATTAGCACTTGTGTTTCATCTTGAATAAATTTGTATGTAAATACAGAAAGATTTTTTTCTTAATTATCGCCGAGTAAAAGCACAAAACTCTTAGTTTATTAACACTAATTCGATTAACTCCTACAATTCTGCATGATTCATGAACCTACATTGTTTGTTTGGCTAATAACGCGCCAAAATTAGTTTTCTTTCACAATTTTAATGTAAATTGTTTTTAAACTAGTTACAAATACAAATAAAAAAGGACTACATCTTTTAACTGCTTACACTAATATTTATTTAAAGCCTATTGAGGTAATATAAAATTAACCCTTTATTAGTTTTTCACATACACCATTTACCTTTTTACATTCCTATATTAGTTTACACGAATTACTATACTTTGTAAATTTAATGAAAAGTAAGAAGTGTCCAAATTTCTACAGTATCACATAATTGTTAGGCAGCAGATTGTCTATCAGAATTACCAAGAGGGGAAAAGTTGACACTTCCCCTCACTTTTTCTCAATTGTTATCACTCCCTCACAGCTTCCCCCTCTAAACAAATGGCAACGCTTCAGTAAATTAGTAGTCCTCTACCATCTACCCTAAAACCATGAAAATACTTTTACAGGTATCCGAAAGAACTTTACTCCTTGTGAATAAATATTAACTTCATCCCAACAAACAGTGCAGCTAAATTCTCAAATTAGGGCAACTTACCCCCTTTGTTTTGGCGTCCAAACTTCAGCATTAAAAATCGCTATAGAGTTTTATTCATATTTGCTGTACTTCAAACGGAATTGCCTCTACAGTTAGTAGGAAAGAGTTAGTTTATCCATATTGTGATGTTCTTTAATAGTTATTATTCAAATGTTGATTTTGACATCTTTTAATACTTATGATCCGAAGGCCTATTCTATACTAGCTGATGGAACGCCGCGTTTTTACCGCCTTGTTTACGCCTCTTCAATTATTCACGGTTAAATTAATGGAAAACAAATTTGCAGTCTATACTAGCGTTTTTACAATCTTTCTTTCATTTAACCGTGGTAATTAGGAGGCGTAAACTGGACGGTGAAGAATCAGCGTTTTATCTGCTGGTAGAGAATGAGCCACACATTAACCACAGAATGGGTCTGTGAGAATCACATTATTCCCAAATTAAACACCGAGAGCTATCATAATTAATCTTATTTGCGATAGAACATTAATAGGTTGTTCATTAAATTGGGTCAGTGAATCGTATGCAAAGTCACCGAAGCTGCTAATTCATACTTTCTCTGGATCGGGTTCATCCTTCTCTAAAAAATATTCCACAATAAATATCGAAAATGATAATATAAAAGATCACACAATCTATAAATGGATGTAAACCTCACTATTTGAAATAATTACCACTTAATATGTTATAAATATGTTATAGGATATAAATGAAGACGTCGTATTTTATTAATATATATACTTATATGGTAAGTTCTGTCTCATCTCAATACATATGCCTCATTCCAGGACCCGTAATTTTTTCGAGTACTGCAATGATTCAATTTTCACTTTTCCGTTTCACAATTTGCTGACTCGGTTATTTTGAGAAGTGTATCGACTGCTCGTTACCTTTCGCCTCCACTTGTCATGTCAGATATTCATGGAACACTCAATTTGCAACTCTCTACAAAAGACAGTAGGTATTATTATGGAGTCGAAAAACGAAAGATGGTACATTTGAAACTTCATGATGTTATTCTAAATAACAAAATTATTTTTATCTTTTCTTAATTCTAAAATACACATGTCTTATTTATAAACCTGCGGTACTGTATTTTACACAAGTTGTTAGTTTATATAATAAACTAATGTGTGCCAAATTTAAAGCAAAAATATTGAACATATAATAAGAAATAAATACATGGGTATATAAGACATTGACAACTGACTGAGCAGAGCAGTGATTGGGTGGAAGAGAGGGTGTGTTTCTCGCGAGTGTATGTGTTCTCCATGAAAACGTATGGACTGATGAGTGTTTAGCGGGTACCAAGCTGTATTTCTTTCTAAACCTACGTAGCAACACATAACATCAGTGCAATTAATTTCCTAATTTACCTGATTTACGCTGATGAGTAAATATTTTTTAACTTTTAAAATAAATATATATTTAGTATTTATGTGTAGGAACAAAGTCAAGAACGGCCGATAAATTTAAATGAATGACATGAAAGATATAAAGTAATTTAAGAATGATGCTCTTAGAAGACACACGTCAAGCTTATTAGGGTTAATAGTACCACATAAAAATGTAGAAAATGATGACAATAGTTCACTCAAATCTGTTTTATGCTTAAATAAGATTAGAATAATGTCTTATGTTTTACATGACAGTTCAATTATAAATAATTGTTTCCATTAGTTTCCATCATGTTGTCCCAATAACTGCCTTTCAACGGTGGAAGTGACTCTGGTGATAGCGACAGGCGTATCACCTCAGAGACAAACAACAAACTTCACAAAATTCAATTAAACCGCCACTGTGCAAATATTCTGCAGATTGCCAGAGTAAAACACTCGACGTGCTGTCACAATGTGCTGCGTCATCGTCAATTCCTATCAAGGTAGAATAGAGGTGATGGAAGAAGTAATTCAATTTGACAAAAATATACCCTATAAAATCTATGTCCAGTTAAATGGAAATGATCTTCAATAATTAGGGTATAATAGTTCGGCTCTGCTTACTGCTAACAACATTAAAATGTATCTAATACAAGATATGGAAACAAATTTTCAAACATAACTTTCTTTTCTTAAAAGATAATTAATTGGGTTTACAGAATAGCCAAGTCACTACATTATTACATCACAACTTTTTTGGTACATGAAAAAGCTGTTATGCTTGATCGTTTGAGAAATTGTAGATCACGCTACCAACGGTCTACACTCTACACTCTAAAGTTCAAACCAATGATCAAACGCATTCTAGAGAATGTTAGGAGAAACATGATGAGATTAATTAGGTTGCTAGTGAACACAGCTGACATGGGTCCCAGAACCATGATACGAAATGCTGTCAGCAGCTGTAGAGCAGAAAAAAAGTGGGAAGAAAAAAACTTCTTCTGAAAGAATTCAAGTCTGGCTCATAATCGAAGTAATGACAGAATTATTGGATGAAATGTCATTTATATTCCTTATGATAAAAAATTAACGCAAAATGCTATGCTGAAAACATTCTGAAGTCAATGTTGGAGTGTGCTGAGGATTACTTCAGCGAGACA
Organism: Caprella mutica; assembly: GCA_947561585.1. Taxonomy (NCBI): domain Eukaryota; kingdom Metazoa; phylum Arthropoda; class Malacostraca; order Amphipoda; family Caprellidae; genus Caprella; species Caprella mutica. Next base: position 262,585 of record CANNZV010000294.1, on the reverse strand, counting down.
CTCCAACAAGACAGTGTCACGTCACACACAGTAAATGTTATTTAGAACTAGTGCAGAGGGTATATTTTAAGGTTTTGGTTTCAAAAAGTGTGAATCCCATGGATATTTCGGTGTGGTCCATCTTCGAAGCCAATGTCTGTGAAAAATTTTATTGCAGTGTGGGCAACTTGAAACGCTCTATACAGGGTGGCGCAAAAAAAAAAGGAAACCCATCTTCAAACTTGTGTATCTCACAAACATCCAGCAGCGAATTAAAAAAAAGTAAGTAAAAAGTGCTTGCGCGAGGATGAAATATATGAAAAAAAGTCATAAGAGGTATAATTCATTTCATATGGATGTAAAAACCATAAATTCTATTTTTTGTAACAAATAAGAGAAATAAAAAAATAATCACCATTTGAAGTTGGTTTTTGAAGATAAAATTGATATCTTCATAAAATCATTTCGCCGTTAATTATTTACTCCTATTCGAAATCCTCAAAATGCAGCTTTCAAAAGAACGAAGAGTTTTTATTGTGCTATTTTTTCAACAGTGGAAGATTTTCATAGGTTCCACCTCATTTTGAACAACGCTTTCTGGAAAAATTTCCACCAACTGTAAAACCAAGCATATTGACAAATGTTAGTTAGTTCAAAACTGAAGAAACCACTTTAAATTTGAAAAAAAAGTGATCATGTCCCAGGAGAAAAGAATGAACACATGTGAACATTAATATTTTTCATGAACAGCTAAATGATAATACAAAAATTTAATCAGAAGTAAGGATTAGATATCATTTAATACACATTTAACCAAATTGTTAAACACGATTATCCTTTCAAGATGCACGTAAGGCAAAAACTCTTAGAACTGATTTACCGCACCGTCTAAATTTTGCAAAATGCTTTCTGCAAAGAAACCATTTATCGTGATTGATGATGAAGATGTATTTCCATGAATGAAAGATTCAATAAAAAACACGTAATTGAATGAAAAACAGTAGGATTTAATTTTTACTACTACCATGTGGGAAGAAATTATTCCTATTATGAACATTTTTGTGTTTTTCGTCATCGCGCAAGCCCTTTTCATTTACATTTTTTTAATTCGTTGATGGATGTCTATTTTTTGTTGCAGCTCTTAACAGATTATCAAGATAGATGCAGAAAAAGTAAACGAATAAATTTATGTTTTTAGAAAAGTTTGTTCCACGGGAACAGCTGCGTGCAAAGGCAGAAGGTGTTTGGAGGCGACTATAAATCAAATACAAAAGGGGACATTTTGAAAACAATTTTTTGTCTATATATTGATGTTTATGTAAGGCATACATAATAAAATTGTAAAATATATATTTTGTTATATTATATATAATATAACATTTATATATAATATTCTACATTTACGCCTCACCCTGTATAATTTATCTCCGGGAAAGGTCCACTATAATCTCCTTCATACTTTTTTTCTCTCAGTAATAACGGTATGTGTAATTGTCTTTTTTCTGTGAAATTGTCTTTTTATTTTGTGTAATTCTCTAACTTGGGAGGTTTTTTTTAGCTATAGGTCCCTAGATTAAGATCATTATTGGCCAAATAATTTTATTAACCCTTTAACGACCAGGTGGACACTCGTGTCTCCTTTCATATAGTAGTCCCATCATATAGTAGTCCCATAGTAGTCCCAAATATTTTATTCAAAGTCAGAAAAACAAAAAAAGTGGCTCTCTAAATGAGCGAGTCTGGTATCAGATCTCCGCCTCGAATTGAAGCACGATCAACATGTTATTGCTACTATAATTACTCTTTAAATTTTATATATCAATTATTGAAGCAGACATACATATTTCAATTTAATGCATTAAATGTGCTATTCCAAATAACGATTATTATAATATATTCAAAGAATTGATAGTACTAATTCCAATACTTAACAAACAATATTATTCAAAATTAGTCTTCCACAGCAATGTTAACTCCATGTGAATAATAATTAAAGTGTGTAAGATTGATTTTGGTTCTATTATTTTGAATTGGTTATGTACTGTTCATATGGTTTGTAGTTATATTACTGTAACACCGCAGCTCTCACTTGCTACCCAAATTATGACTGGATAAAATGTGTGCTGACTGCAGAGTAGCGGCTACGAAATGCTTTACGAATGTCTAACCTTAATGACGACAACCTATTTTTGAGTTAGACTTTGATGGAGAACAATCTACTTTTTGGCAACAAGGAAACATTAATGGTTACTGCATGGAACTGTCAAGTGATGAATGGGAACACGTTAATTGATCTATAGAAATAATGGCAGCAAAAATATTAATGAACTGATGTACAGTTCAATCTTATAATGTGTTTGTGGCAACTATTTTTCACACTTTCATTAAAAAACTTTACTTGTTTAAATATCTGTAGATATTTTAAAGTTGGTCTGTGAGCAAACAATTATCTTACTTGATACTCAATTACTGATTTACTTTGTATCTATAAATTCTATATTCACTTTCATATAGATTTCAATTATCTCTTATTCCTTCTCTTATGTTCGAAATTCTTTCTATTGAAATTTACATACCAAATGCTAGTGTGACTTCGTCGGAGAATTCAATAACAGTTGAGATTTAAAACGGCCTAAGATATATCCTTACGAGAGGTTTAGAACATCTATGGCTCATCTTTACAGTATTTAGAGGCCCTAATTCTAGAGTCTTTCAACCTACTGAAATGGAACGGTGTTCGAAATCTACTGCAGATGTGACCGTAACTCCGACTCTGAAAATTCATATCTGGAGAAACGTGATAGTTTGGCCTTACATTCAGTTTGGGAAAAGTTATATGCAGTAGATTGAGTGAAAGTGTTACTTATGAGAAAGTATGATATATTTAGTAATATTCATGGAAAGTACGAATATTCATTTATACCAATAAAAGTTTATTAAAAAAATAATGGAAAATGGTTTATCATTCATAATAAAATACTAAATACATTTTACATTATGTTATATAGTTAGAAAATAATGTTATTTACATAATGAAAACTGTTACCATTTGGAATTAATTAATTAATTTTCAGTATTAATTGAAAAAGTATATAAGGTTTTGAATTTAGAAAGGATTTTTTTTCGAATAAATTACTTCTTTTATTCCATTTAATAAATTATTAATTCATTTTTATTATCATTACGTATATTTTACATACAATTTACAAATCCACTTGAATGAGTTAAATATTTGGGACACTTGGTGACTCAAAAAAGTTGACAAAGCGAATTGGATGGGTTTTTATCCAATTGATGAAATCCGAGAAAATTCGAAATTTTTGTAATACGAAAATATTGATAAATGCTTTTATAAAATGAAATCAATACAATTCATAAATTCATTTTGAGAATTAAATTACTTCTATCTTATCACAATAACAGCATGATTGCTCTAGAAGCCAAATTTTAAGAGATATATTGTAATATTAATATATTTCACAAAAAAAGTGCTCGGGGCAACTCAAAAGTATCAAATATTAATCTGCAATTTTGCAAGTTGTGTTTTTTTATAACGTGCCAACTAGTTATATCTATTTCACAGAAAAAAACAAAATCGAATATTTCAAAATTAATGGGAAAATATCATTTTGTTCAAAATTTCAAATGTTTTGGGGCAACTCAAAAATATCCAGAAATGGCCTTGAAATTGGCATGCAATGTTCTTTCATAACGTATCAACTTATTATAACTATTCCATATGAAGATTCTGAAGTTTGCCCGAAACCCTTATTTAATCAGGCCTTACTTAACTAAAAATATCACTTGGTTATGAAACACATAGAAACAATTATAGCAATAGGAAATGGTAAAACTATATAAAGTAAACAATAATATAGATCTCATTAATTTAGTAAATACTAATACATGCCTAATATATTGAAGCTAGTTACAATAAATAATAGTTACTAGACATCGGATGTTTATTTTATTCAAAAGGAAGTTTATTGTAGAGCAATGAGGATATTAAATCATGAAGGTTAGGAGGCATCACCTGTTAAGGTAAAGGAATAAAATAACATAACCCATATGAATAAATTAACTACAAAACAAACCTATATGCATTTTCCTGTCTATCGATTAATCTACGTTTAAATGTAGTTAATAATTCGATTGAACTCCTACGTCAAGGACTAAAATTCATCTGATTTAGCTTCATAGATGATATAATAATATTGCATGTTAAACATTTAAAGGAATGCTCGATTTGTTTGCAATTACTGAATATTTCGAGTTGCTTCCAGTCAAATGAACTCAAACTAATGGAAATAGTCTTTGAAGTATATATATTGAGATATATTTATCTATTCCAATAAAAGTAAAACTATTCGCGTATCATTTCTCACTACAGAAGTATAAAATATAAAAAAATTAAATTACATTTGGTGCTAAATTTGTAGGATACCAAAATATTTGGGAGTAAATAAACAAAATTCATTTTCGTTAATGTCATTTTGTACGTACACTATTACAAATAATTGGAATTGTTAATCTGCGTGTATGCCAAGTATTTAGACTTGTTTATCTATTCAGGTACCTATTTCTATTCTTTCTTAACTTCTACACTTCTCACTTACCTCTTTGAACAACATCGACACTAACATTCATTTGTTGACACTCACTTTTTTAGAGAACCTATTATCACTATCGGCTGAAACACAATCTAACTCACTAAGAAAATCAAAATAGGTAATTAAATGAAACCCATAACATATAAATAGTTATGAAAGTCTTAGATAGGTATTCTTTACTATTTAAATTTTTTTTAGAGCTCTTTTTTTGACGAGCGCCTTTGCGTACCTACCAAAGGTATCATAATTTTTACAACTGTAATCAGTTTAATTTTCGTGTTTTTTTTTTCTTCGTCAATCCACTAATGAGTTTAATTTTTGTAATTATTTTTAGATTACGTGCTCGATTACATGTGTACCTAAGGATTGGATTAATAAAACCTGATGTTCTTTTTTGATTATCAGTAAAACCTACCTAGGAAAATCAAGAATTAAAAATAATAGGAAACTGGGGAGATACTAACTCAAAAAATGATAATGAATAAAGCAAGTATAAAGTCTTAGGTCAGCACAGTGTACGTATACTAGGAATTAATTCTTTTCTCTGTCGCTATCTCTGCAATAGGAGTTGTATAAGAGTAAATATTAAAATATTATTGATTCCTTATATGAAGCTGTAATATAGCTTTTGTATCCGCTAGTATAGTGCACTACACATTTTATTTTGTACGATTTACACATTGTGAAAATGTACATCTTAACAAACTTAAGTTGCATGATTTCATCCTCTGACCAAATTTTACTATGTTTTTTTGTTGCATTAATATAAGTAATGATAATTTATCAGCTTTGAGTAGTTTAAGAGATAAAAACATGGCAGTAGATTATAACTCCAAATTACTGAGTCTATAAGAAAGAAGAGAGGATGACTCGACGTGACAGATTTTCTTGGTCCGAAAGAAAGACTCTCCGTTGATACGAAGGATCATCCTGACGTAACAGATCTCATCGCCACTGAGCCGAATATTGATGTCACCCGAACACTTATCGACGCATCCAAATAGCGCCTCTGAAGAGAACATTGGCCAGAATGGATTGCGAAATATTCTAACTTTACTCGCTTATTTTGATTTATAAAATTATAGCCCGTAATTAATTATTCATTAATTACGAGACCCACATAAATGGGTCGCTCTATAAAATAAAGAACCTTTCTTTAAATATAAATCATATAAATCTACATTTACATTCGAAATGTCGTTAGTGTTAAGTGGGAATTGCAGGGATTCTTCATCATTATAATATGTTCTTATTTCAATTGATTAAACATAATCATTCAAAAGATGAGAGTATTTCTATCAATTTTAAGAAGTCCCCATCGAGCACTTGTCCCACTCTGTCCGATTAGAATCTGCTGCTGCAAGGTGGAGTAGGAGACTACGGGGGACTCTTGTCCTCTGAACTCTAATGTCCCTAACCTCAGGATTGGATTGCTGGCACCGAACTAAAAAGTACATCAATAGATGCAGTGGCTAAGTGAATGAGAGGCAGGATTTAATCATTCTATTTTCTGTTTAGCTTTAAATTCTTTCATAAATCTTAGTTTAATAAAAAGATGCATGTGCTGTAATGTGACTTAAAAAGTTAATCCAGTTCTTGATAATGAACTCCTGTTTTAATTGTCTCGTATTGAGAGCAACCGGAATTCATTTACAAGCTATATAAACTATGCTCTACTAATTATATATTTATAAAGAATATCGGAATCGAAAGTATATCAAAATACTTAGACTTTTAAAAAATTATTTTAAAACTAAAGCTTTTTTTATCATAGCGTACAAAATTTGCTTAGTTTATTAAGGCAATCATAAGAATTTAATTAACTTTATTTTATTATATCATGAAATTGGAAAAGGATTTACATAATAGATTCATATCAATTCGTAACATGCATTCAAGTTCAAATATATCAAATTCATTGAAGAGTTACATAATAAATAATTCCATTGTTCAGATCAATTTAATTAATTAAATTCACAAAAGATTCTATTAGTTTCTGTTTCGTTTATGATAAAATCTTAATAAGAATCTATTGTGTGTTTGTCAATATACTTTATTAGTGCTTCATTGGGTAAACAGATTAATGGATTTTCAATTGATCATTAGCAAAAGCTTTATCCTGATAATCAAAACTGACTTCAAGCCAATCAACGGAAGATTCTTTTACGAGCGAATTACAGTCCATTGTTTTCTTTATTTACATTAATTGGCCTGGTGAACAATATCACCAAAGCGTTGGGACAATGAACTAATTTTTGAAATACATTGAAATCTAAACTTTCTTTCCATTGTAACATTTCAAAGACTGATTGGTTATGATTGGTTAGTCAGTCTTCAATGCGGAAGGTTATATATTTTAGGCGGTATTTATATATTTAATTTTACCAATCTCCTCATAAAAAAACAATGCTTTTAAAAATATGTCATACAGTAATATTCAATTTAAAAAATTGGCTAATTGACCCTAGTTATGAGGTCAATCAAAAACGCACGAGGTCAAAGTAATTAACTTCCTCCTTTTTATGAGTGGGAAGACAAGCTATTACATTAATCTATTATTTACTTAGTGAAATATAACGCCAACTGGTCTCGACTTTATAAAGATTATAACGTTATAAAGATTAAAATGTTACAGTGATTAAATAGTGGCAGAAGTCAAAAGATTAAAATTTCACTTAGATTAAATTGCTGAAGAAAAATAATAATTATTAAAAATATTTTTTTAGGAATACTTTAACAAGAATGTTATTAATTTCGAATCCAATATCAGGTCAACTTTTATTCTTAGCTATTGATTAAAGTTAAATTTCGTTTTAATGTCGTTTTGATAGTCACTTTTTTCATTTTAATATTTCTCCGTTGACAAAGCATGAAATCAATACTGAGAGTAAATTTACCTCAGCAAACAAACACGATCTCTCTGAGTGTTTGGGGTAAGTAAAGGTCCCTAGGGTCTTTCTGGGGAGATATTTAGGGTAACAAAACAAGTAGCAACTGAGGCAGAGTGTGATCACCTCAGTGGCTTGATGAATACTTTATTTTTAGGGTAAGAGTCTTACGAACTTATTACGCTTGCAGGCTCACTTAGTTCTGTATGAAACAGACATGGGAATAGGCACTTGCTGGGAAGGAATTTGGCCTCCATGTTTGTAGTTAAAATGAAAACAGTATTGAAGTGAAGAACAAATTAGAAGGTGCTAGTATTGCTCACAGTTACTAGATGCTTAGTATTACCAAATTTATTGGTAATAGCGAAATAAACTATTTTCTTTTAACTCACAGTGTGATTCAAAATAACCAACTCATTTTCAGTTGACTACACACTTTACCAACTAAAAAGAATCAATGTGAATGGGGACTGTACCTGCATGCACCTTACCCGTTATTGGATAAGTTCTAGAATGGCTCAGTTGTTAATAATTCAGGAGATGACTTTTCTACTCTATGGTAATGACTTGATTTTATTATACATTCTTAAGCAGATGTAAAATGTACAGAGAATTGTATCATTTTAATGAAACATGATTTAAAGCACTACTACGTATCTTATATCTATGCCATATTTGAGACCATTGCATGCATTACCTGACAAAAACGACAAACAATGTTTTTCTCATGTCAAAAATGACGGACAATAATTTTTATTTCAATTTTCAAAATTATCTAATTTATTGAGACTGATAAAAAAATCTGCATTTTCTTGGTTATTTGAAATTTCATCAGATATCAGAATTTTTCTGCTTTCTAGATTTTTTTTCGGATTTTTCTTTTTTTTATTGTTTCACCTGTGTATTCTGTTTTCTGTTTTTTTCCGTTGTTTCTGTGTTTTTTCTGTTATCCAGAACTCTAATATCCTGATTTTTGTTATTCTGATAGTCATGTAATTATATCGTGTCTTCATAATTTTTGCAACCAACCAACAGACAAATGTAATCTGTTTATTAGTATACAGGGTGACATTTATTGAGTCAGTAGAAATTCAATCAAAGATTTAATATACCTTTATTGAAATGTGTCAATGGAAGATAGGTCTATATAGCTATACCCACACTAATATCAATTTCACAACAAAACAACAACATTCACAACAAAACAACAAAATGCACTCCAAAGAGTGTTGTTGTTCTACGATCAGGAGAACAAAATGGAAAATATCTCCATCCATATTAATAAATTGTAAACAAAATTTTCCTCCAGAATATTCTACTTTTCCATAATAAAGGCTTTATTATATTTGAATCAATAAATAGATTACTTCAACAAATTTAGAAGCAAGAAGAATTTTTCAGTCTATAATTGTTATTTATTCTGAACCACTTAATATTTGCATTCTAAATATACATGACACAAATGATGAAAGGCAAATTGAAGGTCGGAGTAATTATTAATCTCTGCTCCTTGCTGACTTCACTTTGAATCTGTGCTTTTTATGTTTTAGAAGCTTTTTGGAAATATTTATGAAAAATATATGCCTTTTTGAAACATGCTTCGAAAATGTAACCTTTTTGTTAGAATATAAGAAATCAGCTTAAATATTTTAAAAAGAATATCTGATATTGTTAGAAACGGACAACCGATTATTGTTATAATCAAGCAATGGACTCTAATCTTTGGAGATATTAAGTAAAATATCCTATTTCTTAAAGTGGAATTTGTTGAATAGGAATATTTAGCTTTAATTCAAGTCCTCAGACAGTTTTCTATTGTAACAAAATAGAGCAAGTTTACTTTCTACTTCAAAAAAGAAATTCTGCAAATTGTTTGGAATGAACTACCCAATTGGGAATTTAAATATGCTGATTTTTGTTTATTTTCTTTCATTATTCGTCGGACACTTCTGTTGAAGTCTCCCAAGATTATGATATTTATAATAAGTTTATAGATGAATAAAGTTATAAATTTCCCTACAGGCTTGATTTCCATTGATAGATTTTATAGCACTAATATATTTTCACCCATCCCTCCGTTGCAACTAATCATCCATTTATCATAACTGATTTTCAACTGCGAACTGAGGTTAATTTATCACGCTATTGTGATTTGCAAGTTCTCGTTGTTAGGTCAAGATTCTTCATTTCTTGCTTCTGACGATGAATAGAAATCTTCGAAATGTATACTAGAATATTCTGTTAACATTCTATTCAGGTTGTACCCGGGCGTTGCAACTTGAAGTGCAACATATTGGTTATGCATAAGACTATCGGACCAAACTTTTTAAATATCAAGGGCAAACGGCATAGCATCAGGTTGATGATAATTTTCATCAATTTTGGGTAAAACTTTTTTGTATAACCAAGTACGTGTTCCCAGAGAGGAAGTTGTGGTTGGGCCAAAGAATATAAGACTACAACCACCCCCCACCCCCTCTTAAAATTTCAAATACCCCACTAAAACTCTCCCTTGACAATAAGTTAATTGCCATCTTAACAAGTACATCTTAGAGTTTTACAAGTGCATTGGTTCGGAAATTCCAAAGTTCCCCTCCATCTTCTTTTAACATCAAAATACTTTCCCTCCACGGACACACAGTGTTGATATCACCAAATTTTATTAACTTCAGCCAAAGTTTTTAACATACCTCGTAGGTCAGGAACTTTCGGTCAGAATATGGATGAGATTTCAGACAAAGTTATAATACCATGCGCTCATGTTATAGAGAGAGATACGCTTATATTAGGTAGCCATTTCATTGTAATTCGGAATAGTAAACTGTTGATGTTTGAAAGCTTATTATAACAATTATATGCATTGATAAAAAATTTCCGTATTTTTTTTATTTCTTATTTGAAATTTTATTTCATTCCAAAATAAGAAGGAGACCGCTTACAATAGGCATGTTTCAGTACATTCATTTATTTCTAATCTCACATTAACGTATTACTGACTTCTGATTTGAAGAAATAAAAAGTACATAAAGTCTACGCAGTTTACTATTAGTATTTCAGTTACTATTTTGTTTAATTATTTAAAAATTCGATAACATTGAAATTCAAAATAAAAGTTCTGATACATTCGAAAATATTCGAAAATAATTCAATGATCAATAAAATAAAGATAGATTCCTCTACCGAAGTAAACTATATGAGAAACAACAATTTTCTACAATTAATAATTTTTATAACTTTCACTATATTCCATTATATATAAAACCATACAAACCATAATAACAAAGTTTAATAATAATAACACAAAATTGGAGAGTAAGAAAATAAAAGCATTTATGATATCAAGAGCTGTTCTAGAGGCACAGTGCATGAACTACTGTAAGCTTTTAAAGCTTTTATTCAATTGTTACTTTAAACTGAATTATAGAGTATAGTTCAAGGACAGAAATGTTGCTTCATTTATGATGTCAATTCGAAAGCGAAGATAATTAATGGAATATAAAGGAATAATTCGATAGAATAGTATCGTCATAAAGAAAATAGAAAAAATACTAGACAAGAATCAATAATTGACTATTAGCAATAACATTCAAATTTACAATTATTATATACCTACATTTTACAAACCTATTTTTTCTTTCGTGTATTTATTTCATCACGACTCATAAATAAAAAGCCATGTGACGGGGATAGCTTAATATGACTATTAATTATATTAATAGTGCAAATTTAAAATAACAGTCCAATTATTAGTTAAATTAAAACATGTTATGATATACAAACCTAAGTTTATGATTTCAAATTGTTTTTATTTCTTACAAATTTGTTTTCATGCATCCTGATTCATTTCCTTGTATCATTGGAATCAATAAAGCTTTTTCTATTCCGTATGTGAAAATATTTAAAAGTGAACATAATCTTCACGAATACACTTTCTTTAAACTATTGACATCTACATCTTATATTTCAAAGTTATACTGACCACCAATTATTACTATGGCTAATTTTATTGATCACCAACTCTAGTCAAATTGACTCACTTTCTCTTTATTTCCAGTCAGTTGTCCTAACTTTGGTTTGGCTAATCAAGGTACGCCTGAATATCAAAACTTCTCCTGAGAATCGGATTACGGAGATATTTTTTCTACCGTCACAAGCGACTTGCCTTGCGTTTGTGATGCTCTGAAATAGAAATCCTGTGTACCTGAAAGAGCAAATCATCCTCAGGGTATTTCAACTCATTATATTATATTGGAATTAAAACATTCAGATACTAACATCTTTACCTTAATATTATTTTAAAGTTATTAATAATTGATTAATTCCTTTAAATACTTTAGCAACCAGTTGATAATTGTTTAGACAGTTATATTTTCTAATGCAACGAATAACATTTTAATGATTACATCCTAATTCGAATATGAACTATCAGATATTTTTATTCGAATAATATTTGGTAATATAATAATTACACAAAGCCACCGAATAAGCAGTACACGAAAATTATGGATAATTTATATATTGTCTTATACTATGTGATTTCCTAACAATAAATATATATTATAATATAAATTTGAAAATGATTAGTATATATAGTATCTATATATATATTTTTTTTATATACAGGCTGTAATAATAATTAATTATGTAAACCGAGCCAATTGATAAACAAGAGATAATTATCAACAAGAATCATTTTATTAAACTGAGATTCATGAATACATTTAGTGTTTTTTAATTAAACAGAAAATAGAATGATTAAATCCTGCCTCTCATTCACTTAGCCACTGCATCTGTTGATGTACTTTTTAGTTCAGTGCCAGCAATCCAATCTTGAGGTTAGGGACATTAGAGTTCAGAGGACAAGAGTCCCCTGTAGTCTCCTACTCCACCTTGCAGCACCAGATTCTAATCGGACAGAGTGGGACAAGTGCTCGATGGGGACTATTAAAACATGAATAGTAATCAAATTCAATGGCTTATAGTCTCACACGACAGTGGAGATAATAGTGGAAGTTCAATACTTCTATAATAGAATATCGTGAGACAAAATGGGGCGATATATTATATATGAAATTTAACAATCGAAAGGGATAAAACTTATGATGAGCTATCTGAAATACATCAAAGGCTTTCTCATCCGCATCAATTCTTGGATCAGAGCCGATAATAGAAATTCTTCACAAAAACTATTTCAAGAAATATCGGGAAACTCATCTGTTCTCCACTAAATTTGTGATGCTTTTCTTCAAATCATCTCTGTTTTATTGAATTAAATGCATGTTTTTATCAACGTAATCAGAAATCTTTTATTTATTAAATATGTCATCGTTATTCTTTGATTACCTTTTAATTGTTAAGTATACATTAACTAATCTGTGATGAAACTTTAGATTGATCTAACAATCACGAACTTTTGGCATTAGTATAACACACTTTTTAAGTTATACAAGCATAACAAATTGGTCATACTAGTCTTGATTTTTACTTCACATAATGAACGGTATATAATTTTCTAGAACAAATTAACACATCACTAAGGGTTGTGATAGAGAAAAAAGTACATTAGTCCCATTTCACTTGTAACTAGAACTGGCACTCGTAGAGTGCATACCTAAGTCACCGCTTATAAATATTCTGAGTAATAAAAGACCTTGACCTTCGACTCTATCGCTTCTATAACCAAATTTCATGATATTTGGATGAATACTTTTTGAGTTATGCGAATAACAAGATTATGATTAAATCCGATAAAAACATAACCATCCGCAATTTTTCGAGAGCGATAAGATATTAAACTCAATTTGTCTTTCTTAATCACACAAATCAAATTTTCAAATATTTTAATGAATACCGTAAGAATATATATGCCATTTGTTGTACAAATAATAAAGGTACACCATAGAAATATTCTCTATCTCTGCCAAATCAAATCAGCAGAAGTTTAAGTCTGGTTTTCTCTTGCAAGTTCGCAAATCTTCAAAGAATTTTTACTCGACGTCAGATGGCAGAGAATAATTTACCGTTGAGAGAGAGAGAGACAGAGTTTCTGTGACAGCAATGGAAACTGTGAATAAAATTCTTCGCTGTCAATTCGCAATATGCTGTACAATCATTCAAAGAGTTATTGATAACAGTGTTCACGTGCACCATTTATCATTCCGTCTTATTGCAGTTTCTTTAATAGAGAGTGGAATCTTTTCCAATAATGAAAAAGTAATGAATTTCGCATTGAAATGAAACACGAATTAAATTGTATTTTGAATGGGGAAATCCAGAGTTTGTCTGCGACCATTATAATGCCTAAATAAATACTATTACTATTTATATTGATAGTGATAATGAAGAATATAAACTTAAGGTGCAACATTGATCAATGGATGAACGTTATGAAATCACCAAAAATATTTCTCTATGAAACCATCAATCATCAACCGTTAATTCCATTTAAAGTCAATTAACCACTTCAAACTGTAAACACTGATATAGATTGGGCCCTCAAGTTGAATCTCTACCGTGTAGCACCGAACGAAGTGGAGGCTTTCATAGCTTTCGACCATTACTCTTGAATCCGTTTGTTCGAAACCAGTAATGGACAGGAGGATAAAAATGACTGATGGCACTCAGTGAGGTGCTCCAGAAGCCTTTCTGTCAGGGAGACACTGACTTTATTCCTCTAATGAACGATGCATGTTACTCTCACAGACGACAAAAGATATAATTGGAATATTTGCAACTCAACTAGCAGGAGAATAACAATGAAACCGTTCAATTAGTGATGATTGAAGTTCAATTAAATAATGTAATGGTGAATTTAATATAAAAAGATACACAGTCCTTGAATTTATATTGGCAAAACAAAAAATTGAAATTAAATATGTATATAAGTTCTTTTATAACAATTCCTCAACCAGGCAAGCCTGATCCCTTTTCTGTCATTAAAAATGTTACAGACCACTCTAGTCACTGCAACTGATAAGCACTTGGATCTATTATTGCCAAATTGCCTCAGTTTATGTTAGATGCATCTTATTGGTCTTGATTTCAAGGAGAATTCTCCCAAAACACAGAAAGATATCACCTTTTCTTCTTCTGTCTTGAACGATCAAGAGCGAATCTTTTCGGTTACTTGGCTCCAACTCTTCTTAAGATTTCACAACGTGATCTGAATTTGAAGAAACACTCTGCAATTGCAGAGCCTTGTCCTCTTAATATAAAAAAGTCATTCAATCATACCGAGAGAAAATATTTCAACCGTCTACAATGCAATATCTAACATGACATAGTTTTATTCTCCTGAATATTGTAAAATACATTCAACTTCTGTTCTATACTGTCAAAGAAAATAATTACTAATTTAATTGCAACATGGCTGTGCCTATTTCCTTCCATCAAAAATAATTTTGTTGATCTTTCTAAAATAATTTAGTTTGACTATATCATATATATACCTAATACAAGAAAACATAATATTGTAGTATATAGTAATTTAGTTTACCCACTACAGGAAAATGCATGGATTGCATGAGATGTACTTAACACAACATATTTTTATTGAGACTAACTTACAAAGTAATTAAAAAATGGCAACCAGTTTTTTGGGAGATAATATAATTTAGAACTATATTTTCTAGCTTATATTAAATATTTGGTTTCATACGAAAGATAATCCTTTTCTCTAAATATTTTTCTAATCCATTCTAATTTGTGACGACGAACAATGGTGTGACATCAATTACAATAAAGTTGATCAAAAATAAAAACCTTCAGAAAATTAGCAAATCTCTTTTTCCAATATTCCTTATAATATAATACATACACATGATATAATAAAGCTAATTAGTCAATAATTCAGTAATTAGTATTAGTCTCCATGTCCATACATGTATCCTCCATTCCTCTCATTGCCACATTCTACTCTAGTTGTCATTGCCCTTACAGACCTGCTGATAATTAATTAATCTTTCTTTGGTCTTCTAATTCTGAAACCTATTGTTCGTCAGGTAATCAATATGACGTGAAGATTTGGTAAATAAATGCCTTATTTATTATATAACTTCAAAGAATGAGTCACATGGGATCAGATCTGGAGCCACTCAGTACCATGTTCAAGTTTTATTTTTATATATTTATTATTTATTGAAACTGAATGTTACTAGAAAAGTCCTAACACAAAAAGTTGAATTGAAATGATCACGAGCGACATTGAGGCGATGGGCAGGTGCTCCATCTTCACAGTTTTTTACAAGTTGTGAACAAACCAAATTAACTGATTTTTACAATTAAATTTTTATCTTCACAGTCTTTTAGATTCAGTTTTTACAAGTAACTGCAAACCGTTACTTAATGATTCAGTAGCTTTTTTGAGGAATATGATTTTTGACTGTCTTTTTAGTAATTGATGTTACACCATTAACCCATGGTTCGTTGTCACAAATTGAAATGAATACAACAAAATATGAAATAGTGGCTCCTATGTAGTTCAGAAAATATTCGATCCATAACTCTGTTGCCCTTTTTTTAATCACTCTTTATATTATCAAAACAATGATGATCATATATTAATCTTGGCATGTATATCATACAGATTCATAATAAGACAAGTTTCATACAGGATATATTGCATACAAAAAGTTATCTCCAGCTTCTGCTAATCATCCCATAACAGAAACATTGTAATGCAATTACCCGTCAACAACTCGATCTTACTTGCAAATTAGACTTGATTTCCATATCATGAATTCTTCCTCATCGTACGTCTGGTTACCTAATTTATACGCAGAAGATGTATAGGCATAGCATGGACTGAGATGTTGCACAAACATTTCGAAAGATATTACAATGGAATTGTTTATTGCCGCCAAATGAACTGTCCAATCAGAGAGCAGTATTCTCATGTAAATGTGACGTTGCAAATCTTTCCACCAATCAGAGAGCGCTATTCAGACTCTGTGATGATAAACTAAAAGAACATTATATTGTGAAGCGAATATTATAATATATTTCATTGAACTTAATCTAAGTAAGAAAAAAATTATGATTGTGTTTAGAAGATTAGTTGGTTCCTCTCCCTCTTTATATGGCCCCTCAATAACTTTTCCTACGGTGTATACAGTATGTCCACAAAAAATGTATCCCCTATCTTGAATGTGCATAATTCATCTTCTACGATAATATGCATAATATATTGGTACCATAGGTAGGTAGATTAATTAATGAATTGTACATAATACTTATATTCAATGACAGTGGATACATTTTTGGTGGAAACACTAGTAAGTTGAACTTAAGTTGAAGTTGCTCCTAAGGCCCCCTTCACACTTGCGTTTTTTCAACGCCGCGTTAAAAAAACGCAAGTGTGAAGGGTGCACAATACCACGCAGTCACATTTGTGTCCATAGCTCCTTCCTGCAATGACGCCTTTGTTCTTTCATCTGATTAGAGTAAGATTGGCTCACAGGTGTCGATGGAGTGACGCTCTAATATCCTGATTCTGCGCTGATACGTCATTCACAATTTGAAATGCAAGGAGTGTCATTTACATAAGAATGGAGGCATTTAAAGCGTCGCGATACATTAACGTGAAAAGATTTGCTGTAACTCGAAGGGCAGATTTTTATACCTGCCTTATCGTTATCGTCTGTTGTATGAAATACGCCTTACTTCGAGAAAATGGTAATAATTTGGAAGAAACAAATTATTTTATTATGATAGTAAACCAGTCATTGTTATATAGAGGTAGGATATATTTTGAAAATCCATTTCTAAAATTAGGGTTGTGAAATCAGAAAATATAATTCTAATTTGACAAGAGCTCACTGGTTTTGTTTCACATTATACCAATCACTATATTACCTTGGCAAAACAGCGGAAAGTTATGTTTGGATCGGATTTTATAAACTTGCAATCTTGTTATTCGCATAACTCAAAAAAATAGTCAACTAAATTGCGTGAAATTTGATGAGACGATTGGTCATTATCCTAGAACTATTTTGTTAGATTTTTCAGAGCGATCAGGTCAATGATCAAGGACACGAAAAGGTCAAAATAAATTTAGTGGTTGCGAAGGTATGTGCTCTATAAGTACTCAGCTCTATTTTATACCAGTATCAATGCTCTCATTTCAGTATCTTGAGCCAATAAAAACTAAGACTATTAATTCTGAAATTGCTTTTTATTCAAATTTCGAAATATTACAACAAAGTGAAATCATGCCGCTGGTAAAAAAAAAATCTTTCTTTGCATTTTATTTCAGGTTCTTTTAACTCGTTTAGTTCCACCTTTATAGGGCAGTGAAAAATGAGCAGCCTTTTGTTCCTCCTCTCATTGAGAAATTTTTATGTCTCTGTGATAATTTTAGAGCCTAAAAACCCTGAAGAGAATCCAAGCAATGAGTGATGCCGTAATGAGAAACAGGTTAGGAATGAAAGGGAGCGCTATTAGTCTGTTAACTGAAATGTTTGGCAGTATTAGTCATTTTGGAATTAACTAATGAAACACATAATGATTCAGTTTTTCACGCAGTATATATATGTATTGTAAACTAATTTGCCTTCCAGTACATTTAATTCATATCATAATACTTTATTAGTATTGCTGAATTATACAAGACTACAAATCTACCATTTCACTTGTAAAAATAATAATAATTGCAATGTTACTATTACATAATATTTTCTTATTGTACAGGGTGCCCCAGTTTAGAATTTTTATACTGGAAACAATACTTGCATAATTATTAATTGTTTTATTCAAATCAGTATTGCTCTTCGGCACATCACCGATTTATTCGTTTATCGAGATCGTCCGTTTTACGAACTTTACCTGTATTCATTAGCTCATCGAAAAAATTCAAAACTAGGGTATTTGATTTGTCACACCCTCTACATTATGAGTAGAAGCAACGTTAAGATAACCTTTATTCATGACTAAAGTCAACATCTTCTTTTTATCTGACGAAAGACACATCATTATTTTTTCAAGACGATAATGAAGAGAATTCCTCTTTTCTAGAATTGAGACAATTAGTATTATCGGAGCCAGGGACAATGTTCTGTCTGAATATCCGCCAAGGATCTAATTTACGGAACTCGTTAAAAATTATCCTGATATTCGAAATGAAGCGGAGCGTATCATATCTACGCCAGACCTAAATTGAAGGGGTGACGGAAAATAAATTCTACAACGATTCGAAGCAAATATTCCTCAGAGGAAAAAATTAAGTCCGAATGACTCGTATGTATCGGACTTATATGCTTCGATATTATTTTATTTAATACTTAAGTATTATGGATACACATATTCTGATTAAACAAAAAATCTCAAAAGTCAAAATGTATTTTTTTTTAATAATTAGTGCCAATAATTATTATTGTAGCCCGTAGTCATGATACTGCCACAAATTATTTGTTTTTCCTTTTGATTTGTGTTTCTTAATAAAAAGTGAGACACACCGACGGACGCGGCTAATATTATAGTATAGAGACTATAGTCTCTATACTATAATATGAGCCGCGTCCGTATAGTATACTGTCTATAGTATAGACTCATAGAGTATAGACTATACTGTAATTTCAAAAGGTTTAACAAAATGAACACGTTGAAGGATTTTTAGGATTCAAGCTTTTAAATAGAAAGATGCTCATACATCGTCAGGAACAAAAACTATTTCTTCTTCCGTTCGAAAACTCTAATCGAATCCTAAAATATTTCCAACATTGATATTTTAATAATCCTTTTGATAAATTTCATTGAGTATAAATCTTTTCATCATATACAAAATGTTCCGCTCTTTTTATGTCTCAGACTTATGACAATCGAATAAGTGTGGGACTTGTCTCGCTTTTATTTCTCCTGATAGAAAATATTTTAGGAGTAACTTTGGTAATTAAGTTTAGACGTTTTCAGTTAAACTATTTTCGCCATAATTTAAACAGGTGGGATAGATTAAATATCATATTAAAGTAATAAACTTTTGGACATGAAATTATTGTTAATCTATCCCACCTGCAGAAGTTACAATGAAAACAAATTAATTGGAAATGATCAACCAAATTATAAAAAAAAAACATTTTCTAAACCAGGATAAATTCCACACTTATTCGATTGTCATAAGTCTGAGTCAGAATAAGAACGAGGTATTCATGTTCAGCAATTATTGTATCGAATAATTTTCCTAATTAAATTTTTTAATAATGAAAATATCAAATTAAATATATTGAATGTTTGTCGAAGGCTTATAATGAAGACGATTTTATGAAGTTAATTTTGATTATCAATTTAATTCTTTTCCGTTAATCAAGAGATAAAATATCTAAAATAATTACGATGCATGATTATCAGAAAATTAGTTAGGATATTTTCGTTATAATATGATATAAAATAGAGCAGTTATAAAGAAATATGTGCTTAGATATTATTTTAATTCTATATTTTTAAATTTTATTATTTAAGTCTGGTGATTTAATTTGAAAATTGCATACAAAAACTATTTATATTTATGATGCGTA
This sequence comes from Caprella mutica, assembly GCA_947561585.1. Classification (NCBI taxonomy): domain Eukaryota; kingdom Metazoa; phylum Arthropoda; class Malacostraca; order Amphipoda; family Caprellidae; genus Caprella; species Caprella mutica. Next base: position 242,602 of record CANNZV010000294.1, on the reverse strand, counting down.
TTATTAATTACTCCGAAGCGGTATATCGAAAAATAATTGTTTAATTTGCAGGATGTATTTTAAAGAACATAAAATAGAGTTATATAATGGGAAAATTGCTCTTATGTCGTATATTTATAAGACCTTTTTCAATAAATGTTTGGTTGAAAATAATACAGTGCTGAATGAATTGAAATTTAAATGAAATGAAATTTATATTTGATGAATTCGGAACACATAGGTGCCACGTGGAAATTATTCCAAAATTTGTTCCAATATATTAAAGCGGTGTCCCGACAATTCATCGCCGGGCAACACATACAATGTATTACAGAAAATGTGTTATATTGGAACAAAATAATAGCTTTTCAATACCATTATTATATGAAAGTTAATATTTTAAGAACAACTTTGAATCAGAAAACAATTACCATTTGAAATTTCCCATGATGGAAATCTTTTTTATTATTTGTTGACTTTTAATATAAGTAGATTTATAGTTTTATACAGTATAATATATTCGAATTCAAGGAAGAAGTCGAGTGAAATGAAATTTGGTCCATAGTTTAAAAGTTAAAAGATCATAAAAACTTTCTTGTTTCAGTTAGGTTTTTTACAAGATAAATCAAATCTTAAAGTCTCAAACAGCAATGCATTTTAGGGGATAAAAAACTGCAAAGGTAACATTAGGAAATGCTTCTCTCTGCACCAATCGCATTATACTCTCTAGTTGTATTGTATTTTCTTCTGTCCAAACAAACAATATTCCTTCCTTCAAAAGCAACATTAATAAAATGGTTCCATTCTGTTTTGATTTGGTATTTGGAATCTTAGTTTGGTGAATTTAAGCATCGTTTGATGAATTGAAGAAAATCACATTCATATATATCATACCTATAATATATTTCATATATATCTTACCAATCTATATTTCTTATAAATATCAATTTCTTATATATTATACTTTGATGTACTTTTTATATATATCATTTTCCGATATATTTTACCTATTTATATCTATTATATATCATTTTTTTATGTCTCTAGACAAATAAAGTCAAATCAATCTATTCAAAATTTAACAAATATTTCGCCAAATGTAGAAGAGAAAAATTTATCTTCAGGAAATCATTGATTAAAGTTAAATCATTTCCAATGAAATAGAAAAAGTTAAATAAATCCAGGACAACATTTACTGAAATGGAACCAAGATTTAGAGAATGAAAGTGTAATGTGCTTTGGAGGAGTAAAATAAGAACCTTCTACAAAATAAGAACCTTATACCAAATAAGAACCTTCTACAGAATAAGAACCTTCTCCAAATAAGAACCTTCTACCGAATAGTTCGTTGCAGTAGTTTCCAAAGATCCCCCCTGAGTAATTCAAAAAATGTCTAAAAGAAAACACGTAAGGAATCTCTCCTCTCACTTTTATTTAGAAATGACATCCAGTTGAATTTAGGGAAGAGAAATGAATGGCTGAAGACGCTATTTATCGTCAGGAACAGAGGGAGAAGTTGCACTTTATTCAAATAGGACATGTGCATCATTTACATGTTTGTACAGCACATACCCTTTATTTACACAGCATATTCACTTTATTTACACAGCATATTCACTTTATTTACACAGCATATTCACTTTATTTACACAGCATATTCACTTTATTTACACAGCATATTCACTTTACATATCACTTCTCCTTCATTTACATATCACTTCTCCTTCATTTACACATCACATGCTCATTTTCTCTGGATATTACAAGATTACAATAAAGGTACTGAAACAGTTCGTTACGTTTTTCAGTTCCAGTTGCAGTAAAAACACTAAGTGCGCACAGACATACGAACATTTTGTTCATTTATTTTTGATTGGCTTTTCTTTGATGAGTGACGTAACAAACCTTATTATTATTATACCCCTAATACATTTAGTAATTAGTTATGCATTAGTTTATCCATTTAATTAATTGAAGATGTGAAGGGGAAGGCTGTTTTTGTCATCTATACTGAGTGCTAATATTCAACGGTAAAGAAATTACAGAAATGAAAAGTAGTTCGATATCTGACGACAAAATACCAAAAATACAGATGCAGATAGCATACTTCACTAATATAAACACAATTAGTTCACTAATAAAAAAGAATTATGAATAATGCCATTGAAGAATAGGTAACTATTCATAAATGTAAATTAATAGATTGTAATATATTTTCTAATCCAATTTATTATTTTTTTTTCTCTACAAAGTGTGAAAATCCAAACTATATAATGTCTAAAATGATTGAATCTTCCTAATTATAATGTCCTTATTATTCTAATACCCTTACAACCAATCACTGATTTATTCGTTTAATTTTCCCCGCATGGTAGTGTTGGCATTAGTTTGGGTGAGAGAGAAGTGACAGACTGTTCTGTAAAGGACAATGACAATTTAAAAGACAGCCAGAGCAATTCTGGGAATGGGAATTACAACTAACACCCCCCTCCCTCTCCACCTCATCAGCCTATCTAACCCCCCCCCCCTCTGTTCATTGCCACTAACCCTTTAGGTTGGGTGTATCCTTCATGTGTCTTATAGGAAGGTGTTCAAAAGACTCTCTCCTGACTTCAATAATACTTAGCTATAAATTCAATGCAGGGAATAACAAACTATTTTGTAGTCTAACAAATCAAGAACAATTAATAAATAATATTATGCATTCACGGTATATAATGAACATTGCTACAATATTTATTGATGAACACTTTGAATTAATTGGCACTATATTATTCATTTGCTTTGTGATGGACAAACAGACTGACACTGCATCTGTTATAGTTATGATACTATTACTGTGATGCTCATTACTGTGATGCTCATTACTGTGATGCTCATTACTGTGATGCTCATTACTGTGATGCTCATTACTGTGATGCTCATTACTGTGATGCTCATTACTGTGATGCTCATTACTGTGATGCTCATTACTGTGATGCTCATTACTGTGATGCTCATTACTGTGATGCTCATTACTGTGATGCTCATTACTGTGATGCTCATTACTGTGATGCTCATTACTGTGATGCTCATTACTGTGATGCTCATTACTGTGATGCTCATTACTGTGATGCTCATTACTATGATGCTCATTACTATGATGCTCATTACTATGATGCTCATTACTGTGATGCTCATTACTATGATGCTCATTACTATGATGCTCATTACTATGATGCTCATTACTATGATGCTCATTACTATGATGCTCATAACTATGATGCTCATTAATCAAGACATTATCCTATTTAAAAATGGTTGCAAAGATGAGGGTGAAATTACATCTCGATAATATCATCCATCTACCGAGCCACTGAAGGAGAAACTGAAATTAGAGATTAGGGATCTCTAAGTCTGTAGGTGTAAGGAATTAGAGAGCAGTGATATCTAAATCTTAATGTGTAGGAATTAGAGAGCAGGGATCTATAAATATTTAGGTGTAGGAATTAGAGATCAGTGATCTCTAAGTCTTTAGGTATAAATATTAGAGATCAGTGATCCCTAAGTCTTTAGGTATAAATATTAGAGAGCAGTGATCCCTATCTAATCATTCACTAATCTTTTTTCCTCCAATTCATCAAATTCATAGGCAGCATCAATTCATAATAACTTTTTATCCCCGTTCTTTCAGTTGATTAATTACCCAATAAAAACCTCCATTTGCACTGAATTCAATTATATATCATAATATATTGCATGAATTATCACAAATAATGAATGTGAAGTGAATGAGGGTCAAATTTTCATTGAAAAAATGGATGAAAACATTAATCGATGGCACCTAAAATTTAAATAGCGAATTAAATCAATTTTCCATGATCGAAAACGTGGAGCCGGTTGATAACTGGGATCTAACCCTACTAGGTTTGTTTTCACAATTGTGTGAATGGTTCTGCAGAAAAAAGCTGATAGAACGTCAACATCATTTATTCGTTCGGAGTTAGGTATTTGTAATGCAAATGTAATTTCAGTCGCTTGGATAGGAAATATTGAGGCACACAGAACTTTTCTGGTGAGAAGCTGCGACTGTTACTCCAAATATGGAAATACATAACTTGCATAAATTTATACTCATATTCTTGGTGTATCTACTCATGTGATCCCTGGTAAAGTAAACTAGGATTTTAAAACACCAAATTGTTTAAAAGAGTTCGATTTAGATGATGAAGTTGTAATTTATTAATTTTATCAAACTATAATATATATTAATTGTTTTCATTTATTAATGTTTTTATTTTCTCTTTTATGGACTTACTTTAATTTTTTAAAGTTTCTAGGTTTATATATGTAATAATTAATGGCAATATCCATATTCGGCAGCTTCTCTAACATTTTTTTATATATTACTATGAACTAAAAGTGAAATTTAATATTTTTACATAAATATTACCGTTATTCAAAAAATATTGCAGGTATTTGTGTTGTAGCTCAGAAATATAAAACTCTAATTAGAGTGAAACTCCTTAATTTTGAAACATTGGTTTCTTCATAACTCAGAGCCACTTCATAACTCAGGGACACTGCTAGTTTTCTATGATTAAAATCTTAAAGAAAAACTACGTTTTTTGAAGGATAACTACGACGAAATTCATGAAGTAAATCGTTTATAAAATTTAAGCATAGAAAATATTTCATAACTCAGGTCCTTCATTACTCCAGTGCTTCATAACTCAGGAGTTTTTCTATACTCTCTATGTTGGTGCACCTATTCTATGAATAGATCATCAATCAATATAACTTCCAAAGCATCCAGTTCGATAAATTACGTATATATAAAATAAACCAAGTCCCATTACCTAAAGTCTAAATCATATCCCATAACCTAAAGTCTAAAGTCTATCCCATTACCTAAAGTCTAAATCATATCCCAATGTCTAAAGTCTAAAGTCTATCCCAATGTCTAAAGTCTAAACCATATCCCAATGTCTAAAGTCTAAATCATATCCCAATGTCTAAAGTCTAAACCATATCCCAATGTCTAAAGTCTAAATCATATCCCAATGCCTAAAGTCTAAAGCATATCCCAATGTCTAAAGTCTATCCTAATGCTGTTCTCTAATATTCAGATTATCGTCTCGGACAATATCTCCAAAACTGTCAATATTTCGACCACTTTTATGACCTGACGAAAGCTGCTGCCGATGGATTCAATAACCGGTCCAGTAGATGCGGCAGGTAAGTCGGAATGGTTTTCGACTCATTATTGAAAAGGAGATGATTGGAAATTAATGCATTGGGAGATATTAATTGGATTTCTTAAGATTTAATTCCGATATTGAATTCACAATTCCGAATGATAATTCTTTATGGTTATTACTTATTACAATTTGAATTAGTGACTTACTAGTGACTTACCCGTCAAAAATAACGGACTATAAATTCTTAATTATTCTTGTAATAAGCCACCAGATTTGTTTCAAATATTCGGATTTTTGTTATTCAGATCATTTTTTTGTTATTCATATTTCAGTCAAAATTTCTTTGCTTTATTGCCCGTTAAAATCACTGATTTTGGAATCCCAGATTTTGTAATCACGGATTTTTTTTATTTCTAATTTTATGTATTCTCAGATTCTTTTGAATTTTTTTTTTCGTATCCCGAATTCTTTTGTATCCCGATGTTTTCTTTTCCCAATCTTTGTTACCTGTATTTTTCTGTTATTCGTATTTCTTTTTTCTGAATTCAATCTCCCTGCAACCAGCCAACAGACAAATATACACTGTGTAGTGTTTATTAGTATATCAAGTAATTCTGCAACTAAAATGATTAAAATGAATCATGTTCATGTAATATTGCATCATTCCAATACCTCTGTCTCATCCCAATACACATGCCTTATTCCAGTATCTCTGCCTCAGTCCAGTACCTCTGTCTAATTCCAGTACATATGCCTCATTCCAGTACCCGTAATTTTTTCCAGTACAGCAATGATTCAATTTTCACTTTTCCGTTTCACAATTTGCTGACTCGGTTATTTTGAGAAGTGTATCGACTGTTCGTTACCTTTCGCCTCCACTCGTCATGTCAGAGATTCACGAGTGCAAAAGTCACAAAAATACATCATCATTATCGTGCTCTTTATTTGGAAGAAAGCATAAACAAATTGTCGCCCGAGTTTCGTGATTCAAATAATATATCATATGCAGTTCTTGGAAGAACGGGATTATAAAATATTGTATAGGACGTGCCTGAAGATTCCATTTCGAAAAAGTCAGTTCGAAATAATAATGTAGCAAGTTATACAAATATAATTTGGATTCTGCATCTAGGAATGATATTTGTATATCATTAAAATATCTGTATTATGTTTGTAAATATTATATTTTATACGTATAACATGTAATTCATATTGAGAGTTTCGTCGAAGGATAAATATATAAAAAGATATATTAAACAATATAATGAAATACAAATTAAAAAAATATCTTAAACAATCTAATGAAATACAAATACAAGAGCATTTTGCAGTCATGAACGAAACTTTTATGAATGCATGTGTGATAGATTGTATATGAATACTTCTCTATTATAAAACCTATAGATACTCTATTCAATTTATTTTTTCTGTTAAAAATGTGTCAAGCCACTTTTGCCTAATAATTAATTCATTCTCTTCATAAATTTAAATTTTCTTCATTTTCCCACGATACAAACAGCAATGGTATCCTTTATTCTAGAGACTGTATTCCGTCACTGTAAACTACTTTGCTGAACGACGTAGAGCGCATTACGCCAAGATATCTTCAACTTACATCATTAGTAACTCAGTTACAAGTAGATTTTTCTCCTACGAAATGATCCAAATTACACAGCAAATTAACCCTGCAATCTAGGAGAGAAAAGGCAGCGCTATAATTTAGTGCGCGGCTGATGGATCGCCTGGAGTACTTCTTAACTTCCACAGATAAGCGGCTGAACTTCATGCAGATTTAACCACTCGGTGGACTGACTAGGCCATGGATTAGAAACTCTACGGTGACTCCTCTCTCCTCTTGTAATCATAGGTTTATTGTGTATTAGATTAATTTGAAAGCAGTATCTTAACCTACTGAAAAAGGAAAAAAGCAATATAGCTTTAATCTATAACTATGTTTTATTATTTAATAAGAAAACACTTATTCGAGATACAGTTTCAGTTTTTTTTATAATTGTTAACAGTATGATGAATACTATAATAAGTTGAATATCACAATACTAGTCCCCTTCTCCCCGGTAGAAGTGACTCTGGTGATGGCCACTACCTGTCCCCGGTGGGAGTGACACTGGTGATGACCACTGCCTGTCCCCGGTGGGAGTGACACTGGTGATGGCCACTGCCTGTCCCCGGTGGGAGTGACACTGGCGATGGCCACTGCCTGTCCCCGGTGGGAGTGACACTGGTGATGACCACTGCCTGTCCCCGGTGGGAGTGACACTGGTGATGGCCACTGCCTGTCCCCGGTGGAAGAGACTCTGGTGATAGCGACAGGCGTATCACCTCAGAGACAAACAACAAAATTCACAAAATTCAATTAAACCGCCACTGTGCAAATATTCTGCAGATTGCAAGAGTAAAACACTCGACGTGCTGTCACAATGTGCTGCGTCATCGTCAATTCCTATCACGGTGGAATGGAAAAAAGTTAGATATTTGAATATTTAGCTGTTAGTTATAATTATCGAAATAAAATAAAATTTGTTTCATGAGAATATATTTTTCGCTTCATTCATGTCAATCTATGTATAACAATGAATATATAATTTAATATACGTTCAGTTATTTAATATTACATGGTATTTACTTATAAACGTATTTATTAAATATTCGATATTCTCTATTAAAATACTAATCTCTTTAAATTTCTATTACAATCGACCACTGAATATACCAGGTAATATATTTAAAATCAATTTATTCATTTCACATTTAAATAACTCAATTTCTTTAATATTCTCTTTCAAAGTGATACCAAAATCAAAATATTCACAGCATTCTATTGAGTTTCTGGGTCCGTGAAATCTTTCTCTTCGACTGAGGGAAGAGTAAAAATGATATTTAATATAATGCGAGACTCTCTTTAAAGAATTCATCCCATTTTGAGTCTTTGGAATAACGGTTTTAAGTTTCATCGAACGCGTGTCTTTTGGAAATTTGATATTTGTACATTGGGGCTGGCGGGGAATTTTTGCTAAGGGGCCGTACACACGTGGGTTTTTTTAAGTCTTTCCACCACAAGACTTTTCAATTATATAGGAAAAAACGATATAATTAATGATTATATTGTTTGCTTTATATAATTCAAAAGTCTCGTGGAAAAAGTAGGAGGAGCTTAGCAAAAAGTCCGGTGGAAAGACTTGAAAAACCCTACGTGTGCACGGCCCATAAGAGTAAAATCATTGCAGAATTTTAATGTATTAATTACTGTCTCTGTACAGGCAAAATTACTAGAGGAAAATGTTGAAAAAAAATTATATTCTTAATTCGTATATTTTCAGAATAGAGTTCCTATAGCCTCTTTTAATTTTAAAATGTTATACTATAATGATAAATTATATTGTAATATATATTTATTAGCAATTGAAGAAAAAAATATTAGTTTTTTATTAGGTCGAGTTATGAACTGTTCATATATTTATTGAATTTTCAAATTAATAAGATATATTCTTATGCTAATATATTGAAGGAATTCTTTAGTCATATGGTAAGTACCTTAATGGCAGCATTTTATATGTATTATACACAATAAAAAACACAGATAATTACGAAATACTCGTTCTGATTATTCAATTATTTCATTTACTATTTTGATTTTTTTTTCTTGGGATACAATCAAATCAAAATTTTATCTCTAATGAAAAAAAAATACAATACCGATTTCTAAGTCATAGAATAATGCTTTCAGAATGTCATATTAATTGCTTTCTCTTTCCATTGGTTAACATTTTCCTAAAAACATATTTATTTAATGGTTCGAACCATACGGTGCTAGGAAGATTGCCACCCGGAAAATTGCCACTGAGGAAAATTGCCACTGTGGGAAAACTGCCACCCGGAAAATTGCCACTGTTCATATATAAATTTATACTGAATTATTTTTACGAAAATCAAAAAAAAATCATATGTACTGAATGCAATGTTGATCAGAATTTAAAATATATAAGAATTTTTACAATGTGTACATCTCATTTTGACAAGTTATATGATCTAAGTGAATTCTTCCGTCGGTGGGTGTGAGTGTGCAGATACGCAATTAATTCTTAGCTTAATGTGTTTAATTGTTCCCTGAAGAGGTTAAACCAATAATGAATAAAATCTTGTTGCATTAGTTTAAATAATAAACAAATTTTTTTACATTATAGTTTCAATAATAAATAAAATCTTAATACATTAATTTCACGATAAACAACACAACATGTTGCATCAGTTTCACAATATTTAGTTACGTCTTAGACTTAGACAATAAAAGTCAAAGAATTTCAGTGACTCAAATCAAAATGAATTGTTATCTCTTCTTAAATAAATCCTTATCATTATCTTAATTAGTTATTAAATTATACCCAAATAATTCAAACCGAAATGTGCCTCTCAGGCTTCATTGATCGTTCCATGGTTGAATAGTTTTTTTAACTTGTCATTGAAAGATGAACGAACAGAGAACATTTTCTTTACTCAAAATTCGAATATTTTGTATTCAGTTCGGTAATTTTTTTCATAGACTGAAATGTTTAATTTTAGTTTGTCAAGTGAAAATTTTATTTTCATAAAATTCGAATACTTTTGTATTCAGTTCGGTATTTTTTTTATAGAGTAAAATATTTTTTTTTTGTTAAAATATCCCATAGTGGCAATTTTCTATAGTGGCAATTTTCCTCAGTGGCAATTTTCCATAGTGGCAATCTTCCCAGTGGCAATTTTCCCACAGTGGCAGTTTTCCCGGGGGCAATCTTCCTAGTTGCAATTTTCCGCGCACGGAACCATACGGCAACAAGTAAAAAAAATGTTGATTAAATAACTATTCGAATACCTTGCATATCTTGCAAAATTGAAGAAATATCCAATGAACAACAATGTATTGATTGGCTCTTCTAAATATTTAAGTAAAAAGGAGATATTTTAATCGAATAACTAAATATTATAGTTAACCATTAGAAACACGTATAACGAAAGACTCGTTCTGTAATTTCCTCAGGAAATTTCCCAACCGCTGATGATTTCGCACTCACTGTTAAAGTGTCCGCAATTACATTTTGGGAATTTTCTTAGTCAGCATATATGAAGAACTTCAATTTTCAGGCTGAAAACCTTCAGACAAATAAATTTCAATTAATGCACGAAATTTGGGGAGAGAACGACCACTGGCAAATGAAATTATTACCTTCGCAAAATTCCATAGGGTTATGTGTTGATCGCATAACTCAGAAAGCATTCAATCAAAATGCATGAAATTTTATGGGGCCATTGGTCATTATCCAGGACCCATTTAGCTAGATTTTGGGAAAGGTCAAAGTCATTTATAACTATATTTTTTTTCTTTTTTAAATTTTCTTTTTCCAAGGGGTATTTGCTTCGTGGCTTTTTGTGAAGAATCGCCCACAGAGCAAACATTACTTGCGTTATTTATCATAAGATGACTCCAGAGAATTTAGGGTCAATTCCTAGATAATGACAGCCCTGTCATTTTCAAGGAAGCTGCTAATCTACCAGCTTCCTAGTTGACGACAGCCTTCTATAGAATATTAAAACTTTTAACAAATGTTCCGGGTTTTTTTACGTACACCTTCATACCAAGAACTAAAAATGTAGAGGCGGTGAAGGTAGTTTTGGCACTACGAATGTCCACTCTAGTTCTGGCATTGAAATAGTCTTCATTCCCAATTTACACCACTTCTACTTTTTATCAATTTGTTTCAGTTTCTAGAGCAATAATATCGTCATTTTTACGGTGAAGTTGAATCGAAAAAAAAAACACAAAAGAATGTTTCTATTAAATTTAATTAAGTTTAATTAAGGATAGTAGAGACAAGTTTAATTGAAGGAATAGAGTGAAGTGCCCACAGAGCAATAGGGACAGTAGAGACAATAGAGTGAAGTGCCCACAGAGCAATAGGGACAGTAGAGACAATAGAGTGAAGTGCTCACAGAGCAATAGGGACAGTAGAGACAATAGAGTGAAGTGCCCACAGAGCAATAGGGACAGTAGAGACAATAGAGTGAAGTGCCCACAGAGCAATAGGGATAGTAGAGACAATAGAGTGAAGTGTCCACAGAGCAATAGGGATAGTAGAGACAATAGAGTGAAGTGTCCACAGAGCAATAGGGATAGTAGAGACAATAGAGTGAAGTGTCCACAGAGCAATAGGGATAGTAGAGACAATAGAGTGAAGTGTCCACAGAGCAATAGGGACAGTAGAGACAATAGAGTGAAGTGCCCACAGAGCAATAGGGATAGTAGAGACAATAGAGTGAAGTGTCCACAGAGCAATAGGGATAGTAGAGACAATAGAGTGAAGTGTCCACAGAGCAATAGGGACAGTAGAGACAATAGAGTGAAGTGCCCACAGAGCAATAGGGACAGTAGAGACAATAGAGTGAAATGGCCACAGAGCAATAGGGATAGTAGAGACAATAGAGTGAAGTGTCCACAGAGCAATAGGGATAGTAGAGACAATAGAGTGAAGTGTCCACAGAGCAATAGGGACAGTAGAGACAATAGAGTGAAGTGTCCACAGAGCAATAGGGACAGTAGAGACAATAGATTGAAGTGCTTACAGAGCAATAGGGATAGTAGAGACAATAGAGTGAAGTGCCCACAGAGCAATAGGGACAGTAGAGACAATAGAGTGAAATCTCCACAGAGCAATAGGGACAGTAGAGACAATAGAGTGAAGTGCCCACAGAGCAATAGGGATAGTAGAGACAATAGAGTGAAGTGCTCACAGAGCAATAGGGATAGTAGAGACAATAGAGTGAAGTGCCCACAGAGCAATAGGGATAGTAGAGACAATAGAGTGTAGTGCCCACAGAGCAATAGGGATAGTAGAGACAATAGAGTGAAGTGTCCACAGAGCAATAGGGATAGTAGAGACAATAGAGTGAAGTGTCCACAGAGCAATAGGGATAGTAGAGACAATAGAGTGAAGTGCCCACAGAGCAATAGGGACAGTAGAGACAATAGAGTGAAGTGTCCACAGAGCAATAGGGATAGTAGAGACAATAGAGTGAAGTGTCCACAGAGCAATAGGGATAGTAGAGACAATAGAGTGAAGTGTCCACAGAGCAATAGGGATAGTAGAGACAATAGAGTGAAGTGCCCACAGAGCAATAGGGACAGTAGAGACAATAGAGTGAAGTGTCCACAGAGCAATAGGGATAGTAGAGACAATAGAGTGAAGTGTCCACAGAGCAATAGGGATAGTAGAGACAATAGAGTGAAGTGTCCACAGAGCAATAGGGATAGTAGAGACAATAGAGTGATTAATGTCATAAACGATAAAGATGATTTTAACTACAGTAGTCATTTATAAACAGTATCTTTTTTTTTAAATAATAAAACAATCATGAAAATATCAGATAAAATTTTCTTCTCATTTTGATAAGTTCCAAGAAATTTTTACGTGTTTCACTCTATATCGAAAAACATTAACGCCTGTAGCGACATTGTTTATTATATTGGTTTACCATACACACAGCATGTTGGTATATTTTAATCACATACATCATATAATATACATTATAGATTATTACATTTAATATTTCGAAATTACTCATTAATTAGTCTCTTGAAACTCTATGACCTTCAGTCGTTTGAAACCCATTAGCAATATTCGTCAGTTCTGTTCTAAAAATTCTATTTGATGACACGTTATTAATGAGGAAATGGAACTGTTTTGAATGCATGAGGATGCAATAAATCTCTTGAAACCTTCACCTGATGTGACATACTCTGAACAAATTTCACTCTGTTCCTCATAAATATTCCGGTGTGAATGGGTAAATTATTAATTTTTAATACTTTTGATTGGTCTATGTTGTAATTGTATATTTTATGTAACCACGCTTTTCAATTGAATAGAATTTGAGATTCTTTTTTACTTGTCATTTTGACAAACTTTCAGATAGCTGTGATAATAAATTTTATTAATTTCAATTTTCAATTTTCAATTTCCATATCTTTTTCTTTTAGCGTCTTCAACAAAGAACTTTCAATTTTCAATAAGCAGAATATACAACAATTCTAATGTTTTTTTATATAATCAACAATCTCTATTAGTTTTTTTATAATACCATGAAACTCCATCCTTTCTGCTTCTTAACTCCAAAATGAAACGATATATTTATCTTTCGTGGCATTTTTCCACCAAGCAATCGCTTTAAAATTCGCAGAGTATCCAAACAGTAAATAACTGGAAGGCATGATTAGAAGTTCCTGAAGCTAGATATATATTTCTTATTGAACTTGAATCATCTTCAACTGTGAACTTTATAGCACTCGAAAGTATTGAGAGAAATACTTTCCTTGGTATCGACTGAAGGACACTTTGGCCTACAATAAATTAGACTCAAGAACAAATATTGCCCTGATGAAATCATTTCAATTTCTAACTTTGTAATCATATTTGATTTAGGTTTTGCACATTTAGAAAAGAGTGTAAATGTTTCATTTCGTACCAATCATGAAATCTAAAATGCATAATTCGGCTAGAAATATTAAAAATCTAAGGAGATGAAAAAATAGGGTCTAAAAAAATCATCCGTGGAAAAAATTTCCCCGTAACAGATTTTATTTTTTAAAGTATAAAACTTTGTCACTATCGAAGCAGTCGATAGTCACTCCCCCTCAACCTGACCGCTAACCTGACCATAGGTCAAGGATATCTTGGGGGATGTTTTCCAGAGCGATTTTCCCCGGAAATAATTCAATCAGGCATATTAAAGAGTTCCTCATCCATGGATCTCCATCTAGTCCAAATTCTTTTTACTAATTCCACTAACTAATTCTAGAGTCCTTTCTCTCCAAATGCATAAATCTGAGGTGCAGAACTTATCTAACACAACATTTCGTTGCGTTAACATCCCATCTAAATCTTAGAGATGTTGATTGCAGATTAGGTCCCATTTGCTTCCAGAAGAACAATCTAGCCAGAAGATTCCATTTCTTAGAACGCTTCCTCGATGGACTGCAGATTTGCCTGATTTCTTTTCTCGATCTCTTGTGATAATGTATGGAAAACAAACTATATATGGTTAGACTTATTTCTCAGATATAATTTAGTTAGAAGTGATTTGATAATTAAGTTCCACAATTTCAAAGCATAAATTCAATACTCGTTACCTTTAAAGTTATTTCTATAACTAATGTACAGTGCAGTATTATTCCTATAATTAATACCAGTATTATTCCTATACCCAAATTAAATTCCCAAAATAAATAGTTATTCCTATTATCCTGTTCTAATATTTAAGTAGAAGCAAAGGAAGGCCAAATTCCTTTGTTAGAAGAATATATATACCATACATCTTCAATGCAAATAATATTATTATAATTGGAGAGTTTCCTCAGAGGCAATCTAGGAGCATTACTTAATTCATTCTCTTCATGAATATAAATTTCAAGTCTGCCAGGCAAGTTAACGAGCAAAGGTAAATGAAAACTTTTTGCTAATTCTCTCATGAATGGCATTATACTCATTTCTACAGGAGAGTGCCAGGTAATTACTACCTCTTCTATAGTAATTATGGTCCTGAAATTGACACTACTGTGCCTAAATTATGTATAATATATTTACGCACTCACTTTAAATTTTCTATTATTATCTAAAAAATAGGAAAGTTTTATCGCTGCTTTGATTTAATCATAAAAATAAATTGAATTTCAAAAGATTAATATTCGTAAGTCTTAAAACTTCAACAAGATATAAAATTAATATTAGGAAATAATCGTAAATTGTTTAAAGTATTTCTTTTTTAATTAGTTAGTAATTTGAATATATAGAGGTTAAAATTCGAGATGTGACTAACTCTCTATCACCACATCCAGAAAGGAGGGACAATAATTCAGAGGAAGTGACAGCCAAAATCTGCAAGCTCGTTATCCCAAAAATGGTAATAAGAATTTATGCCAAATTATGGTTCTATTTTCTTCCGTTGTCACATTTGTTCAAAATATATTCATCGTTACTGCTTCTTCGCATCAAAAACTGTATAGTGAAATGGGAACATGCTCATACTAATTACAATTACTTAACTTTCCTTTGTAATATTTATCATTAAATAAAATTTAAAAAAATCAATGATTTTCTTTGAAATTATTACGAATAACTACGAATCTCTGATAGGTACACAGACTCTTTCTCCGTACATCGTACGTTCCTCTCTAGCTCTCACTTGTTACCCAAATTATGGCGGCATAATATGTGTGTTGACTGCAGAGTAGCGGCTACGAAATGCTTTACGAATGTCTAACCTTAATGACGACAACCTATTTTTGAGTTAGACTTTGATGGAGAACAATCTACTTTTTAGCAACAAGGAAACATTAATGGTTACTGCATGGAACTGTCAAGTGATGAATGGGAGCAAGTTAATTGATCTCAGGAAAATGTAATCAGTTTAATAGAATTTGAGCTTTCTAATATATAACTAATTCGTAACTTATATATTAATGAATTATTGTATGCCATATATAATTATTTACATGAATGACTTAGCATTTTTTTATGTTTTGAAGGGAGTGGGAGATACGTAAAATTTATTTATGAATTATTTGTTACTTTTTGTTCTTCCGCTTTAGATAGAAATCTTTACAAAATCATATTATTTTTTTATTTCTGCATTAATAATAACATGAATATTCATGAATATTAAAGAGTAATAAAAAATGAAATAAGAAAAACAATTAATTAAGAAGCTCTTTGGTTGTGTTTTTGATGAATGAAAATTTACGGAGTTTCATAAGTGTATTCAAATGATTTAATTGATATTCTATTTATATCATTATATATAATGGGAGAATACAAAAATGTCTTACATACATCATTTAAGAAACATTTTCACTATAATAAGCTATCTAGACCATGCTATTAATATTTCATTTATGTTCATAAATTTTCCATTAAATATTTCACTTCACTCTTCACTAATTTACTGACTGTATTTAACTAACAATAAATTCGAACATTTTCAACAAAGACTCTCAATAATAGTATCACTTTTCGGTGCTATGTAATTTGATCCCCGGTAATTTGATACCTGGTAATTCGATCACCGGTAATTTGATCCCCGGTAATTCGATCCCCGGTAATTTGATCCCCGGTAATTTGATCACCGGTAATTTGATACCCGGTAATTTGATACTCGGTAATTTGATCCTCGGTAATTCGATCCCCGGTAATTTGATCCCCGGTAATTTGATACTCTGTAATTTGATCCTCGGTAATTCGATCCCCGGTAATTTGATCCCCGGTAATTTGGTCCCCGATAATTTGATCCCCGGTAATTTGATTCCTGGTAATTCGACCCCCGTTATTTACTTCTTGGACGTTATTTACTTTTTGGTCTTATATTATGTCTAATTAAATAAATACATAATATTGACATTACTATGTCAATATTATGTAACTAAGCTACAAAATTTTAGGATAATTCTTTAGTTGATCGCTTCCAAATAAATTTCTGCTGGACTCAAAGTTCTAAAGCGTATTCGTGGAGGAGATATACTATCAAATGAAATAAACTATATTTATCTAAAACAAAAAACAAACGTAGATGAATCTGTAACATATTGGAGGAGTGATATAAGAAATCGCAGAGGTTGTGTTCAGACAAGGATGGTAATTAAATATAATGGTGAGCATAATCATAACTTGTAGCTTAGTTACATAATATTGACAGACAAATTAATTAAGTATTTAATTAATTAAACATGATATAAGTATAAATTAAATAACGGGGATGAAACTACCGGAGGCCAATTTACCGGGGGTAAACTTACTGGGGATCAAATTACCAGGGATCAAATTACCAGGGATCAAATTACCGGTGGTCAAATTACTGTGGGTCATTTTACCGGGGATCAAATTATCGGTGGTCAAATTACCGGGGATCAAATAACACACTTTTCAATATAAGGTAAGTTATTGATTATCGGTCTGTTTCACATCTTCGGTCATATTTGATAATGTTATAATAATTATTACTTAATTTAGCTTCATGATAACTGCAGATAACATAGATACTAATAGAGATGAGAATTAAATATGACCGAAGATATGAAACCGACCGGCAATTCGTATCTTCCCCACAATATGGTGTCCCCACACTGATCCCATTGCCCCAATGGGAAGCATAAGCCACCTACATACATGACATCCCAACTTTCACCCAAAACTTCCCCCACGGAATCTCTTCCTGATCTAATTTAGACGTTTTTCCGAAGTTAAAAGAAATTAATGGAACATTCCAGAAGCTTCTGGAGTTATTATCACCCGGTGAAGAAATTTTGATGGCATCCCGTAATCCGGGAATAGTGAAAGTACTTTCAGAGACTTTGGGTGTCGTCAAAATTCCCCGAAAACATAACTATTAAATCCGGTAATGCACTAACTATTTCGTAAAAAACTTACGGGAAGGCTTTGATGGAAGCTGTAGATTCTCAGGTAATTGACTCCAATTAAGGAAGGTAGATTTCAACAGATGTTGCACAGGGAGGAACATACAAACGGTCATACCATGTGTAATATGACATCGTTAGTTGAATATGCTGTAACAATGTATAAAAGTTTATAAATGGAGTAACATGAGTCAGTAATTGGTAATAAGTTCGGGTAAAAAATATTCTTTATGAAAGTTATGAACATTATAACTTTATAGTGTTCAGTTATAATAAGTTCAGTTTATAGTTGTAGCCTTTTTCGGGCAATGATAAAATTCATTATAATATGAATACAAAGGTTAAAAAATATAGGTACATATTTTACAGTATTTCATCATTTTTAGAAATTATTACTCAGTAAAAACTTTGAATTCTATACAAAAGGAAACTCCATTTCAATTAGGTTGAATAATTATACTCGGGGAAAAATTCTAATACGTATATATTGCCAATAAAAATTTGTAAGCATCGAGAATTTTTAGTATTTCAGTACTGAAAAAAGTAGATTTGTGAAATATATGAATTCACTGCCTCTGATTATTCGCACGAATCTCTTTTGTAATATTTAAACTGTAGCCAAACGTACGGCATATTTCCCACCCCAAACAAGGTTAAAATAGATGGTCATAAACTAGATGAAGGTAAACTAGATGAAGGTAAACTAGATGAAGGTAAAATAAACTGCAATATAGTTTAATAGCTTTAAGATAAATACCGTAACTGTATAAGCAATACCAAACATCCTTGATAATGTAGTGGCAATATTGGACAAGTGACAGCTTAACTTCTGTTTACTGTCAATTTCCGGTGGCAATAATTAAGTGTTCTCTCGTAATTCCATTTTAACAATATCAATTACAATGCTGGACTCAATTGAACGAAGATGTTACAGACATACACATATAGAAACCATGATTATTTTTCGTATATATTCTAGATTATTCCTACACTGAGAAAAAATTGCGAGTCAACTTGACTCATCGCTTGAGTCAAGGCTGCACAACTCTGAAATTGGAGTCTTTTTCTTGATTGACTCTACCTGAGTCACTCTGACTGTGAATTAGGAGTCAATATGACTCTTGTTTTTGAGTAAAATATTAGGATGAGTCAAATAATTGACTCACATTTTGAGGCTGGTTTGTGACAATCTGAAAACTATAATTTTGAGTCGACTCGTTTTTTTTTTCCAGTGGACAAATAACTTTAATAAATACAAAATACAAAGGAAAAAAATCACAATTCTTTATATTTTTGATAAAGTGCTTTTTACGATGTTAATTCACAACCCTATAATAATTATGCATGCATGTATGTCACATAATGATTACTACCAGAATGTTGTAAATTTAAACAGTATTTGGTGTACATATACACAACATACATCAAAATATGTTTACAAGATTTATATCACTTTTTTCTAAAGTCCTCCCCAAAGGAGTTTGCTCGCTAAAGGGTCAAAGCAATAAATAAGTGACACTTTAGCAACTCTCTGAGAGGAGTAACATGCAAGTCGTTTCATGTCACAGTCTCATTGAGGTCCTAGTCATAACAATAGGTAACGCTCTCCATTTCCCTCTAAATCTTGTTCACATGATCAGCTGTAACAGTTTGCAGGACATCAAGGCAGCTTTTACGGCAGCACTTTGGACATTCTGGAGCAGCAACTTGTGAAATGGCAACATTAGCCACAATCATCCGCTTCTTGTGAATAGATCGAAAAACTTCACACAAACAGAATCTAAGAATCTGGTTAATCTGTTTTACACAGCTCTTGTGTTATCAGGAAACTTAGGCACATTGTGAATAAGATCTGGAGGAAACCATTGGGAATAAATGTAAAAAATTCTGTCGAAGAATTTATCACTTTTTGCATAATTGATTATTAGTACGCTGACATTTTAAAGTCTATTCAACTTGTGTAAATTTAGATACATTTATCGAAATAAATTTGTTTCTTGGGAGAACGTTGTCTATAATTATAAAAAAAAAGAATGATAAACATAATTTGAATCCCAATATTTATTCAAACATTTCAGATTTTTCCAGAGAATTCGTATTGTTTAAATTAAATACTTTGATCTAAGATGTTTTACCGGTCTTCAATCTCCTTTTTATAAATCGGGTAAATTTACGATCAAAACGTTCATTACTAAATAAACAAAATGTTCTGTTTTAATGTTGAAACATCTACCAATAACAGGATTTACATTAATAATCAAATAGGTTAAACTAACAATTTCTACTAACCAGTACACACGTACAACAAAATGGCAACTGCAGAATGAAGAGTTTGCTGTGAAGGCTTCGAGTCTCTTCATCAGGGAATTAAATTTTTTACCTTCGTAATAAGTTACCTCTCGATGTTCAGTTTTTTCCATAATTGTTCACTTTGAGTTATTTATAAAAAAATAAACCTTTAGTATATTTCACAATGTTTTGAAATAAATAAATCACAAGTTTCCGAAGTTTATCGGGACAGAATTGTTACAACATTGCCAATACAGTTAAAGCATTTTAATATGGTTACAACATTCACAATAATATTGTTAACATTGAATATTGTTACAACATTGCCTATATTGTAACAATACTACAAATATTGTTACACTGCTATGACAATGTTACCACGACTAACATAGCTACAAGGAATACGCCTATGAAATTAGTTTTAGTTTCTCTAGTTACACATCAGTAATGTGACTCTATTCCTTTATTCAATAGTTTCATACAACTCACTAAAAATGACAACTTAACCACTACTGTTGGTATACCTTTTTTTTATTTCATTAATTGCTATAAAAAATTCCTCACGAATTAAAAGTAATCTAAATGGATGTGAAATAAAAAAAAACTTTAGGAAATGCAACAAAGTTTTGATTAGTTAGCACAAAGTTTTAAAATAAAAATGATAAATATAGACGTTTATAGTTAGCTTCATAATTAAAGTTGATCATAGGCCGCATTTTAATTACTGTTTTACTGCTCTGAATATCAATATTTGTAGACGGAATGAGTATAGAATTTAATAATCATTATTTAGTGACAATTTTTCTCAAGAATAAGGTGTAGGGTAAGTTACGAATTATCGGTCGTTATTACATCATCGGTCATATAAGAAAAACCATATAATAAATTACTATATTTATTCATAACCATAATACCTGCAGGCATAGTGGATACCAATTAAAATCAAATGATAATTTAAGAGCACAATATCTTTGGTGACCGTACTTTCAAATTTATATACATTTTTCCAAAGTTTGCAAGGCTTTCTTTTCTGTCAGGTAAGTTGACCTAAGAATATAAATCTGAAATATCAAAGGCAGATAAATATCCCGAGGCAGAGTAGGTATATATATCCTGTATAAGTTGATGTGCCCAAATAAAGAAGACTGAGAACCGTCCTCCAATTAGCCTAATGGTGGATACAGTCTTTAACTTATAACAATGGGCTTATTCTTTAGCTAATCAGTGTGAGTGATTATGCTTCATTTATTGGCATTTGATAATAACTTTAGGTTATGTTGCATAATGTGATATTGAATATTAAGAGGTTTTGATTATAAATCGTTCCTTTAAAAGGTTTAGTACATTCAGAAATACAACTAAGGTACATCTTATTGTGAATTATCATAGTCAGGGCTGGGACAATATGCTCTAAAAACTATAGATCCCAAAAATATTATAGACGGAAAGAATTAAAGAGTATTGAATGGTTCTACACCAGCGGTAAATAGTATTCGATACCATTTCATTTCGTTTTTTCTATGATATTTTCGGGATCTATAGTTTTTAGAGCATATTGTCCCAGCCCTGATGATAATAGTACTGCTGCATCACCTCTAATCTGAATTTGTATCGAACATAAGTAACATTTTGAATATTTGATAAATAAAATGTTACCCGAAAAGGCGGAAAACCGAAAAAAATGGAAAACCAGAAAAATCAGGAAAAACTGAAAATACGGAAAAATCGAAAAATCGGAAACCTGAAAAATACGGAAATCCAAAACACGGAAAATCGAAAAAATTGGAAAAACGAAAAAATCTGGAAAAAATAGGAAAACGGAAAAAATCAGAAAAATGAATACAAGACCGGAAACCAGGGTAATCTAGAAAACAGAAACATCCGTCATTTGTGACAGTTAATACACTATAGAAATCAGCATAACAGAAAATCACTAATCCAAACAACAGTAAAATGAGAATAAAACGGATAGTTTCTTATAAAAAAAATGGATGGCTTAAAATCCTAAAAATATCCGAATAATACAAATCTGAATAAAATATTATGGATAATTGAAAAAAAAAAAACTAATAATTCAATCTGGATAATTTTGCAAATGAAAAACATTATCGTTAGTCATTCTTGACGGGTAAGTACAATAGTAATTTAAATAATTCATAGTTATCGAAAAAGAAATTTAATTAGAGTACAAAATAGTATTTTCCAGAATCGTGAGTGATCTTCCATATCAGGATTCTATTTATGTATTTGATCTAATATCAATTATAATTTAAAAATTGTTCTATTTAAAACAAGTAAAAAACAATAGTATACCTTCTATTGTGAATAATAAATGACCATTATTATAGTGTCCCGAAATTTCACTGCAAGAAAATTCGACGTAAGAAAATTTGCTGTAAGAAAATTCGTCGTGAATTTTTTTTGCGGTGAAAATCCCTACGGCGAAATTTCCTACTGCGAATTTTCTTGCGGTGAAAATTCCTCATACCCATCATTACACGCTATTCAGATATATTTTCCTCATAAGTTATATGTTCAATCTAAGAAAGCAATCGAATCATCCCTAATCACCTCGAGAGCAGATCCCAAATGCGTGGTCTTGGGAGCATTTATCCCCAGCAATCACAATTCAATCAGAGACTAATACCATTTCAGCGAAAACTGAACACTCTTCGAATCTCCACTTTTCACCTTTGTCTTCATCTCATCGGATCTCAAAGCCCCACCAAATTATTTACCCGGATGTCTAAATCCAATGTGATTCCAGATCCCGTAAAGTCTGAGTCCGTTATGCGAGGTTGTCATAAAGTTCAATTTGCCAGGAGGTTCGAATGGAGGTGTGCAAAGTGGAAGTTTGTTCGAACGGAGTTAAGCTGAGCCAAATCCTCGTGATTGGGGAATTTAAGTTCCTTCATATTATGTAAGGAGATCAGTGAACTAAATAGAAAGTGGATAATGACATTCATTCTAATTGAAACTTATAAGATGATATTCTGCAGGCACAAAACGCTCTAATGTAAGTTAAGTAGTAAACTTATTATTACAAGAAATATCCTAATATCAAATTAAACTGAACTATATAATTTGGGTGAACGGGATTTGGTAGAATTATCTACTATAAAATACATATTTTAGAAACTAAAATCAAATTATTTCACTAGTAACTAGAATTGAATTCTACTTCAAAAAGTGAATAAATTAAAAAGAATAAAATCCTAACTCCCTTTTCTCGTCATCTTAGGGAGAATATTATGGTGGGCCATCGAAAAAGAAGATAGAATCCTCTTGCTCTGGTTTTTCTCCATTTTAACTATGTCATTTTTCCTCATATTGAAATTCTTTAGAAGTTAGTGAAATGATGAGTTGTTTTCTATCTAACCCTTTTGAAAAGTGGTAAAGAGTAGAATAGAAATTTGGAAATTACGGAAATTGGAAGATTTGAAGATTATAGAAATTTGAAGATTATAGAAATTGGAGATTATTGATATTTGAAGATAGTAGAAATTTGAAGATTATAAAAAATTTGTTGAAGATTACAGATATTTGAAGATTATAGAAATTTGAAGATTATAGAAATTTGAAGATTATAGATATTTGAAGATTATAGAAATTGGAAGATTATATAAATTTGAAGATTATATAAATTTGAAGATTAAATAAATTTGAAGATTATAGAAATTTGAAGATCATATAAATTTGAAGATTATAGAAATTTGAAGATTATGTAAATTTGAAGATTACAGAAATTTGAAGATTACAGAAATTTGAAGATTAGGGGAAGTTTTAATTTCAGTTACCATTCGAGTTGTTCAAATCTAATGGAGGTTTCAGTTTCCATTCGAGTTCGAATCTCATATCTCGTGATTATGTCTCTAATCAAGAGACCGAGATAATTGTCATGGAGTTGAGCTTAGTTCTCTTGACTTGTTAGTAACAATTTGAACTACTTGACGCTTAGCAATCATATCCTCAACCAAATTCTCTCCGCAAATTAGGAGAGAGAAGAGTACGTCATAGGGAATTAGGCAGCAACCAACACTGATTGGTTTCAGAGACACTGATTGGTAGAAGGAGCTGTTCGATAAGCATAGTCTAACATTCTGTTTATTAAATGATTTATTGAATATATAAATAGTTTGGTATCATACACATAGTTGGCAGAATAAGTAAAGATGAGAAACTTAACCAGTCTTTGAATTACGGTCATCGATTATTATCAATTCATATATTTCATAATTTATTTTCGAATATCATATCAGATCTGTGGTATTCGAATAGTAAATTAATATTTGAGAAAACCGTGGCACAAAACCGGTCATGGTTTTTTCTTACTATTTTAGTCAGCACCATATAATGTAAGGATATTCCCCTTTAAAATAATGATGTAAATATAATACTTTTCAGAGCGATAACATTTTATACTCATCACAATGTTCCACCCTTAGAAATGTAACTGAATATCGTGACATAATGTGAGTTAGATGTGATAATGGCACCACCCGTGGAAAGTAAGAAACAAGTAGAAAAATCCCTCACAATACCGCATCACCTTTCCAACATATAGATATGATTACGAATTTATAATTACCACCTGTTTAATAAATAAAATGATGATCCTCCTAATTCATATTTCTTAATTTACTCCTTTATTCACTATATCCCATCCGAACTCCTCTTTCGTCATTATTATATTTATTATAGATCTAAAAATTAAACCCATTTATTAAATAATTTATAGAATTTCTCGATAAAAACAAACTCCAATATTTGAATCTCTTTTATGAATATATCTTCAATAGTTCCCTTTTCTCTGTCAATTGAATCGTTTTCAGTATAAAAGAAAGCATTCTTTCCATTAGTATTGAGTGTACTCTATCGCGTAGAGGTTATAAATAAATCATACACGCAAAGAGTAAAAAAGGAGATTATTGACAAATGAAATGCAAATAAAATGAATAACCGATTATAAAAGAAATAAATAAAGTGCTATTAAACGAATAAGGGATTATAATTTTGCTAAATAGAAAGTTTATAATTAGTTCTTCCCAATTAGTAAGTCCTGGAAATAAACTTCCAACTGATAAATTCTAATATTCTACATAATCTCCAAACTACAAGTTGCCATATCTTTTAACAATCGTGTACAATATACAGTATTCACTTCATAATTAATAACATCATTTATAGGCATTGTGTTGTTAAGGCTTTACAAGAAGAGTGGTATAACTGAATAATGAGTTTGCATAATATATCGTCCTTATTTATGAAGAAAACTGAAGAGTTCTCCTCGAGTAACTGCACCAACAAAAAAATTCAACTGACTTTTCGAAATATTGAGGCTGATGAAGTCAAGTGTACTTGAGGAAAGATTTCAAAACTGTTGGTTATTCGGCATCATATTTATTGAGGAAGAATTAAGTTATTTATAATCTATTCAACCCACTGTTGTCTTAGAAGTGATTATGGATGCCTCTTTAGTATCGAAACACTATAAAAAAAAGATCATTGTTATTATATAAGTGAAATATTGTGAGTTAATTATACATGGAATAAATTAGTGTTTAAAATTAATATTTGTAATGGTATAACTTAGTTCGATGTTATAGTTCATATTGCAGTTATTTCTAATTAATTACATTTCTTGAAATTAAATAGAGAAAACAGAATATACTATTAAAAAATATTACAAAAAAACGGATGTATAGAAATAAGACATGTAAAAAAGTCGAATCAATATATTTCTTGTGTAGAACATAAAAAATAGATTGAAATCATACCACTGTATTTCTTATGGAAATTCATTTTGTTCAAATTTTTCCTGAAACACTCAGAAATGTAAAAGATTAACGTATTACATTGTTCCATTTTTGGTTACTTTGAAAATGCTTCACGAGGTAAAATTATATCAAAACTATCATAATTTTCATAATTTGATGTCTTTTAGTTTACTTTGAGTAGTTTTAGTCTAAAACTTTACTTTGTAAATGATTTTATAAGATGTGAGCTTATATGATTAACTAAAAATAAAATAATTATACTTAAATATTATATTAATATTTATACAATAATTATATATTGATTATTAAAAATCTATATACTCCATTATCACTTGCATTAGTTTAATATTTCATTGAAGTTATAGGTTGCACAAATAAATATAGATATTATTGAAGTAATATATTATCATCATTATTCACTTAACAACATATTGTTCATTAATATTACCGCCATTATTCAATTAATAACTTTGGCTTAAAAGAAAGCAAGTTGCACAAATATTTATATTATTGACTAACTGTTCATTTCATCGAAGCAACTAAGTGCAATGTTAATATAAACAACCCCTTTATCATCACTTATATAAATGTATTCATAAATCAATTACATCTAGATAATTATTCTCCAAAGTATAAATTGCAATGCTGATAATTATAAAGTAACAGCTTCGTAATTTTAAGTTAAGCAGAAAAATGGGCTTCATGCACTGAAGAAAATACGAGTCAAATTGACTAAAAATTTGTGTTTTCAGTTTATCCCGAAACCGACTCAAAAATGTGAGTCGATTTGACTCATTCTAATATTTTGCTAAAACAAAAGTCATGTTGACTCCTAATTCATAGTCAGATTGACTGAGGTAGAGTCAATCAAAAAAAGACTCATACATTGGTGTTTTGCAGCCTTGACTCAAGCGATGAGTCAAGCTGACTCGCAATTTTTCCACCGTGATAGGACTAAGATAAATATTATATTATTTTTCAATAGTTGATAATTATGTGACCAATGTAGTCAATATGATTCAGATATAATGCGTCCCTGTCAAAATGATTTATGACATACATCATAATAATTCATAAACTTTTTGTGTGCCTAATATTCACTTATTCATAAAAAAGGAAAACTCGCTCAAAGTTTTCTGATTTAATGCCGAAAAGTTATGTGATTATACCCGTAGATTTGTGCTTTCAAACATTTCAAACATCACGGCAATTGGTTCTAATTTAGTGGAAGGTAGTATGAATTAGTTGGAGTGGTGAAACTTTTTCTCAAACTGCAGGTATAGAAGCTACAATAATTACACTAATTAATTATATAAAGAACTTAAAGCTAATTATATAGGTTTTTATTCTTCACACAGTTATTTATTACCAGATAATAGGAATTATAGAGTAGAGGAATTATATTAATACTAGTGTACTTTCCCGTTAAGAATAACGTGGTCTCAATTGTATCACTGTTAATGTTTGTGTAATTCAACCGTCTGCAATTATGGTCCGTGTCCTCAAATTTAACTTATTTTATTAATAGAAAAATGACGATAATATTATAGCATAGAGCCATAGACTCAAATGGCCCTGGGAAAGCGCTGTGCAAAAACGCTCGTGTGAACACTGTGCAAAAACACTCGTGTGACATTTTCCATAGAGTATATAAATTTATATATGACAGAGGTTGCAAATAATTCATTATATTTTCACTGCAGATATAAAATAATTTATACAATCAACGTAATCATTTATTCCACTCGTTTAAGAACTGGTGTTCATTCTACCACCATGTTAACATATTTAGCATTATTTCTGAAAATTACTTAAGGCCCAGACTATACTAGCAGTTTCACCGCCACGTTTTAATTGTCCTGTTTCCGCATCTTAAAATTTAAAGTATGCTATAGGCGATGAAAACACTTTACAAACTATACTAGGCAGTGAAAACACGGCGTATCTGCAACAGTAGAAACACTTCGCAAACCATACTAGGCAGTGAAAACGCGGCAGTGAAACTGCTAGCATATTATGGGCCTAAAGCGTGACAGACCACAGACAGACTGACAGACAGGCAACTAAAGATAAGCAAACTATTTATGGGGGTGAAAAAGCACTTATTGTAAAAAAAGGAATAAAAGTAAATTAATTACACTTTAAAAAGTGGTTTATTGATACAAGAATACAAAAATTGTAACTAATTTAGATCTACTTTTCTATTTGCAGCTTCATCATAAATATATATACATACTCTCCCCCGGTAATTTGCCCCCTGGTTAATTGTAGCACATGTAATCATGCTATATGTTTTTAGGATAAATTGATTAGCTTATCGCTTTCAAAATATTTCCAGTAGAAAATGAAATAAGGAATGTATCCAAAAATATTGTAGCACAGTTAGATAATATTGACATGCCCAGTAATTTAATTAATTAAACATTACAGGGGTCGAATTACAGAGGTTCAAATTACTGGGGATCAAATTACCGGGTAGTAAATTACCGGGAATCAAATTACCGGGGGTCAAATTAAAGGGCATCGAAATTAATTACCTGGGGTCAAATTACTGGGCATCAAAATTAATTACCGGGGTTTAAATTACCGGGGGTCAAATTACCGGGGGTCAAATTACTGGGCATCAAAATTAATTACCGGGGTTTAAATTACCTAGCACCGTCTGTACAATAGGCACAGTTTCTAATTGTTTCAGGAGTCAAGACATTACAATGGTTATTGTTCCTCAATTTGCCTCGTTTATAAACACACTTATGACTTATTGTTAAGTAATTAACAGGTGATTGAAATTCAGGTGGGAGTTGGCAGCCCTGATTTAGCAGTGTAACTAATAGTGTATTTGATGTGACAGACAGTTGGCAGCCCTGATGGAAATGCTCCCCTCAGGACTATTGTGTATTACTATAAATACATTGAATTAACTATAATAACTGTAAGGTTTGGATTTTGATTGATGTTCATTTGCAATTTAGTGTTTTAACTAAATATCTTGAAAATGGTATAAAGATTCGTTTATATCGTTAGGAATATTTCAAGACACTTTATGAATAATTAAAATTTTGATGTTAACTATGTGATCAAATTTAATAACTCTCTTAAAAATAATTGATATTAACTTACTTTAAATGCCTATATACAGGGTAATTCATTACAGAACCAAAAAAATGAATTTTTCAGTAATAAAAAAAATTTATTTTGAATAATTAAAATCATTCTATTGACTTCAGAGCAAACTATAAGAGATCTATTATCTGATTAAGTTAAATATTTAAACACAAATTAATTACTTCATTAGAAACTAGCATAGTATTCATATCTAATTTTGGTAATTAATTAATCCAAACTGAAGGTGACAATCAATTAATTTTAAAATTCAACTCCAAATTCATGGATGCAAATTATTTCTAAACTACAAAACATTTCAATTAATATTAGCATATATTAATTTCTTTTGTATTAATATTATGTTTTGAAAGTGTTGCAGACATTAATATTATATCGAGAATGTATGTTTTAATATAACTATTCTTGATTGTTCATGAATATATGTATGCTTTTTTCTGTAGTTTTTGCAAGATTGCAATTTTCTATGTTGAATTTTCTTCAAAATTCATTTTTAATTATATTTGTTTCAAAAGACTCCGATGATTTCATAACTGAACTAATACCTTATTTAGGTTTTCTTTTCACTGTATAATAATTTATGAAAACATAACAGAGAGAATAAAATACTATAACTTCAATTGGTAATAAAATCTTACATGGTTCCCATCATAAACTCTACGGTATTTACAACTAATATTTAACTAACTTCTTCTTTTTTAATGTAATTGTATTATAATAAAATTAATCAAATATTTGAAACATTATTTTGATGTTTTAATGTATTATAAATTCACATATATATTTATCAAATAAAAAGATTCCATTATCTATTCTGTGTTTCACAAATGATTATATATTTATATTAAAAAGAACATATCTCTTGGCAATGTTATTCAAATAATGTTATAGAATAAAATAAAAGGAATGCATTTTAATAGTTTTCTGTTCACTTGCATACTTAATAATTATCATAATTAATATTATCTGATGTATTTATATAAAAAAAAACTATATATTGAAATAATATTTCATGGTGATGTATAATAACATATATTTAATTGTATTTTTAGCATTAACAAAAGTACATGATTTGTTTCTATTACAACATATATAATATTCAATTAAATTTTATATATGATAATATATATGAACGTCTGAGTAAAAAGAAACAGCTCTATAAGAACACTAAAAGTGCAAATTAATATTTTCTACAAAAGTTACATTGAAAAATTTAAACATTTAATAATAAGGTGAATTATTCTATGATTAATTTAGAAAAAAAAAGATATGTGAATGGTCGAATCAGGTAAATGGTCGAATAAGGTGAATGGTCGACTAAGGTGAATGGTGAATAAGGTGAATGGTGAATAAGGTGAATGGTCGAATAAGGTGAATGGTCGTATAAGGTAAATGGTCGAATAAGGTGAATGGTCGAATAAGGTGAATGGTCGAATAAGGTGAATGGTCGAATAAGGTGAATGGTCGAATAAGGTTAATGGTCGAATAAGGTGAATGGTCGAATAAGGTGAATGGTCGAATAAGGTGAATGGTGAATATGGTGAATGGTCGAATAAGGTGAATGGCCGAATAAGGTGAATGGTCGTTCAAATGCCCCAAACTCTCTATCTAAATTCCCCTCCATAAATCAGACTCAGCTCACCTCATTATAACGGACATTATTTGTAGGAGTGATAAGCCAGTGATGGATGGCAGCGATGAGTGAATGGCTAAGTGATGGGCAAATGATGAGCAAATGATGAGAGTCTTTGAGAAGTATGATGAGAAAATGATAACCTACAATGATGATGAGCTATTAATAACAAAATGATTATAATGATAAGATGTGTCTGTGAAATACATTATCATTAATTATTATGATTATAATGATAATGTATATCATTGGCAAAATGGTAAAAAGCTTTTCTATCAAAATAATGAATGTAATAATGAATCCAATTTTAGTAATTAAAGAATAAACGTCACAATTTAAAGAAGAAAAATAAATTCAATTACATTATATAATTATAATTTAAATCATATCATAATTTATATATAATACGTGAAATTTTATAACCATATAAAACTAAATAAGGAGACAATATTTTATTACAATAATTAATTTACATTCACAATTTATTCATCAAATCGCATTTTATACATCAAATGATTTGTGTCATCCTGACTGAAATAATAATTATAATTTGCGTTGGTGCCTACCAACAACTTCACAATATATATATTATATTATACTCTATATTATACTCTATATTATATATTCATGGAATGAAAACTAATTCCCTGATGAATAGATTCATCAAGAAGATATTTAGGGTACATTGCGAATTATTGGTAAGTTTCACATCTTCGGTCATATGAGAAAAAACTATATAACAATAAAAAAATGTATAAGGTGGATCATTGATAGCAATCATTTCGTTTTTTCTCACGTGACCGAAAAAGTGAAACCGATCAATAATTCGTAACTTACCCTACACTTATCATAACAAGTTAGATTTGTTCTCAGTACAGTCGTATTAAAAGTTCTACTATATGCTCTACAGACAGTAATAACAATAACTATGATTTGTTTGCCTTACAGGTTTATTGTTGTTGTGAGGACATTGAGGGAGTGGAAGGAATGGTATTAATATGAGTCCCTCTGACCCTCACACTGAACCACCATAGATGATTGAGACAATCTTTACTAGGAATAATTTAATTAAAGAAATAATTTGTTAATGAATCACACAGTACGTATAAGAATGATTCTTTTACTTAATTTAAAATGGACAAAAAAGCACATACTAGTTAAGATAAGTATTAATATTTGTGCAATTTAACTATCCACACTTCTGGTCTCTGTCCTCAGATTTAACTAAAATTATTGATTGCATAGAATTTATTTCATCATAAATTATTCATGATAAAAAAAATTTAATTGTTGCATTATAATTGGAAGTTAAAGGTACCTGAGCAAAATTGAATCTAACATATATAATTAATTGAATTTATATTAAAAATATTAAATAATTCAACGTAGCTTTTACATACTTTGTTTACTTATAATAAATCAGTATTATTGTATATTCCTATCAATGTTTATAATATTTATCGAATTCTTAAATTATATTTTCTACCATACCGTATTATTATTGATGAAATGTATACACGGAGTAGCTATCTTGCATGAATGAACATAAAAAAATAATAAGCGTAGAGTATTATATGCATATGCTCTAAATTAAAAAAAGATATAACAGTTCGGAAAATGTTAATTACCATTTAAAATATATTTCACGAACAGACGAAGAATTTGTTCGTTATTCAAATGAGACACTTTTATTTTAAATATTACCTTGAACTGGAATAAAATATTATTTTCTTCATACCACACAGCATATATTTTAAATATAATCTTCCCCCAGTTTTACTTCATATTAAAACATTAAAATCTAAATGGTATCATTTGTATTTAAATCATCTTACCTATTCATAAATCTTGATGTTATATTTTACAAGTGTAATATAGGATAATATCAGACGATAGGAAACTTCAGTAGGTTTTGGTCTCTTGGGTCAAACAAAATAATGGAATTACTTTAAAAACTGCTGAATAAGGAAAAAGTAAGTAAGAGTGTCACCTTATGAGGGTGCGTACTTAAGATGTCATGGTTGTGATAGTAATGTGTGGTGGGGGTCTATGTAGGAGATGGGGGTCTATGTAGGAGATGGGGGTCTATGTAGGTGGTGTAGGGGTCTTTGTAGGTGATGTAAGGGTCTATGTAGGTGGTGTATACTGTAGGGGTCTATGTAGGTGGTGTAGGGGTCTTTGTAGGTGATGTAGGGGTCTATGTAGGTGGTGTAGGGGTCTATGTAGGTGATGCAGGGGTCTATGTAGGTGGTGTATACTGTAGGGATCTATGTAGGTGGTGTAGGGGTCTATGTAGGTGATGCAGGGGTCTATGTAGGTGGTGTATACTGTAGGAGTCTATGTAGGTGGTGTAGGGGTCTATGTAGGTGGTGTAGGGGTCTATGTAGGTGATGCAGGGGTCTATGTAGGTGGTGTATACTGTAGGGGTCTATGTAGGTGGTGTAGGGGTCTATGTAGGTGATGCAGAGGTCTATGTAGGTGGTGTATACTGTAGGGGTCTATGTAGGTGGTGTAGGGGTCTATGTAGGTGGTGTAGGGGTCTATGTAGGTGGTGTAGGGGTCTATGTAGGTGGTGTAGGGGTCTATGTAGGTGGTAGGGGTCTATGTAGGTGGTGTAGGGGTCAATGTAGGTGGTAGGGGTCTATGTAGGTGATGCAGGGGTCTATGTAGGTGATGCAGGGGTCTATGTAGGTGGTAGGGGTCTATGTAGGTGGTGTAAGGGTCTATGTAGGTGGTAGGGGTCTATGTAGGTGGTGTAGGGGTCTATGTAGGTGGTAGGAGTCTATGTAGGTGATGCAGGGGTCTATGTAGGTGATGCAGGGGTCTATGTAGGTGGTGTATACTGTAGGGGTCTATGTAGGTGGTGTAGGGGTCTATGTAGGTGGTAGGGGTCTATGTAGGTGGTGTATACTGTAGGGGTCTATGTAGGTGGTGTATACTGTAGGGGTCTATGTAGGTGATGCAGGGGTCTATGTAGGTGGTGTATACTGTAGGGGTCTATGTAGGTGGTGTAGGGGTCTATGTAGGTGGTAGGGGTCTATGTAGGTGGTGTATACTGTAGGGGTCTATGTAGGTGGTGTATACTGTAGGGGTCTATGTAGGTGGTGTAGGGGTCTATGTAGGTGGTAGGGGTCTATGTAGGTGGTGTATACTGTAGGGGTCTATGTAGGTGGTGTATACTGTAGGGGTCTATGTAGGTGGTGTATACTGTAGGGGTCTATGTAGGTGGTGTATACTGTAGGGGTCTATGTAGGTGGTGTATACTGTAGGGGTCTATGTAGGTGGTGTATACTGTAGGGGTCTATGTAGGTGGTGTATACTGTAGGGGTCTATGTAGGTGGTGTATACTGTAGGTGTCTATGTAGGTGGTGTAGGGACTATGTGGGTCCCACACTCATCCAATTATTATAAATGTATGACATAATAAGAGCAACTATCCCTGTAATCCAATAAATTCAGTCAGTATTTTAAATTCTCAATATAAGGCCGCCTTAACTGTTTGAAAACCTGATCATATCCCTAGCAGACATAAATATTATTCATAACATTGTGAAATTTGAACGACAATACAACTGGTGTGGGTAGATTCATACTACACACAGAGAAAGGGTTAATTGAATTAAACCTCATATGATTTAATTCAATTAACTCTATAGTTGAATCAAATTATACTTGATTTGATTCAACTAATATTTCTAATCAAGTCTCTGTGAGTGTTGGGAAATTTTAATAATCGAACTAAGGCATTTCACCGGTTATTTATCTAGATTATATATCTAAAATAATACATTTTTTGACAAAATTTTAATATTAATTTTTCACCAAATATAATACTTATCTAGGTAGGGAAACTATGATATTTTAGTATAGCTTATGATGAATATTCAACGATCTCCCTATAACAAATTTTCAACTGGGTATGGTTTTCTTTTAATACGTCACTTTAATGAATCATTCAAAGCAATAAAAATAAGTAACTAAAAGATCCAGCAACTTAAAACAATTATAGAGTCATTTTTATTTATCTTTTAACAGTGAAATAGAAATATTCATTCATCCTTTGACTGGGCATCAAACGAATAAGCAAGTAACTGTCATTTGATATCAGATGAACATGAAAAAAATGAAAGAAAAATAGCATGTTGTAAATATGGAGTCAATTGCGATTTATAATTGCTATAATTGCTCGTTAGTATCATTTTATAAACCGTTCTGCCACAATAGAAAAGGTGGGAGAGAAATGAGTTGGGTATGTTCAGCGATTTCGAACAGTTCCGCATTTTCAATCATAAAAGGAAATGTATATGATTCAACCTTTTTGACTGACTATTTTCTTTTAATTGGATACCAATTAAATTAATGAGTAAAAAATTAAAAATATCAAATTATATACTTTTCCTTTATGATCGGAAATATGGACTGTTTCATAACTCGGAACTTACCCAACTCAAAGAGAAAGAGCGGTACTGTCGCCAGCAAATAATATACAGGATCATGATAATTAGTGACTTTAAAAATACAAATAACTATTACTTTTGGACTTTAGATATATAATGATTAATGAACAGTCTCATATTATCAGAAGTAATTTAAGTCTCTCAAACATTTATTACTCAGTAACTAATGACTTAGCGAAAACAGGCAATAAATGAAGAGGTGGAAGATAAGAAGAAAAGAATATTATAAAAAGGAACTGAAAATGTTTGGGGAATGGTGGAAAATTTATTGCATGGAAAGAAAAATGCTCCTATAAAAATATATGATATAAACTACCTCTATAAAAACAATTATTTTAATATCAAGTGGAATCATATTTTAAAGAAACAAAATGAATCCAATTATATTAAATAAGCAAATTCACTAATTCAGTTTAAATAAACAAACTGACTTCATTTAATTTAAAACCAAAACAAACTTCATTCAGTTTAAAGACACAAATTAACTTTTTTTTCATTTTCTTGAGAGTTTTTCAGAGTTTTTTCAGTTTTTGAATTACCTGACAAACTTCTCAGCAAGTCCATAAATCTAGTACCCATTACGACTAAATTATATAAATGGCTTTAAAATGTGTCTCCAGTGGTAGTCATTTTGTGGGACATAGTCCTACTCCTCCTCCGATCCTCCTCCTCCTCCTCCTACTTGTACTCCTCTTCCTCCTCCTCCTACTCTTCCTCCTACTCCTTCTCCTCCTCCTCCTCCTCCTCCTCCTCCTCCTCCTCCTACTCCTCCTCCTCCTCTTTGATAATTGATTTGACTTTTTAGCAATTGAATCAAAGTTTGGAGCCATAAATGTCCATTCTGTCGGAACCGTGAGAAACAAACGATATTTATTGGTCTCCTGGACACACTTCATGGAGAGAGTGTTTTCAAATATTCTGGTGCACATTGTAAAATATATTTGAACACCTATTTGTCACCACGAGTATTTCTATTTTGAACATATCTTACATATGAGGAAGATTTGAAGAGTTACAGCTACAGAGTGAAACTCCTCAGTTATGAGGCACTGCTTCCTTCATAACTCAGAACCACTTCATATCTCAGGTGCACTAGATTGTTTTGTATGATTGAAATCTTAAGA
Source organism: Caprella mutica (assembly GCA_947561585.1). NCBI lineage: Eukaryota > Metazoa > Arthropoda > Malacostraca > Amphipoda > Caprellidae > Caprella > Caprella mutica. The sequence goes on along the minus strand of CANNZV010000294.1, from coordinate 206,589 downwards.
AAAGAAATAACTATGACTAAATTCTTGACCTATATCGTTTTCTATAATTTATACATAGAAAATAGTTCGAAGGCTTCATAACTCAGGATTTTTACTGTACCTTCGGTTGAATGGTAAGGGGATCAACTCATGTTGTTCTTTTACCTTCTGTTGAATGACTATTTTAACTGACTGTAATAATAATTATAATCACCACATGCTCCATATACTCTATGCAGCAACATTATGTATTTTAACTCAATGACTTTGTTCGAAAATAATAAATTTATATTGTACTTGAATTGAGAATTTACAATTTCAGGACTGAAACATACATATTTCTTTCACAAAATTTAAATATCTGTCCACCATTTATTGTAGAGGATTCCCTTTTAATTTGCGAATATATTACCGCAATTCATTCATAATGGAAAGAATTGGAATACTCGGTTCGAATTTTTATCCATTTAAATGTCCACTTAACAAGAAATGGGGAAATGTATTTGAGTAGAGATCGCTAGGAATTAAATGGTCAAAAATATTTCTCTCGTTTATCCGGCTAGGATGAGGATGAAAGAAACAGAATAAATTGAATCTTCGCGGTGATATGGCGATAGGCCACCTGAACAAAGTCTATACATGGCCCTACGTACAATGCATGATCCTACGAGCAATACATGATCCTACGAGCAATACATAATCCTACGAGCAATACAAGGTCCTTCGTACAATACATGATCCTACGAGCAATACATGATCCTACGAGCAATACATAATCCTACGAGCAATACAAGGTCCTTCGTACAATACATGATCCTACGTGCAATACATGATCCTACGAGCAATACATGATCCTACAAGCAATACATGATCCTACGTGCAATACATGATCCTACTAGCAATACATGATCCTATACTCAATACATGATCCTACGTACCATACATGATCCTACGTACCATACATGATCCTACGTACCATACATGATCCTACGTACCATATATGATCCTACGTACCATATATGATCCTACGAGCAATACATGATTTCATGAGCAATACATGATCCTACGAGCAAAACATGATCCTACATGCAATACATGATCCTACGTGTAATACATGATCCTACAAGCAATACATGATCCTACATGCAATACATGATCCTACGTGTAATACATGATCCTACAAGCAATACATGATCCTACGTACATTACATGAGGCTACATATAATACAAGATCCTACGAGCAATACATGATACTACGAGCAATACAAAATCCTACGTACAATTCATGATCCTAAGAGCAATACATGATCCTACGAGCAATACATGATCCTACGTACAATACGTGATCCTACATACAATACATGATCTTACGTACAATACGTGATCCTACATACAATACATGATATTACATACAATAAATGATCCTGTAACTATAAATATAAATTCTAGGTAAATTCCCCGCTGTAAACTCCTCCACGGAAAATTCCACAGGAGAATTTACCAGTCACGCTTAATATCCAATTGGAATTTGAATGACATTGGGTAGATGGTCGAATAAGTTCAATGTCTACATTAATTCTAGAAACAAATTAAAAAGTTGATCCCTAAATTACTCCAAATACTGATAAATATCTAATAATTGAACAATATTCAATCATTGAACAATATTCAAGCATTGAACAATATTCAATCATTGAACAATATTCAATCATTGAACAATATTCAAGCATTGAACAATATTCAATCATTGAACAATATTCAATCATTGAACAATATTCAATCATTGAACAATATTCAATCATTGAACAATATTTTATCAATTGAACAACAAAAATAATGTAAACTCCACATATATTGACATTTCATTTTATGTAGGGTCGAGCAAATCATCAATTCACATATATAATTAGTCCTATTTAATATTAGTTTTCATTATCCCTGTAAAAATGCGATGCTCTTTTCCAACCTCAATAAGAATGGAAGAAAGAGTTCATGCATTCGAATCATTCATACCTGTGCACATCTTTTATTACCAAAGATAGCTTACACTAAAACTTTATTCATTTTCTAACTAAGGTCAATATACAGTTTCGGCAGCTCAATTATTATTTCAAGCAGGCAACATATACAAGCCATGTTATTCTGTACCTTTTTTAACTGTGATATTTTGAACACACTTTGATGTTTCTAACAGTTTTTGCTTGCAAAGATAGAGCTATCAGTCGCCAGAAATAATCTGGCTATGTAACATTTAATCTAAATAAAAAAAAAAGAGCATTTTGTTTGAAAAGAATAAAAAAATGTTATATAATCATATTATAATACTAGATTACGTGCACTCGGTAGAGCACATACCTCCGCCGCCACTTCGACCCTTTATCTCCCAAAATCCAATAAACTAGTAACTGGATAAATGACCTTGACCTTGACCTTTGAACGGATCGCTCCCAAAATTCTACCAGAATGTTCTTGGACATTGACCAATCGTCCCATCAAATTTCAGACAATTTGGTCAAATACTTCTGAGTTATTCAGTTTTAAATGGTCTTGACCTTGATCTTTGACCTTTGACCCAATCGCTCCTAAAATTTATCCAAATGGTTCCTGGATATGGACCAATCGTCCCACCAAGTTTCATGCAATATAATTGAATGCTATTTGCGTTATGTATGACCTTGATCTTTAATCGGATCGCTCCTAAAATTCTACCAGCTGATTTCTGGACATTGACCAATCGTCCCACTAAATTTCAGGCAATTTTTTTGAACACTTTTTGAGTAATGCGAATAACAAGATGATGAATAAATAAATGCCGGGTAAAATATAACCTTCCGCAAATTTGCGAAGGTAACAATAAATGAAAGTAAACTGTTATTTATTTCATATTTCAAGTATTCCAAATGTCTAATGAATTTTCCAGTTTATAAAATGGATTTAAATTTATATTTACTTTCAAACTAATTTTTTCAATATTCCTAGTAGTCTGAATATGAATTCATATTCGATAGTGAAGATTTATGTTATTTTATTAATTTGGCTTATTTAAATATTACTTCCTAAAATCATGGAACAAACTTTTAAATATTAAATGTCTCGTCTATGAAATTATTGAAAATACATCTCTACATTGTCCTATTTCATTAGTATTTCATTTCAGTGCCCAAATTATTAATATATACATTCATAATTGTACATATTAACTCAGTCTTGACACATTTATATTCATATACATTTTTATATTTTAAAATTATCCAAAGCGACATTCATAATTTAGATCTTAGACCCATTAACAAATTCAAAGTTATAATTTTCCATCATTACATTAGAAAATTCACTTCAAATTATATAATAATTTATCTCATCAAGCAAGCACATTTTAATGCAATATATCTTATATTATTCAAGTTATATAACAACATATCGTATTTCAAACACATTAAAAAATCCCCTAAGTGGCAAGATATAAAATATCTCCAATTCCACATCACGAGAAGACATCAAAAAACTCTGACCCTCACATCAAATTTAAAATAATGATAAAAGAAAAGAAGTATTCATTACTAACCTCATTTGAATGAAGAGAAAAAGACTCTTTTTCTCCCCATCATTACGCTATTAAGTTACAGGGGTAAATAGCGAAGATTTGCCAGTTTGATATCTTATTACAGGCATGACGTCACGCCCTCATTATGGGGAATAATTTGGAATCTCTGGCTAAAGAGAAATGAAGAGAAATGAAGAGAAATGAAGGGAAATGAAGAGAAAGGAAGAGATAGGAAGAGATAGGAAGATATAGGAAGGGAAATGAAGGGAAATGAAGAGATAGGAAGAGTTAAATCACCAAAGAAGGAATTAATCACCAATTTTAATGTAGAATTATCACTACACAGAGGGAAAATTTTGGTGGGGCCATAGAAGATAAAGTTTGGCCCTCTCTCAATCTTCTATGGCCCCACCATAACATTCTCTCTGAAATATAAACAATTACTGAAATTGTGCATATTGTGCTAGTTCAATAATAAAAAAACCTACCATTCCCATTTAAATTATTGCAATTTGATAAGACCGGCCTGTTATGAATTTATTGTGGGAAAACTTTTTTTCATACATTAGTGGGAAAAAATTCGTAAATTTTTAAAAATATAGTGGGAAAATAATTATTTGTGATTTTTCAATGAGGTACAATATAATTATGGATGAAGGTAATAATTGGACAAGAAACTGTAGTCATTTTTCCGTTGAAGTAATCGTTGTGTACCTATCAACTGACTTAGCTAGCTGAGGGTTAGTACGGATATTTTCACAGACTTTTAAACAGTTGAGAGGAATCAGAGGGAGCAAAAAAGCTAAATAAGGATTTCTACCATCACGGTGTACCAGTGAGAAATTTAGTGTGGGTCCACCGGAGATTTAGAAAAGACCCGTCTCGACCTTCTATATTCCTACTGCAACTTGCTATCTGGGTAACTGAAACACTTTAATGGAACTATATACGGTATAAAAAAATAGTTAAATGATTAAATAGATTTACAATATATTAAATTGTAATAATAGTGTTTCATTAGAAAATTAGATACAGAACATAAAATAATTCAAACATATTAACCCGATTAAACGATAGTTCAATATATTAATAGGCAAAAGAATATAGATGGAAGGTTTATTTTTTAATTATATTTACTGTTTATATCTTAAAAAAAGAATAATTCATTTTAATTATTTAAAAGGATAATTAACATATTTCCCATTATTAAAGGTATTAATAATTAAGAACAACGTTTCTTGTTAATCAGGTGGAAGAATTTTTCTAGTTCTTCACAATGTTCAACAGGATTCATTTTTCTACCAATTATGACATCAAAGAATTTTTAATTAAATTTGAATCCACGTGAGTGTAAGGCTCTGATTTACCGAAGTTTAATTTCGATCGTAACTTCATGGCTAAGTTGGTGAGAGTCCCTTTTAATTAAGATTGCTTCTTCAGTTTGTGAAGAACGGTAATCGATGCCAAAGAAGCCTACAAACAATAAAAAGGCAATATTTAGATCTAAGTTTTGTACGGTAGTGTATAGTTAATGTTGGTGTAAATTTTGTTACAAGTGAATATGATTTAATTTAATTGTTACAAGTTATTGGAAAGTTCCGCATTTTCAATCATTTAATAAAAACTATTTAATAAAATAAAAGTTAAATCGCATTTATTTTTATAATCATAATGTGAAGCCTTCCGATAGAACATTTATGATATATTGATGAAATTTGTTATTTTATAAATTCAACATTAAAAACTATACTACATGATTAGGATTATAGTCGCCAAAGATTATTTTGATCCATATTATTGATACGAATTAATTAACGATGTTAACGACGCTCTACCAAATGATTAACTAATTAGAAATAAAATATATTGTAATTTGGTATTTACAATTAAAATAGTTTGGTAAATTAACAGCATATTTCACTTTGAGATGTTAATTTCACTTTATAATTAACCAGTGAAAAGATGTAGATAATAACATATATATTAATGAAATATATTTAAAAGAATTATTGATAACTATATAGTGTATCATTCCCTATCAAAACTGAGCAGTATAGTAAATATCATATCTACACAAAGGCTGATGATTTCATAAGCTCCAGCCCCTTTTTTGCAGTTTTGACATAAATAAAATTCAATTTAAATTATGTCATTAAGGGATTTGAATTGTAATTGTATTTATATTGCAACAAATTCAATACGAAACATTCTTAAAGTGAATAGAATTAAATGTTTTTAGCATAATGATATGTACCTACGTACGTATGTACGAAACTCTAGTATATTTTATTGTAACCAATATTTAAAGTACCTCAATTGGATATTCAATTTCCATTAAATACATCAATACGCAAACAGTGCTGCCGCATGTTGCTTCCTTTTCTCTATCGGAATAAAATGCAAAGTCATTGTAAAACATCCCTACAATAAGAAATCACGTCAGAGTGACGGAACAATAGTACCATAACGCAACTTCAATCATCTAAATGAATGCAGGGGAAAAGTACAGCATGCAGTGACATGCATTGTGAAGGAAAGCACCAAATCTCCTGCATAGATCAATGTGAAGCATTATTGAAATTAAATGAGGTATAACTAGCATGAAGAATTTCTTGGCGAGAGTCAAGTCATCCAATCACATACCGCTATTTCTTAGCACTCGTGACGTAGTGCCCCTCTAGACCAATCAGATCAGTGAATTCATCCACCTCGTCTCCGACCAAAAGGAGATAAATAAATAATACATTGCGATTTCTATTGCCAGTGTGTGGATATAATAACAATAATTGACTGCAGGTTAATCCACAGATTAAATAGAAAGAGTATTTTTGCACCCACAGAGAACAGGTAATTACGTTCTAACATATTAGTACAGGTAACTTTTATTCAGATCGCCATAGAGAACATAATTGAGTATACATCCAATGTTATTGTGAATGAAGGAAATGTATGTGTTGAAAATTAACTTATTGAAATGTGGTTGGATCTATTTTTGATGATTTAGGAATTATATTAGAATGGTTAGAAAATTTATATCAACTTCTGAATTACATTTATAAATGTTTGTACATCTTTAACATTTTGTTATGTTAACGGTCGGATAAAAATTATTGATATATCACTTTATTCATATATTTGAAAAGTTACTCAACATACTATATAAACACGGGTTTTAGAAATTAAATTTATTGAAGAAATGGTTAAAAAAATTCATATTATTTCAATTTTATGAAAAGTAAAATCGCAAATAGCTTTGAAATATCTAATTTTTTTTTTTCTAATTGAAAATACTCTAAATAATATAGCAACGAATGAATATTTTGAAATGTGAATTTACTCATTAGTTTAAATGTAATCAGGATAATTCTACATCCACCTCATCAAAATGCACAAGTTATTTTAAAAACTTCACCAAAGAATCAGTTGATGTTGTTTCCGGTGCAAAAGATGATCTAAATAGTCTCTTAGAGAGAGCAACCTCTCAGCGAGATGAGTCCTTTGAAACCTATCATAAAATGACTGGTTCGAAGTTTCCTTTTCTGTGGCACTAGAAGAATTTCGATGCTACTTTTTCTTCTTCTTCTTAACGTCTAGCAAAGAAAGTAGCCTGTCTCCTCTTGATAACTTCACTAATTTGTCAAACTACTCCGACTTTCATATGTCATAAAAGAAAAGGTTAACGCGCCTGCCACCTATTCTACCATTTGAAAAAGTTAAGGTAGTACAATCTAGAATTAAGAAAAGTCCCAACTTGATCTTCACACTCTTGATTTTATTTTACGCAAAAAGTTTATCCACGTTTTTTTATGTCTTCAATGTATAAAAGATAGAAGTATTATTATAAATAATCTTTTATCTGATACCACTAACTCTGTAAAGTAAATGAAGTAATAAATGACCTCTGCCAAACTAATTATTCTTACCCCTAAATCTAGTATAGAAAAAGAAAAGAAAATATGGTCAATGCATAGAAAACAAGACTTGGGGGATAACTACTCTAATGTATCGTTTTCTTCGATGTAATCATTTTTATACTTATACTTTTAAATTTATTTAATTATATTTTGATAGAACAGTATAAGTATTTATACAGTTTAAAGATTTATCTTAGTTTATGCAATTACAAAATGAAATTTAAAACAATATGAAAAAAATTAATTTAGAAGGGAGTTGTTTCGGAACGAAAGGCCATAACGCTGCCATAAAATAAATTAAATACAAGGAACTGAAAGAAGCAGTAAGAAAGGAAAGTGATTAAATAACCAAAGTCACCTATCACCAGTCGGTGACTATGCTCATGAATGCAGTAAAGCTACTCTAAGGTTTGTGACGATCGAGAAAGAACACAAGCACTGGTAACTGAAAGAGGAAAATGAAGAGGTGAAAGTAGAGGCTATAAGATAGTTTTGGATGAATATAGTGAAAATAAGACTGATATGAAAATTATGTTAACAGAAAAATGTTCTAATAGAAGCTTGTGAATGAAAAAGTTTCAAAACTTAAAGTTACACATAATAGTGATAGCTAAGTAATATTGCATCTGTCTCTCCCCCAGAGACTCAATAAATGTTCTCCACTGCTTCAGAATCAATTTCAAATCCCTTCACTTCAATTGCCAGTTCATATCCCTTGTTTTATGAAGTCATCAATTTAACGAATTAGTCTGGAATCAATAGAACCAAACTCGCAACTTTAGCACCTTCGTAGGTATTGAAGTCGAATGGGAATACACCTTAAAGGAATAAATTTATATTTGATAATATTACTTTGATATATATAGCTATATTCATAAAAAAAATAATAGCTATATTTATAAAGAAAATTAATTGCAAATACTAATATACTTGTGTTTAATTGAAAAATGATAGTTTATTCGAACAAAACATTTACTATCTGATAAATAAATTATCATCCCACATGAGTTTAAATACATGCGTAGGAAGTTCAAATCATTATAATTAAGTTCTTCCTGCTTCACAACTTTAATTTACGTAAGTAGAGCTTCTAGGAAACTGATCGGTAAGGAAAATACCTCATCATTGACCTGGGGAAACTAGAATTAAATTCTTACATATTTGTGCGATTGTAAAGGTTATTGAATAATATTTATCTAATGATTTAGTTAGTTTTTAATTAATGAATTAGTTACCCGAGGTAATTTATTTATTATTTCTTTTATTAAATTTAGGTGAGTAAAATTAGGAGGTGAATAATTATTGTGTTTTTAATCATGGTTTTATTGCTTAAAAGTAATCAATAAGTTTTCAACATTTGTTTAGGAAGTATCGATTAAAATACAGTAAATGAAAATACAGGAAATAAAATAATAAATGTACAAATAAACATTGACTCGTATCTATTATTTTGCAGATAGTAATTCAATAGCAAAATTAACTCAAATAATACAAATCAATTAAAAATTGTTTTTTTTATTCATTTTAGGTATAAAAAGCCTTTTTATCTACAAATACAATGTAAATAAAGCAAAAAAATAAATCTAAATAAATATTCAAAATAAAATATTTAATATATTCTGCAAGAACAAACCTGCACACCAACTAATTAAACTAAGTTTACAAAATTCACAACAAATAAAGGATTACAATTAACCGACTGTACGGTTATTGGACATTGGCAGCTATTTTAAATCAGGATGAATATGAGTTTAGAAGCAAATAACTTTTCTTCATTTGTATTTCTCAATAAAACTAACAACCTAATTCTTTATCTAACTCCTATTACCTGACAGTACATTCAAAATCTTCCCTACTTTATATAGGTACAGTTAAAACTAACAAGTCATTCTTTATCGTGATAGCTAACTAATATTATATATTATCTTCATTCAAAACCTTCACTGTTTGTAGTTTCAGTTAAATGATATTAGGGCACAAAGTGAACTGTGTACGACGTGGATTCAGACGCAGGTGTTCGAATTAGTTCTCGAACATTTGAATGCGATAACACAGGCAATTCGAACTTGAATTGCATGTATAGATTATTTCGAGTTAGTAACAGCAATATGAATAATGGCTTATGTACTGAATGTTAATAAGCAATACATTTGAATGGAACTGCTTCGTATGTTGTGAACTATTTTCAAAATTGGCAAAGTCGAGGGATTTTTTAAATTGCTCTATAAATTGAAAAAAGTATATGAAAAACAAATTTACAATAAAACAACAAAATATCAAATACTTTTTAACTTGAATTTCAATTGATCATAGACTGTAGTTATATAGGCTTATTTCTTTTTGGCTTTCATAATTTGTTTCTTTTTGGCTCTCATAATTTGTTTCTTTTTGGCTTTCATAATTTGTTTCTTTTTGGCTTTCATAATTTGTTTCTTTTTTCTATTTCATCAGCAATTGTTTTAAAAAAGAAATTATGGAATGACATCAATAACACTGTGACCGGAAAAATACCCACAACAAAAATACCCACAACAATTAACTGCCTTAAATTTATTTAATGTAAGACATGAATTGGTAATGCAGTTTTTTGTATCCTTTAGTTCGTTGTACTGCACACTTCATCACTATAGAGAGTTTATCTCACTATACAGTCTCAGGACTCTAAGAAACAGGATGGTTCACCATGCAAGACTTCATAATAGATGATTTCTACTATAGTGTAACTCCTCTAAAATGAACTATAGTTATTTTACTTTGTAGAGATGAATAGAAAACTGAGTCATTATGTATAAACTAAATATGTTCACTGTACAGGCTAGTTCATTACTCAGGATTCTGTTAATCAGGATGGTTCACTACAGGAGTCCATTATAGAGAATTTGTACTGTATAATGATATGGCAGGAAGATGGGAGGCGGTATGCCCCCGATAAACGTATATTGCATAGTTGTAAGAAATAGTATAATTTGATTTCCATCTTTACAGTGTGCTTTTTCCACGAGGGCTGTTATGCATGTGGTGTTATTTTTTCCTGTGAGCAATTTTCTTGCGGGCTTTTTTTCCATGTGGACATTTTTCCTGTGGACATTTTGCATTGGGGCCTTTTTACTGTGAGCATTTTGTAGTTTTTTTTATATGAGCATTTTTCTGTAGGGCATTTTTCCTGTGGGCATCTTACCGGGAACCAATAATACATAAGCCATAAAACAATAACCCTAACTCTCATTTTGAGTGAAATCATAACACCCACAGAAGTCTCCACGACTCCCTAAATGCACCCCTACGTGCCCACTCACTCCATCTCAGGGTTAAGGTTAGGTAGAACTTCAGGAACTGACCTGTAAGTAGGTCAGACACTTAGCATTGCCAGTCAGCTGGTGACTAGAAGAGGTGTTAGAGGTGTAATAGTGAGGTAAAGCAAAAAAAATAGCATCCCATGTTCGAAAAATAGAGGTGTGAATGTTCGTAATGCAAAATGGTGACAATTAGTTTCTTTAGATTATATCGCTATTTACTGTTTAAGTTTTCACTTTGTGATCGATGTACGATCAAGTAAAAAGTATAATATTGTTATATAGGATAGTATGATGAAGGTATTACTCAATAAGAGTTCACACTATCTTTTTTATAGCACGTAGCTAAGCGTAATTAGATAAAGTCATAGTTAGATCGTGTATGTGGCGTCAAAATATAAACAATGTTTATATTTTATATAAATATAATTAAATATAATTATCTAAAGAATTTGATCGTTTTGTCCATAAGAAATTCGAGGTGATATCTAATATCCCTATATCTGAAATAAAATTATAGGCAAGCTTTTTTGTTTACTTGAAATGAAATCTTTATAATTTTGCACTGATAATGTATTCCAGTACTCAAAATTATTTAAATTCCGTGGTTTAAATGGAAGAAATTTCCTTACATTTTTAAATTAATGCATATATTTTATTGAAATAAAATAATTTTACGCTAATTTATCATTCAATAAGATTTCGATACTATCCTATATAACCATCGTAATGAAAGTAAAATTATTACCGCAAGTAAGAGTTTTGCGGTACTGAAAAAATGAAATAAAATGTTACTTATTCTTGGTACAAAATATCAATTTACTTAATACTCTATATTCCAAGAGGACATATATGTTCTCTCGCATATTATATAATGCGTGATAATTTAAAGGTATTTTACTTAAGCGACCGGTTAGAACACATGCTTTCGCTTTCATTCGCTAGAACACATGTGTACGATTATATTATAGTTAGGCTTTTTTTGTTACTTTTATGTCTTCTTTCAATTTTATTTTTTAATGTTTAATATGCTTAATGCTTATATTTTAAAATGAGATTATGAAAATATTATTTTACGTGCAAAATAATTCGGGATATGAAGGGGCGTAATACATAAAATACCCAAATAATGTCAAATTAAACTACTATACTGTGACATTTATGCATAGAGTGTTAAATATCAATATAATATACAGTATATTAGCCCTAAATTGTGTTAAATGGTAATAATATAAATCTATGTGGCTAAGAGTATTACCCGGCACTTCACGTCTAACTGTTTCCGTGAGGGATTTTCTTTCTCGGTAATTCAGGGCCTCTAGTTGATATATTAAATTTGTGAAAATGTTTCGCTCATCCTTCATTGATATGCAGAGCCTGTCTCTACAGGACACTTCGCGGTGTTCCTGTTTATGTATTGAGTTTCCACTTTTAGAACCGAGGCATTGCCTTTTTGGACCTCCTTAGCATTATAAAAACTTTGAACGTTAATCTCACCATTTAATGACTATAATGGACGTTTGAATTCTTGTGTTGTAGATATTTCTCCTTGATGTCTTCAAAATTTACTATACGATAATCTATGAAACAATAATATTGATGATTTTTTATATTGGGATTCATGATTTAGTAGGAGTTCCTCCATGCTAAATTTACTGATCAATATGCAATCTAATTGTTCCGATACTTTTATTTAGACTTTATATATGAAAACGTAATGTTGTTTGTTATATCCGCTAGTTTGTTGTACTAAACACATCAGGGGTTTTTTTAAGCGGCACTTCACCCGCTATACAAATATATATTTGATGGCTGACCAATAGCGTGTCGGACCAGTAGGGAGAAAGACAAATAAGGTGTCGGACAAATATAAACATCTAATATAGCAGTACTGATGGCCTTAATCTTACCAGATGGGAATAACTATTCAAAGCTTAGAATATTAGATTATTTGATATCTGTAACTTTTCAAGAACAGTATTTTACTATTATACAATTACTATCTTTCCATTGACATGTTTATATTTTGCAGGTTCGCTGAGCAAAGATGGCGACTTCAGTTCCTATGTTTGTCTTTGCGGGGATTCTTTTGCTTCTTCTAGAAGCTTCTCTAGCAGATCCAAACTCAAAGATTCAAGATACCAAGAGTCGTTCGAACGTACAAGCAAGGTTCTTTGATTTGTTCGACACTGGAAGTGGAGGAGCTTACAGCAATAGCAATTCAGGATATAATAATCAAGGTTCCAACCGTTATGGAACACAACGATTATTTGGAAGTGTCGTGAACGGAATAATGAATTTATTCGGTGGCAACGATGGTTACAATAACGGTTACAATCAGCATAACGGCTATCAGCAACACAGACCTCATGTACAACCTCCATATCAGCAACACAGACCTCATGTACAACCTCCTTATCAGCACATACAACATCCACCACCATATGGATATGCTCCTAACCATGGTTACCCACCTCCAAATCCTTACCCTGTCTTACCACCACCACATGGGGTATATCCACCTTATCCACCTCCACCGATTCCTTACCCACCCCCACATGGAGGATACCCACATCCACAACCTCCAACAGGTTATCCGCAACCACCGATTGGATATCCTTATCCACAACCTCACACAGGATACCCCCATCCAAAACCTCCAACTGGATATCCCCATCCACAACCATATCCCCATCCAAAACCTCCAACTGGATATCCCCATCCTCAACCATATCCCCATCCACAACCCTATCCTTACCCCCCGCCCTATAATCCAAATCAACCTAGCTACCCACCTGGACATTTCCCTCCTACTACTCACCATAAAGGTCCCAGTCAACCTATTGTAGCTGTTGTTGGACCGTCATACCCAGATTCTATAAAGCCAATCACTGCACCACCTTTTAAACCAATTAGTGGTCATCCTTCCACGCACCACGGAAATTTTAGACCTAAGCCAATCAGCGGCCATCATTCCGGTATTCAACCAATCAGAGGCCATCCCTCCACTCACAACCATGGTAGTTCAAGACCTCAACCAATCAGAGGCCACACGAAGGTTCACTCACCAATCAGACCGTCACATGACGAGCCTTTCCACTCCCCCGCCGTTTCCCACTCTCCCACTAAATCACAGTCCCATCACGATTCTGATGAAAAGTGGGTTTGGGGGCGGTAGGATATTCTCAGTCATATTTATTAACTACTCTGTCACTATATGTATTATAGATTACGGGCCCAGTCAAATGAGCGGTTTTGCCGACGCGTTTCGAATGCAGTTTTGAAAGAAATTCCATTGAAATCCACGTTCCTCTTCTGTAAAGACTTTATCCTTCTTGTTTTTAATGAAAAATATTGTCTTTTGAAATAAAAAGCTAGGGAATGTCATAGAGCGGTTAAACCGCCCTCTGGATTTTAACAAAAAAGGTTTCTCGGCAGCCAAACTGATTTTGAAACGCGTCGACAAAACGGCTCAATTGACTGAGCCCTAAACACATTTTATCGTATGTACAAAGATATTATTATATAGGAAAATACGACAATTGAGCAACAGGGATCTAAATTCAGTGCTGGTAGTTTAATCTATTCAAATGTAATTAATTTAATCATTTTTCTAACAATGGCCTTTCTGAAGCAGTGTATTTTATCTATTCAAATTTTATTGATAAAACTAAAACATATTTAATTACATCAAGGGATAGTCCCGAAATAAAATAGATAATACAATATTATTTATCAAGCGTAAACCTTTTCAGGCAAATACGTAACCTATATCCATATAATATAAATCTCAAATAACTCCCTACCTACCTAGCTGTAAACAAGCTCTAGGTATCAAATCCTTGACATTTATACCATATATACTATGACTATGTTCTACCTACCTATGGAATAAGACATATTTAAACATTAAAATACAGTTTCCAAGTTTCCATCAAAAAAGTCACTCTTTGTAGGTTTTTAAATAGTGTGATATTGTGGTAATGAAATATATATTAATTTATGCATAGCTATTGTAAAGTTTTGTAGAGTACTAACAATCATTTATAAAATCATCTTGATTCTATTTCATAACTGTGTATATTTGTAAAAAATAACTAATTAGTTATTTATTCTATTTATATAAATAATATCTTGTATATTGGGTAAATTCCTACTTATCGAACAGTTCTACTCATTTGATCATGGACGTTAAATTATTCGATCTATAATGCGGACCTCACCCTATCACAGTGATTTGAATTTTCTATAGTTTATTTAATTAATAAATTTATTTTATACACGTGTGATATCTATGTAGCATGAAGTTAATAAATATTTATTCCTATAATTAAGTAAAATTATCAAATATAATACATGCTTATCTGTAAAATAATCTAATCTGAAGGAAAACCAAAGAAAATATATTTTATTATAAAAAGTGTTTAACTTAACCTTTTTTGCAACTTAATAATTTTCTATAATTTATATTTACTTCCTTTTTTCATACCTATAAAATATTCTAATAAAATATTAAATGCATATAATGTTTGTATTGATACATACAATGGACGATGCAAATATTTCTCATATTTATTTAGAACATTTTGATGGGTTGGCTCTGAGATATCGGACGGTTTCACTTTTTCGATCATAAAGGAAAAAAATAATGTTTAAACTCATTGTTTGCATTGGTATCCATGATGTGGAACTGTCTGGTAACTCAGAACTTACCCTAGCAAATTGTACAGTAACAATTCAATACGATCGGGCAACTTTAATAAATAGAATACCTTTCCTATTCCTCTAGTTATCTGTTTCCTTAACCTAGACAAATAGGGAATTATTTTAATTTTTAATAGAATCCAGAACTTGGAGGTTCAGATCCTCTAAACTGAGGAGAAAAATGAGTGCCTGAAAATTCACGAACTTCGCCCCTTTGTTAATTGCTTGAAAATTCGGGCGCGTTTTTGCCCACCCTTGCCTCTTTTTTAAGGTTGTCTAAAGAGGAAATGTTCGGGATAAAACGTCCAAATAAATATCAGGTCTGTGAAGTTGAGAATTCCATAGGAGTTTATACAAGATGTGGGCTGTACTAAATAGTTATGTGATCTTAATAGGAAGGGAGTTCAACTCCTTATGTTCCGGAGAAAATGAGGTAATTATTCTCCGATTGAAAAAAAAATACCCATACCTATATAGAAAATGATGTTTAAGCCTTTTAAGCTTTAAACAATCGCGTTACATTTGTTATTTTTAATTAAAACAAGCTGTGTACCAAATGTTGAAACAATTATCACATGAAAAGCGGAATTAATTTTTAAAATAATATTTCCGAATATTCTTTCCATCTTTTTTCTTTATTTTTTAAACCTGTTGTGACATAATTCTAGTTAAACTTGATAAAATTGAAACGTGTATACTAAACAAAAATACAGAGAAATGTTACGATTTTTATCAACCATAACAATCTAGTGAAGATGGAAATTAACTAGGGTAATTTTTGAGTTAGAATACGATTCCACGTCATCAATTATACAAAAAATACATATTATTTCATTCCATGATACATGCAGGTATCATGAGAACCATATTAAAACATCGAATTACATTATGCATATTTCTCATAAGTTCGATAATTCAGACCTGTTTGAAGACTGAGAAGAGGCAAAGAGTTTGACAGACTGGCGCAAGACGTTACTGCGATATTGTCTCCTTACCGACCATCATTTCGGAAAGATCGACAGCCAATCTGAAGTTTCCGTAACCCAGTTTAATATACGATATGTTCGGTACATAAAATCTGATGATATTTCGAAGACGATTGTTCCGAAGACTCTCTGGTGGAGCAATAAAAAAGAGGCAAGTCCTCAAAACTTTGGCCTATTCAATAGGCCTAAATGAAAAATAGTTGGCGCGAACCATTTTGAACTTTTATTGGGTCGTTTCTTTAGATTTATCCAGAGGACAATTTGTGACATAAATTGACTTTGCATTCTGCAGTTAGATATATAACTTTATATATTAGAACATAGATGTGAAAAGGTACAGCTATAATGTATGGAATACTTTCAAAGAAAATCTCATAGAAAATAGGATATGGGAAATATTGGTTGCAATTTCTGTAGTGATTTTTCTCGCTATTTTATTTATATTTAGTAACAGGTCTATGATTATTTTTTTGCTTTGTGTTACCTTCGGAACAATAATAATTACATTTTCTGTAAATAATCCTAACTGATATAAGTGATAAATCATGATATATGACTGTAAATACATGACACACAAAAAAAATTCAGTCATTTTGTCTCAAAATCAAGTGGCTCATTTTTATAATTTCAAGCAACCATTTTAAATATTTTCGAATTTATTACAAATTATTACAAAATAGATGAGATAATGTTAACTAATATTCCAAACTTTATTTTAGGAACGATTTGACTTTCATTTATAAAAATTATGTTAACGAGCGAAGAAATCCTGAGTAAAATTCAATTAATCAGTTTAATATACAGGTACTCCGAGGGAAAATCTCCCTGTAAATTAAATCTCTGTTTAAAATTTTGTTTAATTAGTTACGCGTGTATCGTTTTGGTGCTCATGGATGCACAAAAGCTACTCCGTGCTTTCATATTCTTATCAGCTTTACTTTTCATCATATAAAGCAAATTAAATACTGTGTAGACAGATTAGGGAAAGTTAATTAAAATGTATAATACTCTTTTATAATTAGACACGACGAATTAGAATTTAGAAATTAGGTGTGTCAAATTAGAGATTAGGTGTGTCAAATTAGAAATTAGATGTGTCAAATTAGAAATTAGATGTGTCAAATTAGAAATTAGATGTGTCAAATTAGAAATTAGGTGTGTCAAATTAGAAATTAGGTGTGTCAAATTAGAAATTAGGTGTGTCAAATTAGAAATTAGGTGTGTCAAATTAGAAATTAGGTGTGTCAAATTAGAAATTAGGTGTGTCAAATTAGAAATTAGGTGTGTTAAATTAGAAATTAGGTGTGTCAAATTAGAAATTAGATGTGTTAAATTAGAAATTAGGTGTGTCAAATTAGAAATTAGGCGTGTCAAATTAGAAATTAGGTGTGTCAAATTAGAAATTAGATGTGTCAAATTAGAAATTAGGCGTGTCAAATTAGAAATTAGGTGTGTCAAATTAGAGATTAGGTGTGTCAAATTAGAAATTAGATGTGTCAAATTAGAAATTAGGTGTGTCAAATTAGAGATTAGATGTGTCAAATTAGAAATTAGGTGTGTCAAATTAGAGATTAGATGTGTCAAATTAGAAATTAGGTGTGTCAAATTAGAGATTAGGTGTGTCAAATTAGAAATTGGATGTGTCAAATTAGAAATTAGGTGTGTCAAATTAGAGATTAGGTGTGTCAAATTAGAAATTAGATGTGTCAAATTAGAAATTAGGTGTGTCAAATTAGAAATTAGATGTGTCAAATTAGAAATTAGATGTGTCAAATTAGAAATTAGATGTGTCAAATTAGAGATTAGGTGTGTCAAATTAGAAATTAGATGTGTCAAATTAGAAATTAGGTGTGTCAAATTAGAAATTAGGTGTGTCAAATTAGAAATTAGGCGTGTCAAATTAGAAATTAGGTGTGTCAAATTAGAGATTAGGTGTGTCAAATTAGAAATTAGATGTGTCAAATTAGAAATTAGGTGTGTCAAATTAGAAATTAGGTGTGTTAAATTAGAAATTAGGTGTGTCAAATTAGAAATTAGGTGTGTCAAATTAGAAATTAGGCGTGTCAAATTAGAAATTAGGTGTGTCAAATTAGAGATTAGGTGTGTCAAATTAGAAATTAGATGTGTCAAATTAGAAATTAGGTGTGTCAAATTAGAGATTAGATGTGTCAAATTAGAAATTAGGTGTGTCAAATTAGAGATTAGATGTGTCAAATTAGAAATTAGGTGTGTCAAATTAGAGATTAGGTGTGTCAAATTAGAAATTGGATGTGTCAAATTAGAAATTAGGTGTGTCAAATTAGAGATTAGGTGTGTCAAATTAGAAATTAGATGTGTCAAATTAGAAATTAGATGTGTCAAATTAGAAATTAGATGTGTCAAATTAGAAATTAGATGTGTCAAATTAGAAATTAGATGTGTCAAATTAGAGATTAGGTGTGTCAAATTAGAAATTAGATGTGTCAAATTAGAAATTAGGTGTGTCAAATTAGAAATTAGGTGTGTCAAATTAGAAATTAGGCGTGTCAAATTAGAAATTAGGTGTGTCAAATTAGAGATTAGGTGTGTCAAATTAGAAATTAGATGTGTCAAATTAGAAATTAGGTGTGTCAAATTAGAGATTAGATGTGTCAAATTAGAAATTAGGTGTGTCAAATTAGAGATTAGATGTGTCAAATTAGAAATTAGGTGTGTCAAATTAGAGATTAGGTGTGTCAAATTAGAAATTGGATGTGTCAAATTAGAAATTAGGTGTGTCAAATTAGAGATTAGGTGTGTCAAATTAGAAATTAGATGTGTCAAATTAGATATTAGATGTGTCAAATTAGAAATTAGATGTGTCAAATTAGAAATTAGATGTGTCAAATTAGAAATTAGATGTGTCAAATTAGAGATTAGGTGTGTCAAATTAGAAATTAGATGTGTCAAATTAGAGATTAGGTGTGTCAAATTAGAAATTAGATGTGTCAAATTAGAAATTAGATGTGTCAAATTAGAAATTAGGTGTGTCAAATTATAAATTAGATGTGTCAAATTAGAAATTAAATGTGTCAAATTAGAAATTAGGTGTGTCAAATTAGAAACTAAGAGTGTCAAATTAGATAAAAAAGATACATTCAAAATAATTACGTAAAATGTGCAAAATATCATTTTGTCAAATTCCAAATGGAGAATTTTGTTTATTATCTATAATATATAAAAAATGTTATTAGTTCCATTTCATCACTGAATTTAAATAGAACATTTCACAAATTTCCACAGATTTTACGAACTAATAAATATTATTTTACCAATAAAGTATATATGTACATCTTTTGATCGTTAAGAAGTTATTTAAAATTAATTATTAAAATATCCCTCATATTTTAATATTATTATTATAGCTAGGTATGACTTTAGAATTATTGCAAACTATAGCTTATATAAACACGTGCATAGTGTAACATAACATTCCGTAATTTAATTCTTTACAAACAGCAATAAATTGCATCTAAACATTTCCTTTGTTTGCCCTGTTGTTTTAATCGCGTGTTTTGACTCTCAGCTCTTCCTTTCGCTCTTCCTGTCGTTCTAATTCTTATCCATTATTTAAAGGAGAAATGCAGTTGTTGTGCGATATAGCGTATATATGCACTTGCTAACCTTACGCATACGCCCACGCAATGCATATACGCATCCACAGTCAATGTCAAGTGCATTGCCTCGTGTGTGTGTCTAGGTAGGTTATCTTCCTAGTTATAGAAACGGTCCTAATTATCGCTGATATATGAAAATATATATAATTTTTTTATTTCAATTCGTATCAATTATATAAAAAATAGGAATAACTAATTTGTATCTTATACTATGACTAAAATGTGAAACCATTCATTAACTTGTAACTTACCCTATCTAAATATGTCCGACGAATAAGCCCATTTTTCATTTTAAGATATATATATAAGTAATTTATTATTATCGATTTAATTTTTTTTAGGTTAAAATATAAGGATTAATTGATCCCAATGTGACAAGGAATATCAATCATCTTTTGAAGTATATAAAAATTCTTAAGTAGGTATATAAATTAGATAAATGGTAGAAGAGGACTTTGTTCATGGTGCCACTTTCCTTTCTGACTGCCTCTCTGTAGTCCCTTGTATTTATTTCCCACTTGATAAATATTGGTAACAATGTTATCGTTAAACTCCACATTAAAATATATATTTCAATAAACTATAACCTCTTGTTTGACTTTCACTTGTAACACCTCCTTATATACTATGAATAAATAATCCCTCTGGTGCCTGATATACGCACTCCAGCCTCACATAAACTATACAATAAAGGCATCATTGTGAAATCACGTACACTATTAGAGGGTAGAGATACTCTATATTTAATTTCAGGTACCATTCTATCTATTCAGCCTCTTTGCCCTCTAAAAATATTCTAAAAACCTGAAACCTGATAATAATTTGATGATTGCCCAGACAGGAAGCTGACGCCGGGACATGGAAAATTAAATTACATCTCATCTTAGTCGATCCCTCCATAACTTTTTCTCTGGATTATGCCTATACACTTTTTTCAGCTACAATCCTTTTTTGAAATAATATTACGTAATACCTTTTGTATATGGTGGGCTGAAATGGTGATTATAGCCGATTAAAGTGGGCAACTCCGGAAGGATACTCTAGGCATCAGGAACTAACTACCTTTAGGAGTATATATATAAGTTCCTGAATGTGGCCGGGCGATCAGAGATGAAACTAGTGATGCTGTGGTATGTTCTTGACTGAATGCATTGTAGCTGTGACGAAGATTGTGATTAGTAAATAGGTATGAAGACTGAAGAGTGCTCTAACTAGAAATTGTGCTAATTTAAATGTCAAATAATAGACAAATATTAGATTAGGATAATTTTGTTGTCAAACCATAGATTATAATCATGATATGGTCAAAAAGTGGTCAAACTATAGATTTTGATAATTTTAACTCTCTATATGAGTCAATATTCAATACATAATTTTGCTAATGCTTGGTGTAAAGTAAGTGAACAGAATACATTCAGTTGTTAAATAGGCAAAAAAGTATAAGAACACTGTTTAACAATTAATGTCATAGATTCATCTTGTTATCATATAATGAATAGAGTGCAAATTTTGTAGTGTCACTTAACGTTCTAATCACTAGTAAGTTGGTTGTTCAGTTGTGTCCCTCTCTTTGTATCTTACTTTTATTGTTCACTCTAACGTGAACATGTTTAATGTTAATTTAATGTTTCTTTCCATGAAAACTATTTTCAGAACGACTCAGAAAATAATCTCTAAAATTTACATATAATTTAACACATTGCTCGTTATTTTGATATCAAATTTTATAAAAATTTTCTTATATAATCGAATATGTGAAACTGTCCAGTAACTTGGAACTTACCCTACATTGAGTAAAATCCTCATTCTTTTGCAGGACCAAATGATTGGACCAGTTCAGATCTGTTGTTTCTTCCTCGTCTTATTGCCCTGTTTGTCCGTCTCCAAATCCGATCCTTCCGTGAGACTCAGGAGAGATGCCCGGAGACAGGAAGAGGAGACTTTTACACAAAGATTATTAGCACCCAAAAGAATTATGGACGCATTGCAGTCATTCGACCCCTTCAACTTGAAGCCCAGAGGCTATACTTCTGAACAAGTGAGTAGAGTAGTTATGGTGGGGCCACCCATGATTATGAGGGGATGCTTGCCTCTTATTCTTCTATGGCCCACCAAAACCTTTTCTGTCCACAGTTATTACCATTTTAAAAGATTTCATTATATCCATATATTCCATTTCAATTGTGGTACATAGTGTATTTTGAAAAAATAAAATACTCTTTTTGATTGAAAATATATATATTTGAACATCATCAATCGAAATTGCTTACTGTTAT
Source organism: Caprella mutica (assembly GCA_947561585.1). NCBI lineage: Eukaryota > Metazoa > Arthropoda > Malacostraca > Amphipoda > Caprellidae > Caprella > Caprella mutica. Next base: position 184,258 of record CANNZV010000294.1, on the reverse strand, counting down.
TGAAAACTTGTAACGAAAAATACCTCAATATAATATTACGTTGAAATAGATTAAATGTAGAACAAATTAATTAGCTTTAATGACTCTTGAATTCAATTCTGAACATTACACAGACAGTATTCAAACGTTCAATAATTATTTTACATTTCTGCTAACATGTTAAATTAGCATATGGAACATTCATCGAATGAATTCTCATTATACAACTCCATCAGGTTTTAATCAATTAATTTTATTTATGAAAACAGTATTTTTCCATTAAAAAAACATGAACATAATAGTTACAAAAGAGAAAAATCCTTTATGATTTTAAGACTAAGAGCATGAAGATGGGTTAAGAACACTCAGGAGGTTGAACTTGGCCGCCCTAAAAACTCTCCTTTGCGGCTGAGAGAATGCTGAAGTAGCATTCCCTCTCTGGATCGCAAGAACCACTCGCTGTTGGAACCAGGAAGACTATCTTGGATTGCTCGTGGTCTCTAAAAAGGGTCTACGTATTGATTTCATGATTGAATAGGTCGTACTACCGTACGCTCCTGTGGTCTTTATAGAAATTGGCTCAAATATGTATGCATCATCAAGGGTGGAGTATTTCTGACGTTTACAGTTTTCCGCAACTCCGGCAGCTGTTAATCCGCAGAATAAATGAGGTGCATCTCGGCAAATATGTCGTCACATGTGCATTGTGCAATCCCAAATCAAAACTCTTCGCATTTCTGCAAGGAAACACAATAATATCACATGCGTGCTTGCCATCACATCAGTCAATAACAGGAAACTCAAGTATTGGAGGAAGTACTGTCTACTGCAAAGCCCGTTTCGACACGCCACTTTATTCATTGCCGCATGTCTTGGGAGACGCCAAGAACTGTACCTACAAGACAGGCCATGCAGTCTTGACATCCATCCCACTACCTACCAGAGTTACATGAATGATGCTCGAAAACTCTGACACCCACTCTCATGACATCTGAATCAAATTGTATACCCAATGACGGAATGGGAATCGCATTAAACCACACTCCAGTTTCCTTTTGAGATGCGGATAGCATTCATGCCCTTGCCCTCTGATTAGCTCTACCTAACAGACTCTCCATTAATGAATGAGCCCGAGGTATATCCCATTCTTTTAGACTGAACTCTTCATCTGAACTAGGGAATTATCATATCCGGAGACTCTGTCATCAGGAAGTCTTGTGTGACAAGTGGATGTTTAGGCCGAAGAGAACATCTTGCTAACCGCTCCAATTACGTCACCAACTGCAAAGTTAAACTCCCAATGTTTCCTCCACATTATCTACCTTATCATCGTCTGAAACTGGTAAATTTTGAAAAAAATATTAAGACTATTGATTCAAAAAACTAGGCCTCCTGCCGTGTGTTTTTGGTATTGAAAATACCTGGCGAGCGTCTCTACCGAAATTAGGATACTGCAGCATCCAGAAGCATATTCTCATAAGCCATGTCCACCCTATAACTGGGTCTTTTGCGACAAAGCCTCCTGCAGTAACTGGTGAAGTGCTCCCGCCAAAGCTATTGCAAATAACCTGAGAATCTTTTTTAGGACACTTAACCTGCTATGACAGCCAATAATATAAGAATCCAAATTCACCAACTAATTAGGTAACTCATGACACACCACACATAGCCAATTTATTCTCTTCCTTCGGTTATAGCATGTGTCACAAGAGCTACATAGATGAGAAAAAATTAAAAAATATCGATAATATAAGTTAGTAGAATTTGAGTAAAACTCTGACAATTTTCAGTTTATTTACAATTTAATTTGATCTCAGAATAATGCTAATAGACTCATAATCTTACAGTTGAACAGACCACTGGCTCCGTTTCTACCTGCTCCACCACCTGTAGGATGCCCTCCAGCTCCATCACCCAATCCAGGACCACCAACAGGTTCCTACGGTCCACCAGGATACTCACCACCAGACAACTATAAACCACCAGGCTACCAACCACCAGACTACTATAATCCACCAGGCTACCAACCTCCTCCAATGGATCCTAGTTTTTATGACGCTTATTACAAACCAGCTTATCCTCACGACCCCTCCATGCCAGACCCCTACCCCTACCACCACCCCCATGACCCCCCACAGGGCTCTCCTCCATACGCACCCCCACCTTCTCCCGATAACACACCTTACAATAGACCTGCCTACTATGACCACGATTCGTACAACCAGAGACAGCAGGATAGGCCCCGTTACGACGAAACAGTTAGTTCAAGACCTCATCCTCTGTATAGTTAGATTGGGTGACCCTGTAAATAAAATATTAGGCACTTTATTGTTGATAGAAATACAGTACTGTACATTATAATTCATATGTATTATTATATATTTCTTATGTGTTCCTGACTGAGTATTGATTTATGATCATTAGTTTATTTATTTGTATGTTAAATTATTTATTGATATGAGAATTTTTAATTTCTTGACAAAAATAAATAAAAAATTATATTGTTTCACATTTTCTTACCTACCTTCTTTATATAAAAAATATGAACATTTTTTAAACTAGTTGACATAATTTTTAGATTTTCAATGAAAAGTTCACATTTCTTCAGTTATTGTACTAGTTGCCTACTAGTATTATTACATAATTTTAGTAAAGCGAACTATAATACGATTTATCTCAATGTAAAAGAAGAATATCTTTAGTTCTTATTCTTCATCGTCACAGATAGAACATCAGCTAACATAAAACTTTTGAATTTCTGATCTCCTTGAGCTGCAATATCTGTATTTCATTCGAATCTTCAAACTCTGTTTCTTATGGCAACCAGAACAATTTCAAAACAGGAAGTATTTAAAGTATTAATTCACTTTAGCTACAATATCAATATCCTTTGTATAATATTACTAAACGATTTAAATTAGAAGTTATACATACAATTATTATAGCCAATTGATAAAGTTGACAAATATCTTCTATTTTGTTCATGAAGCCACTTCCATTTCCAGTTCTTTGTAATTTATTTCCTTTTGAAGTGAGTGATATGGCCTCAGGTTCTGAAGCAGACCTAATAAATTAATTAATTAATTAGTAGTCATAAAAACAACAATTTGTGCTCTTCTCTCCTTTCAACTTTGTAAAATGAAGTGAATAACAGACAGTAAAATGAAGTGAATATCAGACAGTAAAATGAAGTGAATATCAGACAGTAAAATGAAGTGAATGCCAGACAGTAAAATGAAGTGAATAACAGACAGTAAAATGAAGTGAATGCCAGACAGTAAAATGAAGTGAATAACAGACAGTAAAATGAAGTGAATGCCAGACAGTAAAATGAAGTGAATAACAGACAGTAAAATGAAGTGAATGCCAGACAGTAAAATGAAGTGAATATCAGACAGTAAAATGAAGTGAATGCCAGACAGTAAAATGAAGTGAATATCAGACAGTAAAATGAAGTGAATAACAGACAGTAAAATGAAGTGAATGCCAAACAGTAAAATGAAGTGAATATCAGACAGTAAAATGAAGTGAATATCAGACAGTAAAATGAAGTGAATATCAGACAGTAAAATGAAGTGAATGCCAGACAGTAAAATGAAGTGAATATCAGACAGTAAAATGAAGTGAATGCCAGACAGTAAAATGAAGTGAATAACAGACAGTAAAATGAAGTGAATGCCAGACAGTAAAATGAAGTGAATATCAGACAGTAAAATGAAGTGAATATCAGACAGTAAAATGAAGTGAATGCCAGACAGTAAAATGAAGTGAATATCAGACAGTAAAATGAAGTGAATAACAGACAGTAAAATGAAGTGAATGCCAAACAGTAAAATGAAGTGAATATCAGACAGTAAAATGAAGTGAATATCAGACAGTAAAATGAAGTGAATATCAGACAGTAAAATGAAGTGAATGCCAGACAGTAAAATGAAGTGAATATCAGACAGTAAAATGAAGTGAATAACAGACAGTAAAATGAAGTGAATGCCAAACAGTAAAATGAAGTGAATATCAGACAGTAAAATGAAGTGAATATCAGACAGTAAAATGAAGTGAATATCAGACAGTAAAATGAAGTGAATGCCAGACAGTAAAATGAAGTGAATATCAGACAGTAAAATGAAGTGAATAACAGACAGTAAAATGAAGTGATTAGTAATATGTTAAATTTGATCTCAAGAAAACTAAACAGGTTTTTTCCTGATAAAATTGTTTTGTCATCGTTTCTACAGAGTGTAAAATTTATCATATTTTTGAGTACCTTCATAATTTTATATATAATCTACAAACAGATTATTTAAATGATTTTGTTTCTGTCAATCCAAATAACATTTAATTACTTAATTTAAATATCTCCCACATCTCTGTATGTTCTCCATCTGTAATGAATTAAATGAAGGAATAAAAAGATTATAAATCAATTTACAGCTCCCTTAGGAATTCACTTGACAGAAAGAACATAAATGGTTCTTTGAGACATTCCAAAGCTTTACAAGTCTTTAGTTTCTGCTCAAAGTGACAGGGACTCAGGGAATATTCCCTAGGAACATGTTTTGTACTCCAATCATTCAATTGCCTCACTTTCTTTTTATTCAGTACGAAGGAATTAGAGAAAAGTAATACCTATTTGGCTATGAATAATGACATCTTTGGTGACGTACATTATTATTATGCCTTAGTGAAATCAATGTATGGGATATTGAGAACATTATTATATCAAATTATGTACCATAAATTGATTTTATAAACGTTTTTATGCAATACTTACTTCTTTTTTCACACAAGTTTCGAGTTATCGGACAGTGCCATATTTTCGATTATAATAAAATAACTGTATTACCTAATTCAATATTTTAACTTGTTATTTTAGTTGGAATCCATGTAGCCTGCAGACTTAAAGTAACGAGTTACAATGTTAATATATTATATAGTTATTTCTTATAAGAACGCTAATGTGGAAGCTCATGATAACTCGAAACTTACTCTAGAAAAGTCATTCAATTATCGAATAAATACGTTTTTTATATCATGTCGAAGAACTAGTTATTTTTAGCATGCTGATATGCATGTACATTTATTTTTCATCACTATCTAAGTAAAGTGCTATCTGCATAATTCAAACAAATTAATATGGACTGAATTGTAATATAATTAAATTGCATTGTGAGAAAGAAAATTTAGTCATTTTACATTTTCTTTTGAATGTATTGAATGGCAACAAATGGCACTTGTATTGGGTCGCTAATTTGATTGGAGAATACGCCTCTTCAACATAGATTCTATCCCCTAAAAAGATGAGTGTTATATTTCATCAATCTGCTAGAAGGACATTCGCACATGTGCCTCTAGTTTGAAATAATGCATCTTATGATAATTGAAATATTGCATTTCAATGTAACTGTTGTAATATTGTAGAGGTTACTTAATTTATGTATAATATTTAGCTTCCATTAATAAAATAAATGTTATATTATAATCATCTGAATTTCTGGCTCATTAAATTGAAACTCATTGATCAAGTAATATATGAATAATATCTAATAAACATATTTTAATGACATTTCGTTGTACGTAAAGTTGTTTATCCTGTATTCTTGAATACTTGAAACTCTTAAGATATATTAAAAGTATTGCAAATGAAGACCATAAAAATACATTGATTATTTAGAAAATAAATTATTAAAGTGCGTACATACAGCGAATATCTCACTTTAGTGTTTATGAGATTGTGGTACTAAATTAGTTATACTGCAATTCTAAAATGGTTTTCAATTAGACCTATTTCACACAGAACGTTTTCTTTTCAACAAGAATTCAGCATGAAAAACGACCTGTCCAAAGAGTACATACAAAAAGCATACGTTTATTCAGTCATTGCATATTTTCATACACCTTTTTCATGCTGCGGCATGGGAAACAAACGCCCGTGTGAAAGTGTTCTAAATGTAGGTATTTAGTAAATAAGGTTTTAGAAAACTATAGATTAGGTGTACTTCATGACCATACAAAGTTTACATGAAGTAAAATTTTGTTGAGAGTTAAATACTTGGAAAAATGCGTTACAATTTTAAACTTAGTGATGATTTTATAGGGGATATAACATGAATTAAGAACATTTTGATCAAATCTTAATGTTAAATTTAATGTATGGAAGAATTTATAAACTGAAAGCTACCTATCTAAACTCTTATAATAGAAACTACATGAATAAAATAAAATAGTAGGAAATTGAAACAGATATAATGGAAGTAGCAGTAAATTATAATTACCAATTAAATTTTACCTACCAGTTGCCTTTTTATAGTAGCCAAAAAGAAACAAACTGTGACCCTTCAGTCAAATATTTACATTTCATATTTTACATTTCAAGAAGTTCAACTGTTTTGTTTATAATTGAGAGTTAATGAGATGTATGAGTTAATTAAAGTCTTGAAGATAACTTGTCACTTATTATGATAACAAGTTCAAGATTGCTTCTATGTTTGTGATGCATGAATAAAAACATATTTTTCTGACTATTTCATTCTAGCGATCTTGATTGGATATCATTTTAAATTAACTACTACAGAAAATATGAGAAAATTGTAAAATTGTAGAACTCCTCTATAGTGAATGTAGTGTCATGAGTAAAGAGCTTCTCTGTATAGTGAACAGATTTTCTTTAGTCTGCCATAAAGGGCAATAGTTTTCTAAAACTGATGGTCATATTTTTGACAGACTGAAGATAATTTATTCACTATACTGGGTAATTCTTTACTCACGACTCTATGTTTACTATAGAGTATTGCATTATAGAGAAACTGTACTGCATTGTTAAACACATGGAGAATTGATTTAAATAAAATATAGATTTTCTACGGTGATGCCCACTAAGTGTAGGAATAATTTCTAACCCTTTGAGTTTAAAGACAAGGTTAAGAATACATTCAGTAAGTAACGAGTAAAATTTCAAGTATTTAAGAACATACAAAGAAAAATATTTTAGTTTCCCATCCATTAACATCACATTTTCTATGATTCCTTAATCTGAGAAATGCATCTTTGATTTAAATTAATATAATAAAATTTATTCATAGGTTTACATTACAGGTAGACCCGCTTTAAGTAGACCCCGCTGTTATAACAGGACGACTTAAAGCGGAGTTGACCCCGATCTTACTTACATCAGTTGTACCGGAATTATTTTTAAACAATTTTATTTACATTGAAGGAAGTTTACAAAATATGGTACATAGTACTATAGTGTACCATGCAAACGTTCTTTGAATTTTGTTAATAGAAAACGAAATGACTGGAGTAACATTTTCTAAATTAATGAGGTCGAGGTGCGATTTTTGACTTAAAGCGGGTCTGCCTGTATATGTAAATATTAAAAATTATAAAATGTACCATGCAACAATTTTCATCACTGTTTAGTTATAAATAATTGTTCATATTATGTACATAAAAATAATAAATAGATAATGAACTAAAAAGACGAAATGCAATATGCATATGATTAAAATTAACCAAATATGTTACCGTGGTGATTACCGTATGTTGGTCTGTTGTAACCATGATTAAAACCACCAATGTGGTGTGGTCTGAAACCACTCAAACCACCATGGTGCCCAAAACCCACTCCGTGAGAACCGTGGCCGAATCCTGATAATTTATTGCCGAGTCCAAGTCCACCGAATCCAAAACCAGTGGATCCATGACCGAATCCATGTCCTGAACCATAAATGCCATGTCCAAGACCGTGGACATTGTGTCCTACATTGTGAACATTATGTCCTAGACCATGGACATTGTGTCCTACATTGTGAACATTATGTCCTAGACCATTGACATTGTGTCCTAGACCATGAATATTGTGGACATTGTGTCCTAGACCATGAGCATTATGTCCTACATTATGTCCCACACCATGGATACCGTGTCCAAAATTTTGGTAACCGTGTTTGTGACCATGGATTCCGTGACCGAAACCTTGATGTCCAATACGATGACCATATCCAAGTGAATGAGCGTTCAAACCATGACCACCCACAATGCCGTGTTGACCGTAAGGGCGTCTGGTCAAGTGTCCTGTGGTACCGTGTGCCAATCCTTGAAGTGCCCCGGTGAAAGCTGCCCCGATGTTGGGTAAGATCCTCCTGTTACTGCTCCTTGGCGATGCTGATACGGTTTTTTTAATGCTTTTGGCTTCATCAGCATAGCAGCAACTGATCACCAGTGTGATGACCAGCAGGGAAAGGCAAACTCTCATCGCAAACATTTTCTGAAAAGAAAAATTTAGAAATTGAATAGTAAGAATTAAAATATTGCTGGCGACAGGAATTTGAAGAAAAAATGGAAAAGGTTATTTCATATTCAACTCACCTTCTGATGTGCAATGTTGTTTCAAGTGGAAGGTAATAGTAAGTAACTTGCTTTCCTTATGTTCATTACCTTTATATACAGAACTCTTTTTCAACTAGCGTAATTGCCTCTAAAAAATGACACCCTAAGGTTACACTTACGTGACACATACAGTCACTATCAACAGTGCTGAACATACTAAAGCTATTGAAATACCTAATTATTACTTCAATGAGAAACAATGTACACAGTTTGATGTATTTCCGGTATCCATTGAAATTAATAACACTTTTTACGTTATTAAAACATACATCTGATATTAACTTTGATCATTACAATGTTGTTAATTTTTTGCACTGTTTATTTAAAGAAGCTTTCATAAATAATTATCAGCTAATATACTTTTTTTGGTATTTTTTCGGTATTTTTCTAATTCGATACAAGTAAATAAAAAGAACTAGTTATACCACCAGTCAGTTCCGCAATGAAGTTCAAGATGATTATTTCGTGATTTGTAAAATGACTATATTTTTTAGTAAAGGAGAAATCCTCTATAATGAACTCCTGTATAGTGTAATAGTAGAGTCCTGAATAGTGAACTCCTGTATAGTGAACTATCCTGAAAAGTAGAGTCCTGTATAGTGAACTTAATTATCCTAAAAGTTTTTTATTCATCTCTTAAATCCTCTATAGTGGAATAAACTCTCTATAGTGAACTAGTTGGAGTTCACTATAGAGGAGGAGTCCTACTGCAGAAATAATTAATTATATTCAACAGAGAGAACCATCGTGCTTTTGATAAGGTAAAAAGTGTTGATATAATAAGCTTTTTTAAGTATATTATGGAAAGAGACAATTACTCTGTATATGAACTAATTCTTTTATTTTATTTTATTTTGTTAATATTTTTTAGTTCCTTTTAGAATTACAATTGGGTTAGGCTACTCTGTATTTTTTATTACTTAAAAAATACCATATACAAAATACAAAATATTGATGCTTAATTATTAATATTAATATGAATGGTTCATCATGAAGTGATTGCCAATTCTAATTATGAAAAGGTCTGAAGTCAACTTTGTATCTTTGGAATAATTATATTTTTTCCAATAATGACATTTCCAATGTTACATTATTTACCATTAGTGACATGAGTATCATTATAATTACAATAATTACGAATAATGTCGTGTGCAATGAAGGGGAAACGCCCCCCTTTTTGTCATTGAGAATCATAGGCATTTACTATTATTTCATTCTGAAGACCATTTCCTTAATTATTTGTAAAGTGAGTATTTAAATATAAAGCCTAAGGGAATGCAGGTAAATATGCACTTTAGATGTTTTAGCCTCTTGAACAAAAGGCAGTTTGCCAGCAAGCGCGTAAAATTATTATACTTTTAAGTTTCTGTCTATTTTTTGGTTCTTTTTAATAGGATTTAGATTTAATGACTTTAATTCTCTAAGGCATAATATACCATAGGATTGGGATTTAGAAATCGAATTATAGCATAATTAATAAAATTAAATTAAATAAAGGTCCATCTTGAAGACCTCTCCAATCATATGTTTTTGTTGCTTTAATCAATGAGGCTAATGTTTCTTATTTTTAATTTTATGTGCTTTTAAAGATGTTTATAATCAAAACTCTACAATACCTATTTTACTTCCGACTTGCTTATTTTCAGTCTGAAGAAAAAGAATGTACACCATTTGTTTTGATTGTCAACTAGGTACTATTAGGTATAACAAAACAATTTAATATTCGTGTAAAGGTATAAAATTAGATAAACTTATTATCTGAAGTATATAAAATTCGTTTATATACTTTAGGAAACAATTAATATCTTAAACAAATGTAGAAAACGTATTCTTTGTTTATAAATTCAAATTTGAATTTATAAACAAAGAGTGTACAATCTTTTTCTTCAGCGTCAGGTTAGTGATTCATACAATTGTTGCAATTAGAGTATTAAAAACTTTAAAAGAAAATAATAAAATATATACTGAACCAAATTGTATGCAGTTTGCAGAATAATGATCGTAGACATTAGTTTTACAATATGTATTATGTAATGAACTCATTTTTTCCCGGAGCCTGGAGAGGACCTTTACAGTTTACTTAAAGGTCCACTGCAGTGATTTCAAGGTTCACTGCAGTCATTTAAAGGTTCACTGCAGTCATTTAAAGGTTTACTGCAGTCATTTAAAGGTTTACTGCAGTCATTTAAAGGTTTACTGCAGTCATTTAAAGGTTTACTGCAGTCATTTAAAGGTTTACTGCAGTCATTTAAAGGTTCACTGCAGTCATTTAAAGGTTCACTGCAGTCATTTAAAGGTTCACTACAGTCATTTAAAGGTTCACTGCAGTCATTTAAAGGTTCACTGCAGTCATTTAAAGGTTCACTGCAGTCATTTAAAGGTTCACTGCAGTCATTTAAAGGGTCACTGCAGTCATTTAAAGGGTCACTGCAGTCATTTAAAGGTTCACTGCAGTCATTTAAAGGTTCACTACAGTCATTTAAAGGTTCACTGCAGTCATTTAAAGGTTCACTGCAGTCATTTAAAGGTTCACTGCAGTCATTTAAATGTCACTGCAGTCATTTAAAGGGTCACTGCAGTCATTTAAAGGTTCACTGCAGTCATTTAAAGGTTCACTGCAGTCATTTAGAAATATAATATAAGGCTACAATATATTCATATCATAAAGTAAAATATTTTACTTGTGCTTCCGATAAAATATATTTTCTATGAACATTTCTACGTAGAAAATTTATTCTAGATTTTAATCGGTAACTCTCCTATTGCTGGGAGTGTAGGTACCTAATAAGAAATAACTACCTTATAACTTTTACCTAATAGGTAGTACTTTATGTGTCCTTTAGTTAATTGGTATTATTTTAACTTTTCAACTATGAAAGATTTTCAACTCTTATTCGATTAGGGTAAGTTCCGAATTATCGATCAGTACTATACATCTTCGGTCATATAAGAAAAAACAATATAAAACTTGATGTTATTACACAGTGCTATCTAATACTTCTGCAAACCCGGGTTTGCAGAAGTATTAGATAGCACTGTGTAGTAATAACAATTTTTATATTGTTTTTTCTTATATGACCGAAGATGTAGTACTGACCGATAATTCGTAACTTACCCTACTCATTTTACACCTTTAAAAAAATACTCTAAAAATACTTTAAATTTTTTATAATATATCTAAAAAAATTATAAAATCTATACATTATTTTATAAAATCTGAATTGTTAATTAAATAAGAAAAATAATTAAAAAGAATATATCATAAAATTCATTCAAAATACTGTTACAGTAATAAAAAATATTACCCTTTCTACAGCTTTCACTTAATGAGTTAATATATTATTTAGATGTTATTCTTTTCGCAAAGTTTTATTGTTTTTTACTGAATGTTCAGTCGTGTACTAGTGGGTTTGACTAAGGTTTTTATTAATTTAAATCAAGACTAGAAACAATTAATAAATCATTGAAAGCTAAGGCCTTTTAAAAGTACACTTGTGTTACCGATTGGAAGAATAAAAATGAAGAAGTTTATTATCATAAAAATATATCTATTTTAACAATAATCCTTTAAATTTTCATTAATATAATATATATCCTTTGATCTGTTTAAAGTGTAAGGAGTTCACTATATAAATATTCTATGTAATTACGAACAGTAAAATTTCTCCTCAATTCTGTTCGAATTGGAGGAAGGATATTTTCGAGTCAAGTAATTCCTAGATATACTGAGAAAAAATTGTGAGTCAACCTGACTCATTGCTTGAGTCAAGGATGCAAAACTCCAATATTGGAGTCTTTTTCTTGATTGACTCTACCTGAGTCAATCTGACTATGAATTAGGAGTCAATATGACTCTTGTTTTTGAGTAAAATATTATGATGAGTCAAATTGACTCACATTTATGAGCCGGTTAAGGACAAACTGAAAACTTAAATTGTGAATCAATTTGACTCGTATTTTTTCAGTTTATGCGTATATTATCGTTATTTTACTATTTATTTAGTATTGTCGTTATTTTAGTGTTTGTCCTTGTCCCTATCCTGTAACCTTTTGGTCCTACATTAGCAAACGTTTTATCTGTGCCGTAAATCTGTTTGGCAGGACTATTAGGCTTACAAAGGCATTAAAAACAATAACATCCTCAGTTTTTTAGGCTGCCTTCCTGTCTTGCAACAACCTAAACAAAAGTAAAGAGAGAAATAACGAAATAGGCTTTTCTCTAATAACTAAATAGGTTTTCCTTATGCTTATCTGAAGCCATTTTCTATTGCATAAATAGCCTGAAAGTTATAGTGGGTTCGTAGTAGATAAATTTAGGCCGCATCTTCTATGGCCCCACTATAACTCTATCTTTTAGAAGGAATTTTACCGAATGATAATTTTCTTCACAAAAATGTTACGGATTATCTCGAACCTCTCTTCTTGTTATTCAAATATATTTCTATAATATAATTATTAGATGTTTATCTCAATATTTTATTAATGATGGGTTGCAATTTTTATTTAATCGTATTCTCTATATATTTTGAAATTTCCCCTATTCATTGTTCTTTATTAAAATTTTAAATGATTCCTCAAGTAAACTTTTATTTAAAGTATCAAAAATTAAATAACGATGAAAGGTTTTTTCAGCAAAAATAATGTATATGTTTTGCATTGAAATTTGATCAATTTATCCAAATATGAAGTTTATACCAAGGATTAAAGTTTAAGTGAATTTACATATTGATAATAGTGGCCGAAAAATTCGGTCTCGGAATTATAAATGGCCTTTCAACATGAATGGCTGTTATGTAGTTTGTTGTATCCGCTAGTTTGTTGTACTTCACACTTGGTAATTTTTAATGACATGGCAGGGAGGGGGGTGGGTCCAATTCATAAGTTTTATTGTTATTAAAAATAACGAGACAATTTTCCATTCAAATTTCATGTTAAATAGCATGTCAAAATTACTAATATAACGTATCATTTTACAATGGTTAATGATGTTATCCTCTTTTAGTAAATAGTCTACACATTTTAGTACTTATATTTTTAACTTTTTCTATTACTGTTTTTTAATAAAATCATGGTAATCAGAGACCAAATTTTCCGCAACCAAAATATTTACTTAGTTTTTCAATGGTACAAAATAAATGTATTATTATTTAATTATACTTTATTTCAATGTAATTATATTATAATGACCATATAAATTAATACTAACGAGTGTATAATATACATAATAATGGAAATACAAAAATAAAAATAAAATACCTCTATTTTCAATAAATTAGGAAAAGTTGAAAATCAAATAAATAGTGTAAAGTTAAAATTATAAAATAAATAAATGAAAATGAACAGTATTGTAAGTATAATTGTATATTCTTTCGAAAAAAAATATTATTCTATTTTAAATTCAAAAATAGCTATATTATATTACACAATAATTATTCATAATAAAGTTTGATGTAACTTAACTTAAGCAAAGTAACAATTATAATTTATAATAATATATAACATCTTCAGTATCGTTAGATTCAATTTACCATAACTAGGTTTATTTTCTTCCGAAATGTGAAGGTTGTTTGCACACATGTTCTGCCAAACATCTGTCGAAACAACATTTGTCAGTTCCGAAGCATGCCCCGTCATGGGCACAGGTTTCGGGTGGGCCAGAGAAGTTCCTGAGGGGGCACACCGCCCGAATTGGGGGACAGAATCCTGGTTTTACGACCTGTGTCGAATAATGAGATTTGGGAGGTTCGTGGGCCCCTTCACAGCAGTAAGCTTGACCCTCGGGGGTGCGACACCAGTATCGACACTGACTGCTGGAATAACCACCTCCGCCCAAATGTCCAAACTGACCTTGACCTTGACCAAAATGTCCTGAGCCTTGGCCGTATTGGCCACCATAACCAGAGTTGAAGCCATGTTGTCCAAAAAGTTGTCCTCTTGTCTTTCCCGTACCCCCATGGGTCTGGCCCAGAGTTTGGGGGACTAACACCCCTAGAATCAGGATTGTCTAAATATGAGAAAAAAAAAAGAGTTAGTGCCATGTATGAATGCATTTAAAAGTTAATCTAAAAGCTGGAAATGTCAATGAATGATGTTATACATCACATAAAATAATGAAATGTTGTCGTTCTTCTTCTTGGATTGGGTAGTGATTTTTCGGGATTAGGAACAGGAATTAAGGATTAGGAACATTTGTGGGGATTGGGCGCATTTTACTCTGGATTAGGTACAAATTTCAGGATTGTGCACAATTTCCGGATTGGGTACAAGAGTGTTGTGATATTTTGGATTAGGTATATTTCTGTTTTGAGTTGCCAATACGATATACCTGAGTTGCCAAATATTTAATTGTATTGTATTATTTTGCACAATTTCGGGATTAAGTACAAGAGTGTTGTTGCATCTGGGATTGGGTAATTTTCTGTTGTGGCTGAAAAAACTACTTAAATATAAAATATTAAAATGGTTGTTTTAACCTGGAATATTTAAATATTGTTCTGATACTTTCTAGAACCTCAATAAATGTGATATTGTAAAAGAAAATATCACAGACCATGAAAATCCCTGAGATAAGAAAATATATTTTCCAGTCTCCTTTTTAGTTTCATTTTAAACTATTTTCCTTCATTTTAGTTTCCAATCCATAAAAAATATCCAATATTATTATTATAATTCAATTATTTGAACCTTCCTTATTTATTGAACCAACTGGATAATCTTCACTAAACTATTTTTACTATTATATCTCAAATAAACAAATACGAAACTATACACATACACACTGTATATATGTGTTTATATACATAACCACTAGGCTAATTTCAAGGTTGGCTGGTTTACAATTCATTATATTACAAAGAATTACCAGTAATTAGAACGGTGAAAACATCTTTATTATATTTTTTTTCAAGTTTACGCCAAAAGGAGGTTCGCAGAATGACGCGTAATATCATTTGTTTGCGACTGATTTAAACAAGTGCCGAAAAAAATACTTTAAAAATAAGCTTGAGAATTTTGCTTACTATATTGCGTTGTGTTCTTCCAGAGTGAAAATTATGGTGGGTCTTTAGAAGATTATGTGCCCATCTTAAACTACGATGTTTCAACCATAAAAATCATGTGGCTGGTAAAAACTTAAGCTAATTAGGATTATAACTTTACGAATATCATCCCACTAGGCTAACTTGAATTTAAAAAGTTTGAAAAAAGAGTAAATTCATTATTTGGGTACCTGATATCTTAAAAAATTTAGTTATAGCTTTAATTTAAATTTAAAATTAGTCTAATTTAATTTGAATTTAGAATTATTATCTTCATTTAGCATTTTCATTTTCAATAAAGTTTATTATAATTTTATTCAATACTATATAGTCATCTCCCTCACCATTAGTATCTTCATGGCGCTGTTCCTCAGTCCGTAATGCTCTACCTAACCCTATTCTGCGGATATTTATAGCAGAGTAGAGGTAGATAAGGCATTCCATCTACCCCATCTACTGCTAATGGAAACTTATTATTTGGGTCACAGTCTGGTGTATGAATGAATTACCAGTACATTAGAGAAGGAATTACAATTTTGCAAATTATTCAGTGTTTACTTAGTAGAGTACTACTAAATGCAATTGAATTCAAATTACAATCATAAATTCTCTTTGGAAGTTCTATTTATAAATATATATCATAAAAATTAGTAATTTTGTTTATATCGTATTGTATAGAAAATTAAACATGGAGGAAAATCTGAATATGTTTTTATTTCAAGTGGTCAGGTCTTGCATTATGCCTAAAATGTAAGCATTGCTAAGATGACTGTGAGGTAATGCTGTACTTCTCCATGGAAAACTACCCGCAAAAGAGTCACTGTGATGATGTACTATCAGAGAAAAGAGTCACTGTGGTGATGTACTATCAGAGAAAAGAGTCATTGTGATAGTGTACTATCAGAGAAAAGAGTCACTGTGATTATGTACTATCAGAGAAAAGAGTCACTGTGATGATGTACTATCAGATAAAAGAGTCACTGTGATGATGTACTATCAGAGAAAAGAGTCACTGTGATGATGTACTTTCAGAGAAAAGAGTCACTGTGATGATGTACTATCAGAGAAAAGAGTCACTGTGATGATGTACTTTCAGAGAAAAGAGTCACTGTAATGATGTACTCTCAGAGAAAAGAGTCACTGTGATGATGTACTTTCAGAGAAAAGAGTCACTGTGATGATGTACTATCAGATAAAAGAGTCACTGTGATGATGTACTATCAGAGAAAAGAGTCACTGTGATGATGTACTATCAGAGAAAAGAGTCACTGTGATGATGTACTATCAGAGAAAAGAGTCACTGTGATGATGTACTTTCAGAGAAAAGAGTCACTGTGATTATGTACTATCAGAGAAAAGAGTCACTGTGATGATGTACTGTCAGAGAAAAGAGTCACTGTGATCATTTATATTATTTGATACTAGGCTTTATCATTTTATTTCTTCATAGATTTTCGTTTTTGTTTTTTTAGTCTGCAAAGCTAAAATAAAGAACATCTTTCAGAACCAGCTTTAATATCAAAGTGTCATGGTTGCCATTTAACTTATCAAATTATTGGTTAAGCAGAACTTATGTATTGTACATACTTGAATTATTTTAATTTCAATTATACACTAAAACTCCTGAGTTATGAAGAACGCGAGTAATGAAGGACCTGAGTTATGAAGTATTTTCTATGTTTAGATTATAGAAAACGATATACGCAATGAATTTAGTCATAGTTATCCCTCAAAGACCATAGTTTTCTCCATAATTTTAATCATAGAAAACTATCTAGTGCACACGAGATATGAAGTGGCTCTGAGTTATGAAGTAACCAACACTTCATAACTCAGGAGTTTCACTGTATATACAAAATCTATTGAAGAATAATTCGAATTTTAGTTTTAAAATTTAATAGGTAAATCAAATATATTTGATTTCTTTTTTTTTTTTTGTAACTCAATTGATAATTTATTCAACAATTACATTAACAATTCTATCATCGAATTAGTTAGATTTAGAAAAGAAGAAACTGGTTACTCTATTCTCTAACATTTGCATTTGTTCAATTTTGATAATTTCTAGAATTTATTTGTTATATATATAACATTGATCTTCTATACTGAAAGTTTAGTGAAGAAATTGGTCATTTTGCTTGCAGCAATTCAGATATGTAAGTTTCTAGTTATAACTTATTTGTATTTATTTTCATATTTATTTAACTTAAAACCATTTTTTTCAGATTTTTGAGTTTTTGATCGTTTAACTTGTGAAGTTTTTTTTCGATTTGTTACCTAACAGCGTTTAAATAGTTATTTCTTGAGGGAAATAAATTACTATTCATCAACATCACATTTTAAGTTACAATTAAATTTGATTGTTGATTTTGTAGGATAAATTATACAATAAATTATAAATAGTATATAATGCCATATTTATTTGAAGTGAAAATAGATATTATTGATTTGACATGGTTTAAAAATAATATGGAATAGTTTTAATCAGAAATCCGTAGATTTGACAGTTTCAATAGTGTTGTAATATTTTCCATCAGTTCATTGGTCCAGTCCGCTATCAATCGAAGGTAGAATTTATTTTCCGTAGTTGTTGTAAATGGCCTGCTTGCACACGTGTTCACGAAGACATCTGTCGTAACAACATCTGTCGGTACCGGAACAAGATCCGTGGTTGGAGCAAGGTTGTGGGGGGCCTCCGAATGACCGTAGTGGGCACTGGGCGCGAACTGGTGGGCAGGATCCTCCCTTCACGATCTGGGTGGCGATGGCGGGTTTCGGGGCCTGGTTATTGTTCTCACAGCAGTAGGCCTGTCCTTCGGGGGTCTTGCACCAATACCTGCAGCTGGCGGGCTTGGGACGATTACCACCGAATCCACCTCCGGCTCCAAGTCCACCACCGACTCCGAATCCACCACCACCGCCGAAGTTTCCACCACCGAGACCAGCATGTCCACCACCAAGATTTTGGTTGTATCCTCCAGCTCCTCCTTGGAATCCATTGTTGTTAAATCCTCCTCCACCTCCTCCTCCTCCGCCTAAGAATCCAAAGCTTCTGGTGTTGGCTTTCTTCTTGTCGTCTTTCTGGGCCGCAACACTCAGGGCCAACAGACCGCAGATGAACAGAACCTAAAAATAACAAACATCACATTTAGAAAAATGAATCTTCCAAACAATTACGATAGTTTTCTCAAAATCAATAAAATTACGGTTTTTTATACTTTATAATAGTATACGTTAACAATTTTTCTATTTAATAACTTTATCTAAATTATTTGGTAATTTTCCACTTTCTTTTTCTACCTAACTCCAAAATTAAATTTATAAGAATTTATATTATCGTCAGATTATAAATTTCCAAAGAAAAATATATAGATACATATTTTTATATATCTAGATATATTTTCTGGCAGCTTTAACCATTTCGGTCAGACAGCTGAAACTTAAATAAAATCTAATATTGGCAAGATTTTTTGGTAAGATATATTGATTGATTGATTCTAATCACGAAAATTTGAATTAGTCATCTGTAGTAACCATCGGGACCGAAAGAGTTGAATGATAAAGTAAAATTCTACTTCACAATATTATTGTAAAACAGAAAGATATTACCATTGTTTAATTAATATCACTAACACGATTTTTTTATCAATTTTTCACTTATCTAACCAAAAAAAATTGGGAATTTCAATTTTTTTTTCAGTATATTGAACAGTAATTCATCGGTTCGAGTTTTTGAATAACTATTTCACTTGTTATATTATAGTATCTTTTTTATAAGAACTCTGTAGTGAAATGTTACATTCTAATGTAACAAATTCTCATATTCAGACGCAACTTCAAATATATTTTATTATTTTCTATCCATTTTTATCTAATTTAAAAGCCTTTAGCTCTTGATGGCTGATATTTATCGACTATTTTTTTTATTAAAGTATTAAAATCAATTTTCACCAATTAAAATATCTTGGATGGCACAATTAAGTTAGCATATAGTGCCAAATGATATATAGTGCCAAATGATATATAGTGCCAAATGATATATAGTGCCAAATGATATATAGTGCCAAATGATATATAGTGCCAAATGATATATAGTGCCAAATGATATATAGTGCCAAATGATATATAGTGCCAAATGATATATAGTGCCAAAGGATATATAGTGCCAAATGATCACGTCTCTGTGTATTTACTAAATTTGTTTAATTTATTTTGTCTGCATAAACATAAAAATAAAATTTATGATATTGACTCAGTACTTCATGAATGGCATATGAATACGAACAAAAAAAAAATTGGGTAATGTAAAAGTCATTGCGAAAAAGTCAAGTAAACTATACTATTCACAGCAAAATAATATACTAAAACTATAATATTATATATACTTTCTTTACCTTAAGAGAAGCCATGATGTCTCACAGTGTAGAGAATTGCAACCTTACTGCAAGAAGACTGTATAACCAGTGTGATGAGGTGTCTGTGCGGTGTCCTTTTATACCTGTGCAGGTGGGACTCGATATGTTCTTTTTTTAGTTGGTACAACCGATAGGTAACTTCCCCAGTAAAACCTATATGTGCTTTCAAAGAATAGAAAGATATTCTTACAGAAAATAATACGGACAACTTTTTTAAATTAGTTAATGAATTATTATTTATACTGTAGATATAATTTAAAGCAATTTTACATGTGTTTTTTACATGAAAAATTACAATTAGGCTAGTTGATATTAAATTTGTGGTCCAATCGTGTTTTTTTTAAGTCATTAATTAAAATTTAATTGATCAACACATTCATTTTTATTAATTTATTAATTAACATCAAGTTAAAATCATATACATTTAAAAGTTACTATGAATAATTTGAAGAATTGAAACCTACTAAAATATTCTCGATGTATTCCCTCTACCCAACATCTGGCAATCTCTCACGTCACACCTCCAAACTAGTTCTTACGTCCCATTTCAAGGCGGAAAAACGTTCCTAGGACTGTTCCAAGAATTTGAATTGCAAAACAATTTCAACGGTAACGCTTCGTGAATATTTACATACAGTTTCACACAATGACATTTTTCTTCTTCTTCTTCTCAATTTTTTTTTTGTCGAATAACAATAATTTGTGTTGTACCTATAAGTAAATGCATACATTTCAGGTTTGTCTTTGATACCTTTTGATCAGTTTATTGATTCACATGGAAAAACGTTAATTACAATAATTGTATATTATGAAGTTAAACTAGGGTAAGTTTCGAGTTTTCGAACGATTCCACATTTTCAATCATGTAAAAATAAAATATTATTATTATTATTTAACTTTAAATTTAATTAGTTACCATGATATATACACATCCAAGAAACATAGATAACAATTAAATAAAAATTAAACAATTGTTATCTTACTTGTTCGAAAATGTGGAACCGTCCGATAACTCGAAATTTATTTAATGCTAAAATACATTTATTTTAGTCATAATAATTTTTTTACAAGAACAATAATCATGGTAACTAAAGAATAAAAATTAAACTTATTTTTACTCTTAACTTAGAAAATTTAAAATGAATATTGAAACTGGAAAATCCAAAAACCTCTACGATTTACCGAACATCAATTGTTATATTTAGTGATATAAACATTAATTCAATTATAATAGTTTATATGTGTAAAAGGTACATGACTTGGTGTTTTCACGATATTCTGTCCTCTGACTTTGATGACAATCATTATTGCAACTGAAAAAAGAAAAAGATAGATTTGGTTATCATTCCTTGAAAAAGTTTGCTCTATGAAATGAATAATTTAAACATGATTAATTTGACTTTGTTGTCCCCGAACAGTAAACTAATCACATACAATAACTCAAAAGTAAATTAATAATATAAATACTGATGCGGGTTCTAGGTAAATTCCCCCGCGGAAAATACCACCACGGTAAGTTCCACCAGGAAAGCTCCACCGCTGGTAAGTTCCACCATGGATTATTCCACCGCCGGAAAATTCCACCCGGAAGATTCCACTGCATAATACTGGATTTCATTTACAGAAGGTATAACATTTAATAAAACTGATTCAAAGAAAAATGTGTTTTTGGTGGTAACCAAACAACATTTCATTAGTTAAAAAGGGAAGAAATTATACGAATATGTTATGTTAAGTGAAGACCTAAAAGATAAGCTAAGGAGAACATACGAAATAATAGACAGATCAATCTATCTTTTGAATAAGAATCAATTTAATTTATCAAATAATCTAAATAGTGTAAATTCAACAATAGAGTTCCACTGCCCCAGTGACCATCAATTAAGATTCCGTTTGATTCTCCTTTAAACATATATATTATGAAACTGAAATTAAGGATAATATTTTGTTTGTAATATAAATTTTATTTTATATATATAATATCAATCACCCTAGTTTTTAAATGTACCAAAATATATTTAAATTTAAATCAGCGACGATAAAAGGTGAAATTAAAAAATAAATTTGACACGTACTGAAATGAAATATTTAATTAGTATCGATATATTTTAATATAGAAAAGAAAAATTACCAAGATGAAACTTTCTGAAAGTGTATAATTATCTCTATTGAATTTATTACAAAATAAAGTTTAAATATACTGCGTTTCAATCAAATTTAGAACATAGAGTTAGACAGAAAAATTGCAGTACATTAACTAACTTCGATCTGAAACCACAGACACACGAATAAAAATCATAACTTCAAAACTCACATAATATAAATAAATCATAACACGTATA
Organism: Caprella mutica; assembly: GCA_947561585.1. NCBI lineage: Eukaryota > Metazoa > Arthropoda > Malacostraca > Amphipoda > Caprellidae > Caprella > Caprella mutica. The sequence goes on along the minus strand of CANNZV010000294.1, from coordinate 162,097 downwards.
TGGAATTTCTATTGATTAGCAACATTTTAATATAAATTAGGTTCAGCAGGTCTCTGATTTAAATTGACTCTAAAGAAATGGACACTAAAAACATGCTTGTCATATTACTGCTTAATATTAACCTTTTCAATAATGAAACCTAAAAATAATATATTTTGTAGCAAACATCAAAATCTGAACTCAGTGTTTCTGTTAATGAAACCAACAAGCTAAATTATTTATCAGTGTTGTCACAGGTTGGTGTTCCAATACCAGCGTCATATTCTGTCATGATTAACCAGTTAAATATTTAATTCCTATATGACGGCCAAATTATTAATTGTTTTATATTTAAAAGTAGGATCTGTTCATTTATAATTTTTATAATTATCAATTACTTAGACTTAGAAATACATTTTAAAATAAACTGTTTAGTTATACTGTTCATTGGTATATATTTTTCAAAATGGTGGAATCTTCCACGGTGGAATTTTCCACATCTGGCTTTTAACGCCGGTGGAATCTTCCTGGTGGAACTTTCCGCGGGGGAACTTTCCGTGGTGGAATTTACCTGCCACGACTGATGCGAACCTATAAAAATGATTTAAAAATTGAAAATTAATAATATTTGTTTTCGTTTTATGTTCTTTGGAATTTTTAATCACAATAAATAATTATATGTACAGGGTGCTTCATTTCAGATCGGAAAAAAATTGTACAGCTTGCATATAGAAAACAAAAATAAACACTTTTCCGTGAGTGACAAAATGTGCAAAAAGGCTTCGTTATCGAGGTATTGATACCCTGATTTTAAATTTCTAGGGTATTTTTAAACATTTACAATAACATTGCAATAGGTACTAAAAGGTCTGTTGTATATTATTTTCCCATAATAAGTATATATTAAGAACATAAGTACATACAAATATCTAGCTAGGAGTCTTTGTAAAACTTTAAAAGTCACTATCTTGAAAACAGAGCAGTTTTGATAATTTAACTCTTTCTGTAACAATGTTTGTTTTAAGTTAAATTTACTATGTAGGACAAAAAAAAATTACCCTAGAATCAGGGTATCAATATTTCGATAAAGAGCCATTTGTGGACATTTGTTATTCTGGGAAATTAAAGCTTATATTTCGATTTTTTTTTTTTTTTCTAGCTGTCAAATTTTGTAAAATTTGTAATGAAATTGAAGTATACGAAATTTAATGTAGAATTTTTTTTAGAAATTTACCTATATTCAGTTTTCAATAAAAAGATTTTTCAATGCACTATATAGGTTTATTATTTAGCATTTTAAAAACAAATAAAATGAGTTGTTTATGAAATACAGCGTATACATAAATATATCTCTAATACATACATTATATACATCATACATAGAAAATACAAACTCTGAGTATCATGTATAGTTATATACATTTGAATAATGTCGAGTCACCCCAGGGAATACCAAAGTTAACTTTCAACTAAAGTGCTTTCTCTCAACCAAAAAAATAATGGATATAATTAAATGAAAATATTATAATATAAAAGAAAACAATGGATTTGAAGTGTAATTAACGGCTGGCAATTTTTCTATTTCTACAGCTCTATCTAATACTTTTAATCTATTTGAGAGTAACACATTCAAATATTTTTTTAATTAATAAGCAAAAACTGATTAATGTTCAGAATAAAGGATATCACCATTAAAATTATCATCACTCAAAATAGTCCAATCATCACACAGTCAATTGATGCAATGACTGTCCGTGAGATGGCGCTGTCTCTTTGCATTGGCTATCATTTTTACGTTAATGAATTATGAATTCAATTCGATTTTTTCTATTTCAATTTATTATTTGTATCTTCTTATAAACCGTTAATTCGTTTTTTCTTATTTCATATAGATGTATTTTATTTATTGCTTATATATTCATTTTTTAATGCAGAAAATAAAACAATATATATTTTCTATTTCCTAACTCATTATGAATTTATCAATTTAACCGATTTATTTCGAAATCCAAATAAAAAATAACCGCTCCATTAGGTAAATAATAATAGTACATATATACTAAAATGTTTATTAATTAAAACAAAGTTAAAACAATGTTAACTCTAATAAAGAAAAAATATTATAAAGCGTTACTAGAACGTCTTGAAGAAAGGCAAAAATGAACTTAAAACTAGGTAGGCCTATAGGAATAAAAATATTGATACACAGACAGATAATTTATACTATTTTAGTATTAATAATTAATGCTACTGTAACATTCCAAATATTAATAATTAATGTTATTTAGCTATATAATTTCCCCATGCAACTTTAAATTAATATTAAATTCGAATAATGCTAGATTTATATAAGAAAGATATTGAATTATTTACATTGAAAATAACTGATCTTAACACTTCATATAATTTGAGATAAAATTTACGAAACAATCCTAATCAAATTGGAAGAAGTTGATGTACCTAACTTAAGATATACTACCCATAAATGCTCTTCATTCAGATCCATGTTAATAAATATACTCCCTATAGCAAATACTGTTATTAAAAAGATCCTAAACTCACAGTACTGCAATTCTACATATTTTCTCCTGAAGACAAACGTCATAGCAACACTTATCATCTTTCTCGCAATCGTAATCAGTCGAGCAAACTGTAGGAGGTAAAACCTTGCTGAAAGCCTCCAGAAACTGCCTAGCCCTTCCATCCTTTACTTTCTGGAAAACAGGCGCGACGTTTCTAGGGTGCGGGCAGTAGTCCCGCGTCACAGGGCACGAGCCGCGCTTGAAACCATGCGGTTTTTTCTCTTCGCAGCAGTAGAAGGTGCCATCATGGCTCTTGCACCAGAAACCACAATCCGACAACTGCCGTTGTTCGTGATAATAGCTGGGGTGGTTGTTGTAGCCATGTTGGAGTGGTCTGGGTTGGTGTACGCCGTATGGGTTGTAGCTGGAACCATAGCTTGGATGGTTCGGTTTTTGATAGCTAGGTACTGTAACGTAAGATGGTTTAGGTTTGAAGAGGAATCTTGCTCTAGGTCCGTCAATTTTGTATTCGTCATCGGCGTGGACCATCACTCCCAGAGCTATGAATAAAGTACAGCTTAATATCTGTGGAAATAAATGAAATCAAATGTTAATAAATCAACTTTAACAATGTATAAGTTACAACAAAATTCACAACGATTATCTTACCAAAAGCTCATATTTATCTAATTAAACAATGTTCTTGTTTCTCATAAAGTAAATAACTGTAAATAAATAACGGGTGCATATTATATGCTAACCGAGAAATATGCACTTCTTTGTCAATTTTTTACATGTAAATGTCTAACTTATTCCGTTTTCTTCTTGACCCCTGCATAGAAAACGATTACGTAGACCAATTTTAAAATTTCTACAAGCATTACAATTGCTAAACACTATTTTCAGAAATGAGAAATTAGTAAACTGTTTAAGAAATCGTTACAAATACCCTCTTCTTTGACTGTCCATACAGAATGATATAAAATCTACCTATATATCTAATTAAGAAATGGGGAAAATGGACTAGTTCAAATAAATAATTTATATTTTTTTAGTCCCTAATATTTCTTCAATTACTAACGATTGATAAATTCTTTGAATGAAGTACCGGCAATTAATTATTTCATTGGAAGGGTTGCGACTATTTGCATTTAAAATCATAGATCCTAGAAATGTTAGACGGAGAGAATTAAAGAGTATTGACTGGTTCTAAACCAGCGGTATACAGTATTCGATACCATTTCATTTCGTTTCGTCAATGATATTCGTAAGATTTTAAACGCAAAACCCTCTTCATCACAAACTTTATTTAATTAGTCAACTTACCAAGGTTTTCGTATCCATGTTTCTACTTAGAATCTGCTACCACCAAATCAAGCTGCTTACTACTGTGAACTGAATTAACTGCTTAACTATCACCTCGTATTTATACTCACTGGGAACTAACAAATTCACTAATGAGGTTGGTGACATATCCTTAAATTCAGCTTTTGGAACGTGCTGAATATCTAATGAAGTGGTTAGGTATGCGAACAGGACCTAGAAATAGGCCTGCATTTAGATTTAGAGATATGGTAAGTTACGAATTATCGATCGGTTTCACATCTTCAGTCATATAAGAAAAAACTATGTAATAAAGATTATTTAAGTTTTACTTTAGTTGGTATCCATGAAACCGGCAGGTATCATTGATACCAATTCACAAAAAAATATTATTACTATCATTAGTTTTTTCTTATATGACCGAAGATGTAAAACCGACCGATAATTAGATACCTACCCTAGGCCCCAATTTAGATATAGAGATAGGCTCGGTAGTTACTCTACCTTTGCCAATTAAGATGGATTGATATAATTAAGGAATATAATAAGGAATATCATACATTGTAATGTTCACAATACTGATATTCATCTTATTCACCATTGCTTTTATTTCATAATTATGATAAATTTAAATGCAAATCAGCTTAATCTACATAAATTTGAGTAAAACTATTAAGAGAAATTAAGTAAATTAATTCCTAAACCAAAACATCAATTGTTGAAAAGGACTATTCTGACACAATTATCGGCAAGATTTAAATGAAAGGAAATTATATAATACAGTACCTACATATATTTTTGGCATTATCGTTACCTACTTATTATTTTGAGAGTTAATAGTTCAAGAAATTGTTTTAGAATATATATGTAGGTATATACATATTCTATTTAGGTTGTTCAGTAGAGAATTCGTTGAAAATAGATTAAATTTTTAGGTAATTTAATGATGTGATAAAAGATAATAATTCATTATTTTAGGAAAGTCTCAGTCACAGAAAGAAGGAACCGTTTTCTATGAAGAGTATTTAGCAGTAACTTCCTTATTTTGACTGAAAAAAAAACTCTTTTAAAAAGTAATGTTTGAATTTCTCAAAAATTTTAATCAATTTTGAAATAGAGAGTTTATTTTGTATTATGGACAGTTATACATAAAATAATAAGGGCAAACAAAATATAGTTCATTGTACTGTTATAAGTTTATTGATATACCTACAAATGTGAAATGAAATGATCATAGTCATATTATTTAAAATGCAGATAGCGTAAAATAATTCACAAATATTGTGAACGAAAAATTTGTTTTAACATGTTTCATAGAAACTGTTGAAGCAAATTATTAATATCCCAATAGATTCACAGAATCTAAACATAAATTAAAATATGTAATTATGTTATTCAGTAATAGATACATCGTAGCTATATTTAAACTGCTATGTTTAAAAGTTCTACCACTTTTGCATGGGAGGTTTGCAGACGAAGCCCAAGCAAGCATCATCGCAGCACTTGTCGTAACCGGAGCAGTTGTAGTCGTTGGTACAAGCCTTTGGTCCGGCGAAGCTACTTTTTGCGTAGTGGGGGCAGACGGGCCTCTTGGGGGGGCAGGTACCAGCCTTAGAGCCGTAGGGATTATCATCACAACAAATAAAGCGTTGGTAGGAGTCTTTACACCAGTAGGTGCAGGTCTTGGGAGTGGTGGTATATTGGTGGTAGGTCACAACAGGATTGTATGGTTGTGGGTGATGGTAGACTTTGGGAGGGTTGTGGTATGATCCACCATGGTGGTTGCCGTGACCGTGGTTCTTGTGACCAGAATAACCTTGTCTGAAGCTTGACCTGGTTTCATCTTTGTCTTCTGTTGCAGATGCAAATGGAAGTAGTGCTCCAAGAAGCAGGAGGGCAGCTACAGTTAAGATGGTATTTTGATTCTGTGAAATTAAATCATATCTTTATTATCTGATGTCAAATAGCTATAATCAAACATTCTAAACAATAAGATAAATCAGAATAAATAATTTTAGAAAGGTATTAACGTCTGTTTCGGATTCGGAATCGAAGGCCATATCGCTGACGTCAAAAGGAAATTAAATAAAAGGGACCCAAAAAAGCAGTCAGAAAGGAAAGTAGATCCATGGACAAAGTTGCCTATACCACAGTCGGTGACAAAGCTCATGGATGCAGAAAAGCTACTTCGTGAATGGAGTCACTAACCAAGAAATCTGAAGAAAAGTGACTCAAGCACCGGTGACTGCACTCACGGATGGAAGAGGAAAATGAAGAGGTGATAGTAAATGAAGCCTACGAGCTTACCTAACACAAAATATAAGACCTCGTAGTTGAAGAGCATAACCCTAGCGCTATACTATAATACTGTAAGTAGCGTTAATAAATGATAAAAATGAAAAAAGACAACACATAATCCAAATTACAACAGTTCGGGGCACAAGAGACATCAATCCCATTCTCTTCCATTAAACAGCAGACAGCTTCAGAATAAAACATAACTATAATCTACTTACCATTTTGATGTAGGTTCTTGTCTTCACCAACTAAAGGACGAATTAGTTCTGTCTCTAAATTTTCAGTCAGTCCCTTTTATACCAACTCTTGTAACTTTTTTCAATTTTTTTTTATGTTGAAAATTCTCAATTCTTATCTAGATGTAGCGTAAAAAAAGGATCCTGTTTCAAAATAAAGACAAACCTGATTAGGATAAAAAACTGAAACGAAAGAAAGTTAAAATTAGTTTAGTAATACAGCATAAAAATTTATCAACTTAAATTATTTTTGAAGAATTGCCAAAATAATATAATTTATTATTGTATCCTTAATGAGAATTTAGTTGTCATATATCCAGAGTTTGATCCAAAATCTAAAAATGATGCACATATATTATGGCATCAAGAACATTTTATAATTTTAAAAAATTACCTTCCTATAGAATACCCGTATTAAAGATATAATATGTTACTGAATTGTTTATTCGAAAAATAGAGAAATTTTTTATAATTTGAATCTTTAAATATTAGATGATATAGATAGATAAAAATAAAGATTATGCACAAATTCAAACCATCAAACAAATAGAACAATAAAAACAATGACGTTCAAACAATAATGTAAATAGTTGAAGCAACGACCAAGATTATTTCAACCAAGTGAATGGAAATGGAAATGTACCGAATAGCTAATTGAAAAAAACATTTAAACTTTATTAATTTATTCAAATCAAATTGGAATTTAAGTATTAAATACTTTTAACGTTCAAAATATATGCATCTAACCTAAACAATTCTAATAAAATCGTAACGAAATTCAAATATTTAATACTTGAAACATTCATGAAATATTTATATATAGTAGTATAGAACCTACCTAGATTTAATTAATTAACTATTAGCAGATTTAGTGAACTAATAGGCCAATGCTCTCTACCAACTGACTTCAGATTGTGAACTATTATGAATTAATGAACTTTGTGATATGAACTTCAGTTCTAATTTTTGGAGAAAGTTATAAGGTAAATTTCATACTTTTAAAAACTTGTAGCAACATATTCCTATTTTATTTTGTTTAATCATTATTTTTGTTAGGAACTTTTAGATTATTATTCGACCAATTTCTTGTTTAAAAGGAAGCAAAATCTTCAACCAATAAAAATTAAAATTAAATAAGTACATTTAAGGTAATTAACATTAAATACTGACTTTTATGAATAATATAAACATAAATTAGGTATTTATATAATAGATTACAGTCATTTTAGAAGTTTAAAGACCAAATCACTTAGTACGACCAAAACACTTAGTGCGACCAAAACACTCTATAGTGCGACCAAAACACTTAGTGTGACCAAAACACTTAGTGTGACCAAAACACTTAGTGCGACCAAAACACTTAGTGCGACCAAAACACTCTATAGTGCGACCAAAACACTTAGTGTGACCAAAACACTTAGTGTGACCAAAACACTTAGTGTGACCAAAACACTTAGTGTGACCAAAACACTTAGTGTGACCAAAACACTTAGTGTGACCAAAACACTTAGTGTGACCAAAACACTTAGTGTGACCAAAACACTTAGTCTGACCAAAACACTTAGTGTGACCAAAACACTTAGTGTGACCAAAACACTTAGTGTGACCAAAACACTTAGTGTGACCAAAACACTTAGTGTGACCAAAACACTTAGTGCGACCAAAACACTTAGTGCGACCAAAACACTCTATAGTGCGACCAAAACACTTAGTGCGACCAAAACACTTAGTGTGACCAAAACACTTAGTGCGACCAAAACACTTAGTGTGACCAAAACACTTAGTGCGACCAAAACACTTAGTGTGACCAAAACACTTAGTGTGACCAAAACACTTAGTCTGACCAAAACACTTAGTGCGACCAAAACACTTAGTGCGACCAAAACACTTAATGCGACCAAATCACTCTATAGTGCGACCAAAACACTTAGTGTGACCAAAACACTTAGTGTGACCAAAACACTTAGTGTGACCAAAACACTTAGTGTGACCACGGGTTCAGATTACCAAAATCACTGGACTTTCCCCAATCACCAAACACTACCCAATTACCGGTCATTGGTGAGTGTTATGGATCTCAATGAATTTTGGTGATTATCTGTAGATAATTAAGTAGTTTTCGGTGATTGGAGAAAGTCCAATTATTTTAGTATCGTTCGGTAATTGAGAAGTGTTCGGTGAATGGAAAGAGTCTGGTGATTTTTGGTATTGTTCGGTAAATGGGTATTGTTAGGTGATTAGGAAGAGTCCAGTGATTTTTGGTATTATTCGATAATTGGGTAGTGTTCGGTGATTGGAAAGAGTCCGGTTATTTTTGGTATTGATCGGTAATTGGGTAGTGTTCCCTGATTGGAAAGAGTCCGGTTATTTTTGGTATTGATCAGTAATTGGGTAGTGTTCGGTGATTGGAAAGAGTCCGGTGATTTTTGGTATTGTTCGGTAATTGGGTAGTGTTCGATGATTGGAAAGAGTCCGGTGATTTTTGGTATTGTTCGGTAATTGGGCACTGTTCGGTGATTGGAAAGAGTCCGGTGATTTTGGTAATGATCGGTAATAAGAATAAATAAAATGGGATTTGTGTCCGGGGGGCTGAAATCCGCACCCAAGATATATTAACTCTATGTTAAATATTCCTTGAATATTGCAGGGTCACATCAGTGCGTTCGTATATCTGTATTTGTGTATGCACAGAAGCTTTTAAAACTCGTATCAAGGTGTAACATACCTTGTAAGTTATTATATCTTAACCATAATAGCATATGGACGATATATAGACGATATATCGTAGTTTTCTCCCTATCTCATCATCTAGTTCTTATTTGCTCCAGGATGTATTTTTTCGACTGGTTCCCGACAGAGAGAGAATTTGACCGCATGAATTATTTTTTTAGAAAAAGGGACAGATTTCCAGTTAGATAAGTGTGGAGGATGCTATAAAAGAAACCAGTGAACTATTCTACTCCCAGAATAAAGGTGCATTCTCTATGGGGTAAATACTTAATTAACGGATGCTACGTATTTACCGAATACTAATTTAAACACTTGATTTTTAGTCGGTGATTTCACAGCATCTGGTAGTTGAGTATTTGCCCTATTTTACAGCACGCGTGATCAAAAGACAAAAGTAAGTTCTTTAATTGTTTGATATTATAAACCGTAAAATATTATTAAAGGAGGTTATTAATATTTTAGTGCATTGAATATTAAAGTTCGGACCCATTAAATTAATAATGTGTATGGACATTGAATGGTATCGTGAAATTCAAAATTTTGAAAATATTTCCATTGCTGTCTATTACTCTATAATATATAATTAAAACTATATACTCTACATCAATAAGATTAAAATTCACAACCTTTTTCCTTTTAACTTCTAATGTCCAAGCAATATTATTTTTATTATAGTACCTATATAGCTTCAACCTGTTTTTAACTATGTTTGTATTCCGCAGAAAAGTCTCACTTTGTGTCGTCATTGTGGCAGCCTCATATGCTGTATCAAAGGAACAGGAAAATGGACTTTGGGAAAATAGACTTTGTGATCTGAATCATTGGACAAACCTACCTGACTAGCGAACTGTTCACCTACAACGTCACATTTAAAGACACCTACCGACGTCACATATAGGAAGAACAGTAAAAGTAGAACCTCTATAAACAAAGTAGGTGTATCGATTCGATTTCTTTTCGATTGCTGGTATATCGAATTGATGGATTGTTTCTTCGAATCGATAGACCATTGTAGAGACACCGTTCACAAACTACCAGATTTTGAGCTGGAAAAAAGGTTCCTCTATTAAAGAAACCTACCAACGTCAGATTTAAAGACTCCTACCAACGTCACTATAAAGCATCCTACCAACGTCAGATTTAAAGACTCCTACCAACGTCACTATGAAGACTCCTACCAACGTCACTATAAAGCATCCTACCAACGTCCCATTTAGAGACTCCTACCAACGCTTCATTTGTCACTACGGCTCTAGAGCTGGTACCTATTTATTTACATTTATATATATATTATATTTCTTAAATAATGTTCAGATACGGTCATGACGTGTTCTGTGATGACGCTTGCTTGGGTTCATTGCGGCTGCTGTCTTTCGAAAACTGATCCTCTTTCTAACCAATCAATAGTAATCCACTTATAGAGAACCAATTGGCATCCATAAGTTATAATGAAATATCACTCACTTATCCAATGTCCATAAAATACAAAACATAATTAGTTGAAAATAACTAATGATAAAAAAGAGAGAGATTTTATTTATTAAATAACAGTAACCTGACAAATTTCAATTGTTTTAATATCCTATTATTTATTTTACTTATTATAAAATGAATTATTTTAGAAGAATGGTCATTTCCTATTGAAATGTTCCAACCAAATTATTGGAACGATAATTTATAGTCAGGGTGTAAATTTTCTACAGTTATTAGTGTGATTGAGAGGATCTTACTATTTAGCAGTCTATTTGCCTCTTACTGATATAAACATTTGTCACTACTCCTTTCCTAAATGGCGTTCAAGTGAGTTATTAATTTGGTTGAATGGACAGTGGGTTTGTATTATTAAAGGGGCAGTGCAATTGTAACTAATTTTAGTTTGTTTTAAATATATTTTCTTACTTAATTAGGTAGTAGGTTCTCGCAGATAAGGAGACTATTTAAAATTTAAAACGACTGTATTAAAAAAATTGACTCTGAAGTTTGAAACTGAAATCTTTCTGAAGATCTGAAGTGAACTTTATTATAAATTAGTTTATTTTTATATAATTGTTTTGGAAACTGTATTTTTTATGATTTGAGATTCTCGGAAATGTTCATAATTGATAATAAAACTAAGTCGCTCTGTCACGTGAGGTAAAACTTCTAAAAAGAGTAAGCGGCTAAATTTGTTTTTAGAAATTTTGCATTGGAAGAAACCTGTACCCTTAATGGAACACTTCAAATAGACGGGACTTCGATGTAGAATTCTATTTGGGTCGCTCGTGCAAATTGCAGTCTGCCCTTGTAACATTAGACCACTTTAATCACTCTAAATCCGCTTAACAGAATTTATACAAAGTCTACAAAATAACATGTTGCGTATAAAAAAAATCTTTTACATATTATAAGTATCTAGACGCTATGATTCTTATTAGTCTTCACCCTCTGATGAAAAAACTCATGAAATTCTTCATATCTGATGAATGATTTATTTCGTTCATGAAATTTATAGACTACAATCAGGGGAGTGTGCCATTTGATAGGTACTTACATTTTCTTGAAATATTGCTGGATGTAATATTTCAAATATGTATCATTATACTGTAATTTCTTTTTGCTGTGAGAATAAACTCATCTATTCAGAAGACTCAGATATGCACTTAAATATTTGTAAGCCGTTCTGATTTATGATTGTATGAAATTTCGCATGTAATATATAAAAGAGAAGTTTGATTTTTAGTTCCAATTCTTCTAAATATCACCAGAGTATTTTCACAGATTTGAGCATATTTTTACTTTGAATTCTTACCAAAATCATTTTTTCCAGGCAAATCAGTTTGGCTGCCCTGTGTCTCCTGGCCTTGGTCTCTTTTGTGAATGCAGGTTTCATTGAAGAGGATCTGGTGGGTCCGGAATACGATGTCATTCCTGAAGTTGACCATCCCGAAGAATTGGAATACATGGAAAGGGCAGCTAGTCATGCCAAAGCAGAAGACTCTGATGCCGAACTAGAAACTAGAGGTGCGAGCAGCAAACGGGAATCCAGATTAGGAAATCACCTCGGTGGTCATGGGTTCGGACATGGCGTTGGTATTGGTGGTGCCTATGGTGGTGGTCTGTATCCCGGTGCAGGATATGGTCATGGAATCCATGGTTCTTACGGTTATCCTTTGGGAGTTGGTGGATATGGAGGATACGGTAGAATAGGAGGCTATGGTCATGGTGGAGGATACGGTTCAAGCTTGTACAGCCATGGATACGGAAGAGGAATTGGTTACGGACATGGGCTCTCTGGTTACGGACATGGGCTCTCTGGTTATGGACATGGAGGACACAGGCTGACTGGCTATGGTGGCATCAGACGTGGATACGGTTACGGACATGGTCGCACGTACGGCAGACCTTACGGATACGGATCCTCTTATGGTAGAGGCCGCTATTAAAAGTTCAGTCCAGAAAACTAATGTATGATTTGATCTCATTTTAATTCGATAAATTTTTATTAGGGCTTTATGTGTTATACTAGTTTTACCAATTATTGTACTGAACCTAAATATTAAATATTTATCTTTTCTGTTTATTTTCATAATTCACATGAATATTGTATATTTTCAAATCATTATGAAACCCACAAAAAATATCACTATTTGCTTTAAATTACCAGCTGTAATGGGAGAGTAACTGGATGGTTTTTTGAGAGACTATGTCCAGGAGATGCTAAACTCTTAAAAGATTGCGTACATGCTAAACTTGAGTAGTACTTTTTACCGAATGGAGGCAAATATTTAAACAGAGTGATGAATACCGATGAACACTGTGAAAATATCGTTAATTATTTGAAATGCATATTGGAAATGTGCATATTACATGCCAGAAATTATTCTTAGTGTGCATATTACATGCTAAAAGTTAATTACGTAATTTAAAATAAAATAAAAGTTATTCTGTATAGATATGTTTTGAATGTCATTGTACTTTGATGGTTTGAATGTAACTTGCAATAAATCGAAGGTGTAATCTCAAGCTCTTATTTTTGGTGTCGTTACTGTGGACGATTAGTTCCCATATTTATTGTTCCCGGACTAACAGATTTTTTTTTTAATTTACAAAACTCGTAGACTACAAATTATTCGAGAATTCAAAACAAGCTATGATCATCAAATGTAATTAATAGGGATGTGACATTGTGCATATATGCAGTCCTCTGCATATATTTCAAGAGCATATAATATGCACGTGCATATATGCTAACCGAGAAATATGCACTTCTTGGTCAATTTTTTACATGTAAATGTCTAACATATGCAATTTTATTCTTGACCCCCTGCATAGAAAACTATTTAAACTGTGAACCAAAGTAAATTTTATCAAACTAATTATTCAAATTTAAAAAGTTTGTACGTAGAATATTGAAACTACAAATGTATTGATAAATAATATGGCACTTGGTATTTAGTAAATACCAGTAGTAATTGATAAATAGGGTTGTGACAATATTCTTTTAGCATAAAAATATAATCTCTAGCATATTTTAAATAAAGCATATTCTTTTATTAAAAACATATTCTTTTTATTGAAAATTTATTCTTTTTTATAAAGTAATTAAACATTCTTTTCAATAATATATATAAAAAAATCATGAAACTAATATATTTCTCAGTTCAGAGATATGCTATATAACTAGGGTTGAGACAATATGCACTGCATATTATGCAGTGTATACACATAAATATTTAGTGCATATTCGCTTGAAATATGCATTTCCATAAAGTGCATATGCATTTTATAAAACTCATATGCATTTTATAAAACGCATATGCGTTTATAAAACGCATATTGAAAATTTATGCATTTATAAAACGCATATACAAAATATATGCAGCAAATAATTTTAATTAAAAAGACATTACAAATATGGATTTCTCGAAATAGGCCGTTACTAAGAAGCTCATATTTTAACTATTTTTTTTATTAAATGTAAAAAATATTTAAAAACTAAGTGGTAGAATAAAGGATTTTAATTAATATCTTTCAATTGAAGATAATTTCAATACATATTAAACACTTCTTACAAAGCTGTTTTCAAGTACATTTATCAAGTCTTGAATATGAAGAATCTAGTATACAGGTAATTGAAGCTCGTACAGCGACAATCTTTAAACGGACACCTTCTATAAAAAGACAAAAATTATCCGTTCTTCTAGTCATGTAACTCCTACAACAACCTCTTTAAATTATATAGTTTAACTAATATTCTATTCATCTACCAATTATCTAGTCGTACATTTAATATATTCAAGGTATCACAATTTACAATAAACACTTAATGTATTGTTTTTAAGATGTTCAGTATTTTGATTTTGTTGCTCATTTTCTACACATTTTCTTTGATTAGAGAAGCTCTATATTATTAAAAAGAGGCGTAACTACCCTATATTTTCACTTGGTTTAGTTACTAATATCTTTGTTTCATTTTACTTGCCTTATTATTTCGTACCTACGTACAATTATATGAGTAAGTTATATAAATATTATAAGATTTTCATTAAAAAATGTATTCTATAATAATCTGAGATTGTTCACCCTCATTAGAGTTTCTTTTAAATGCGGTTAAAGAAAACTTAAAAAATAAAATCCCCAATTAAACTGATAATTTTTGTCCTTTGTTGGGGGCTTTACCTGTACACTGTCCGTTGTACGAGAGCTCTACCTGCATATATAATATATAAATGAATATAAACAGTAACCCTAGTTTAGAAAATAGGAAAATCAGTCTATAAGTTAATTAAATTTCATTATTACCTTCGCAAATTGAAGAAGGTTATATTTTATCCGGCATTTATTTTTCATCTTGTTATTCGCATAACTGAAACAGTGTTCAACCAAATTGCCTGAAATTTGGCGAAACGATTGGTCAATGTCCATTGAACTTCTTGTAGAATTTTGGGAGCGACCCGGTCAAAGGTCAATGTCATTGTTATTCATAACTCAAAAAGTATTGAACCATATTGCATGAAACATGGTGGGACGATTGGTCAATATATAGGAACGATTTTGGGAGAAAACGGGTCAAAGCGACGGCGAAGGTATTCGCTCTACCGAGTGCACGTCTAGTTACTGTATATTTTAGGTTTTCAAAACTAAAATATTCTTGTACTCATAAAATATCCCCTGTACATCACATGAAACTAGAGGTGCGTATAGAAGACTCTCCATATTTGATGGGCCAAGTTATTTTAAGATTTCATGTTGATTGACTTGTGCAGATTTTCCTGTAAGAATTGATTTTATGTCTTTGATGATTGAATAGCCATCATTTTTGGATAATATGTACTGATTAGTGATTACTAGGGTTGTGACATTGCATATTTTGCATATGCTTTTCTAAAACGCATATGCTTATTAGATTCGCATATGCATTTATCAACATGCATATGCATTTACTAATTTTCATATATGCATTTAGCAATATGCATATGCATTTACCAATATGCATATGCATTTACCAATATGCAAATGCATTTACCTATATGCATATGCACTTGCCAATTTGCATATGCATTTATGAGCATGCATATACTTTTATAAATATGCCTATCCTGAAGCTGTCTGTGACGAATGGAAGAGAAGTGGGTGGCGTACATTGGGCCCCGAACTGTTGTAATTTAAATTATGGATTGTTTTTTTTTTTTTCATTTTTATTATACTAATCATTTTTAAACGCTACTTGCAGTTTTATAGGATGGTTATGCTCTTCAACTACGAGGTCTTTGATTTTTGGGTTTGGTAGGCTCGTAGGGTTCATTTTCTATACCCTTTTCATTTTCCTCTTCCATCCGTAAGTGCAGCCACCGTTGTTTTGTGGCCCCTTTCGTCACTGCATTCACTGAGTAGCTTTTCTGTATCCATGACCATTGTCACCGACAGTAGTTGACTTTGTTCCATATAGAACCACTTTCCTTTCTGACTGCTTCTTCTAGTCCCTTGTATTTAATTTCCTTTTGATGTCAGCAATATGGCCTTTGGTTCAGAAGCAGACGTTAAACCCCTACTAAATTAATTATCAATATGAATTTGTATATATTATGAATTATTATGCATTTAATAGTAATGTTACAAATTTAAAATGCCAAGTATTTCAAAACACTTAAGTGTTTCAGAGAAAGACATATTATATTGTTGCACTGTAGGATATTAGTGAAGTGAATTTTCATGGCTACCAGTTATTTAAGAACAGAAACTAAGAATCGCGGGAAACGGACTATTCCCAGCCGGACTATTACTCGCCCGCGGACTTTTCTCCGCCAGGACACCCCCCCCCCCCCCCCCCCTGATTTATTTAAAATATTTAAAATTAGACTCTGGAAGTTATTTTAATGTTACGATTCTATATTTAAATTTCGAAAATAAATAGTTTTGACAAATAAATCCGTTGCCACGAAATTATATAGCGAAGTCTGCCGTCTCAAATAGCAGACCTTTTTTTATTTTATTTTTCTTCTTTAATATTATTGTCACATGGGAATAGGTTCCTAGTTGACTGAAAATGGGTCACCACCAACTTTTTGAACCGAACCAGTTTTGAATTTGTTACTCCTCGATTATAAGTTTTCGTTTGAGAATTTTAGGGAAAATGTACGACAATATATATAAATTGTTCTGAAACCTGACTACGCGAAAAGTCTTGATTAAAGGATTTCTACACTCTAACTTACTTAGGTATTTTCATAATAATGGCTAAACCATTGTAAGATTTGTAAGGTACAAATATTAAATATACATATTAGATAAATATTAAATATACATATTAGATAAAGGACACTAAAAAATAGGTCAATATTTAGTGCAATAAAAATTTATAGTAGGTTTATTAATTATGAGGTTAACTAATAAATTAATTTAAAAAAATAATAAAGTTTATTAATGATCTGTAAAAGCGTAAATTTGAGCGAGAAGTTAATAGATCGCCATTTTGTGTATAGCTGAAAAATAAAATAATAAATTCACGATATAGAAAACTACAGAGTTTAAATAACCGAACAAATCGAAGCTGCTTAGAGTACCTTGCGACACTTGGTAACCCTTAGTATTGCAATAATGTTCGTACTTTGTTGCATCTCCTAATTATATACGAAAATACGAAGGCACAGTCTTAAAATCGAACGAACAATATGGGCACATAATTACAGGAATCAAATTCTGTTAATAAAGTGTGTTTTCTATTAACAAATAATTTAATTAATTTTGTGTTTTATCAAAATCATACTTTAATAATCTAAATTACTGATATTTTATTCGGCGGGGAAAAGTCCTGACGGGGAATAGTCCGGCGGGGGAAATTCCTACTGCCATACTGACCACCTGTGTCTATAATCTGTAACTATTATTATCCTATTCTTTATTTACATTACTGTGAGTGTTACTTTTAGCTTTATGGCGCCATATAGTTAATAATATTCTTTAATTTTCGAACAAAAATTTAAAATAATATTCATTAGGTAAACAAAATGATAGAACACCTAAAGGTATTACTGTATGTATAACAAATAAATTAGGGTGTTTGTTCAACCTCCCACCAGATATAAACATGCTGGAAGTGCATATATTGCCTTCCTTTCAGTTTCAAATGCATATGCCTTTTCTTATATGCATTATCTTCCTAAAATGCATGTGCGTTTCCTAAAATGCATAAAACCTGTTGCATATGCAGTATATTTCCCAGTGCATATACTGCATATATGCAAATGCAAAATGTCACAACCCTAATCATAAATCAACATATTTTACTAATCATTTTCTATTTGCATATTATTTTTTCTAATGTGCATCTAATTTGCATATGAACTTTCTATTTTGCATATGCATTTTCTATTTGCATATACATTTCAAGAATTGCATATGCGTTTTTTATATGCATATGCATTATTTCACCAATATGCAAGATATGCAAAGTCACAACCCTAATAATAACAAACAAGCATAAAAGCATATTTCAAAAGGAATATTGTCACAACCCAATTCATTACTTGTTAATGTACTTGGAAGCAGACTTTATAAGAAGTGTTTTAATTTATAAAAATGGTCAATTTAAAGATATTAACTTTCATTCTACATCAGTGTTTTCTTATTTTTACAATTAATAGAAAAAATATTTGGTGAAAAATACATGGGCTTGTTAGTAACATCCTATTTCGAATGTCTACTTAACTGAAATACGTATGTTTTTTAATTAATTAATTGCTGCAGATATTTTGCATATGAGTTTTATAAAACGCATATGCATTTTAAGAAACTCATTTCAAGCGAATATGCATTGAATTTTTATGTGCATACACTGCATGCATAATATGCAGTGAATATTGTCTCTACCCTATAATTATAATACACAATGCGAGTGTAGGTTCAGTAACTGCCTATTTTCAAGCCATCAGCTCGCACTTGTGACTGGGCGAGGAGAGTCAAGCTATACTGGCATGCGATTACAGTAAGACAGCTGCTGTCCACTGTCACGACAGTAACTCGCACCGTGGAACAAGGCCTTAAAAGATAGAACATCTAAAGTTATATATCAAATGAATTAGGAAGTCACTTAGACAAATAATTATCAAATAATTAACCTCCCACCAGATATAAACAGCTGGAAGTGCATATATTGCCTTCCTTTCAAATGCACATGCTCTTTCATAAATGCATTATCTGCAAAACATAAGTTCCTCAAAAAGCACAAGAGTTGCCTCAAAAAGCACAAGAGTTGCCTCAAAAAGCACAGGAGTTGCCTCAAAAAGCACAGGAGTTGCCTCAAAAAGCACAGGAGTTGCCTCAAAAAGCACAGGAGTTGCCTCAAAAAGCACAGGAGTTGCCTCAAAAAGCACAGGAGTTGCCTCAAAAAGCACAGGAGTTGCCTCAAAAAGCACAGGAGTTGCCTCAAAAAGCACAGGAGTTGCCTCAAAAAGCACAGGAGTTGCCTCAAAAAGCACAGGAGTTGCCTCAAAAAGCACAGGAGTTGCCTCAAAAAGCACAGGAGTTGCCTCAAAAAGCACAGGAGTTGCCTCAAAAAGCACAGGAGTTGCCTCAAAAAGCACAGGAGTTGCCTCAAAAAGCACAGGAGTTGCCTCAAAAAGCACAGGAGTTGCCTCAAAAAGCACAGGAGTTGCCTCAAAAAGCACAGGAGTTGCCTCAAAAAGCACAGGAGTTGCCTCAAAAAGCACAGGAGTTGCCTCAAAAAGCACAGGAGTTGCCTCAAAAAGCACAGGAGTTGCCTCAAAAAGCACAGGAGTTGCCTCAAAAAGGCACAGGAGTTGCCTCAAAAAGGCACAGGAGTTGCCTCAAAAGGCACAGGAGTTGCCTCAAAAGGCACAGGAGTTGCCTCAAAAGGCACAGGAGTTGCCTCAAAAGGCACAGGAGTTGCCTCAAAAGGCACAGGAGTTGCCTTAAAAGGCACAGGAGTTGCCTTAAAAGGCACAGGAGTTGCCTTAAAAAGCACAGGAGTTGCCTCAAAAAGCACGGGAGTTGCCTTAAAAAGCACGGGAGTTGCCTTAAAAAGCACAAAACCTGTTGCATATGCAGTATATTTCCCAGTGCATATATTGCTTATTTGGAAATGCATATTGTCACAACCCTATTAATGATTCAATGTAATCAGTGTGAAAAAAGGCCAGCACAAAGGGGTTAAAAATAAAGCACATTCTTATTATACATTTTAATTTTTAATTAAATTTTAGCTAAAATCACAGATGGAAAATAGTAAAAGCGATTTTAGAAATAAAAGGAGATCCGATCAAACATTAGTTTCGACTAAACTTTAATAATGGCCTCTACCATAAGAAGACCCGTATCCGTAAGGTCTGCCGTACGTGCGACCATGACCGTGACCGTATCCACGTCTGATGCCACCATAGCCAGTCAGTCTGTGTCCTCCATGTCCATAACCAGAGAGCCCATGACCATAACCAATTCCTCTTCCGTATCCATGGCTGTACAAGCTTGAACCGTATCCTCCACCATGACCATAGCCTCCTATTCTACCGTATCCTCCATATCCACCAACTCCCAAAGGATAACCGTAAGAACCATGGATTCCATGACCATATCTTGCACCGGGATACAGACCACCACCATAGGCACCACCAATACCAGGACCATAAGCACCTACAATACCAACGCCATGTCCGAACCCATGACCACCAAGGTGACTTACTAATCTGGATTCCAGTTTGCTGCTCGCACCTCTAGTTTCAATTTCGGCATTAGAGTCTTCTGCCTCGGCATGACTAGCTGCCCTTTCCATGTATTCCAATTCTTCGGGGTAGTCAACTTCAGGAATGACATCGTATTCCGGACCCACCAGATCCTCTTCAATGAAACTTGCATTCACCAAAGAGACCAAGGCCAGGAGACACAGGGCAGCGAAACTGATTTGCCTGGAAAAAAAATCATTGGTTTCAATAATTTATCAAGGACCATGTTTCCTGACAGAAGTAAGATGAATATTAGAATAAATCTATAAAAAATCAAACAATAGAGGCATTTAGGAATCAGAAGAAAAAGTTTCAAGACTACAAATTGAAAAATAACCTTATCATAGATATTAGGCCAAATTTTACCTCTTTGAAACAGTATTTTTCAGCAATAGGAATGATTAATTACCCAATTAAGGGACCTTCAAATTGTGGTAGTTGATATACAGAACAAAATACTATAACTAAATCTGTAGTATCAATGAGAAACCTGAATTAGTACCCTGTTACAATATTGGAGTCGCACAGGTAAATCACGGCACTCCCTATAAAGCAATCGCTCAAAAGTAAATGCTACCGAACAGAATTTAAATAAAAAGGTCAGTCTCAAAATAAGCAACACAAGAAATAAACTCATTTCAAGTCTTAGTGTGCCGCAATATAACTACTAAACCCTAGTTAAAGAGATTAGGCAACATTAAATTGCTTGAAAACCAACATGAAGATATAATCTTAAATAGATATCAAAAACTGAATTTTTTTAAAGTTTTATACTTCTTCAGATAAGAGAAACCTTAATTAATGCGATTTTATGTATTCATATCAGTATTGAACTAACTAATGACAAAACACAGCATGTGTGATGTGCATACACTACCAAATAACTAAAAAATACTAAGAAGGCAAAAGAAGAAAGATATACCAATCCACTGAAAACTGATTTAAACACCGCCTGAAAACTATTCATAATATCATTAAAACTTACCGAAAAGCCATATTTCCTATTAACGCAAGTGTTAGATGACTTAACTAGGGTATTTACAGTACAAGGCAAATGTGTTGGCTTGACGCTTGTCAGAACTGTAATGATGTTGTCTAGACTTTCTCGCCCTGACTATAGATTATTGTTCCAATTATATGGAATAATATCGCCTTATTTTTAAAGTTTTACATATTTTTTGTAAAATATGATCGATTTTTAATTTAACTTTTATAGTCATGTCGCATTATTTAATTAAACGTACTACATCAATTAGTACTTAATTACAAACGGTTAGATTGGTTTATAGTATTTTTTTATATTTTATATATTTTTAAAGTCAACCCTGACATGCGTGAATTAAATAGCAAATTTCTCTTTCATTATCTGTAGCAAAGAATGTATTCATACCCAGAGGAAAAGTTATGGTGGGTCCATAGAAGATTGAAAGGTTCGACATTATTCATAAAGAATTAATAGGGATATTTGCTAATTTATATGTTGTTGTGAAGAATCTTTATAAAAGATATCACCACAAAAATATCATCACTCAAAATAATCCAATCATCACACAGTCAATTGATGCAAAGACTGTCCGTGAGATGGCACTGTCTCTTTGCATTGGCTTTCATCGTAAGAGATATAAGAAATACCACAGCAAAGAAATCTATTGAATTTACCATGAGCTATAAAAGTTAAATTTACAGTCTGGATTTTTAATTTATAAATTAATAATCAAAGAACTTTATTTGTGATATTATACATGCATACAATTAAGTATTTAGACAATTTTTTCTGCAGTATTCGTGGCAAAATGAAAACTCCTAGATTCTACTCATAGTTATTACTAAAGCATCGATGACACGAGGCTAGATTACTCGATGCTAGCTGGCAATTTTTATAAGCTGGCAAGTAAGTGATTCTAGGACAATTTGTACTCGCCACCGGACATTTTGTCCATGACAATAAGTCGGGCGAGCAACTCCGACATATTCAAATATTATATATAAAAATAACTTAAAGGTCCTCTCCAGGCTCCGGGGAAAAAATGAGTCTATAACATAATACATATTATAGAACTAATGTCTACGATCATTATTCCGCAAAACGCATACAATTAGGTTCAGTATATATTTTATAATTTGTATTTAAAGTTTTTAATACTCTGTGAGCAACAATTGAGCGAATCACTAACCTGATGCTCAAGAAGAAGATTGCACACTCTTTGTTTTGAGTACAAATTTCAATTTTATAAACTAACCATGCGTTTTCGGCCTTTATTTCAAATAATATTTATTTTCTTATTGTAAATAAACGTTTCTATTATAAGTTCATTCAATTTTATATCTTTACACGAATATTAAATGGATTTATTAAACCTAATACCTAGTTGACAATCAAAACAAATGGTGTACATTCTTTTTCTTCAGGCTGAAAATGTCTTAAATTAGTAAGTCGGAAGTAATATAGGTTTTGTAGAGTTTTGATTATAAAAATCTTTAAAAGCATATGAAATTAAAAATATGCTACCAAATTCGATGCGGTTTGCAGCAAAATGATAAGAAACATTGATTAAAGCAATAAAGATATTTGTTTGGAGGGGACCTTTAATATTGGAATGAATATTATCATATTTTTTCAAACTTGAAGAATCATTTAAATTATGTGGAAGTATTATAAGTACAACATTTTTTTTTTCTTTTTTTTATGAACAAAAAACAGTACTGGGTTACCGAATAAAGGCTTGTATCATTAACAGACTGAGAATCAATAGAGTTGAATATGAATCTTCATCAAATTTACACTATAGTGTGGAAGTACAGACTGATCATAAATAATGTTAACCTGATAAAATTGCACTATCGGGCCAACGTTGGCAAAGTAAAGGCACGATCGGGCATTGGCACGCCAATGCTATTACACACTGGGCCAATGTAATGAAAACGACATTGGGCCAACGGTTTCCAAACAGCACTGGCCCAATGAAGAAAAATATTGGTTAACCAATCCCGTGTTTTTTGATGTACCAGAATATTTATTATATGGTCTTCTGGTTCTATTTGGCAGTTATCGCCAGACAATCAGAGAAAATAGGGGCAAACGATCTCTCCTAACTTTAATCACACCAAATAACCAATTTAATATCCTCAATTAAGTATATTTTTGAAATTGTAGCCCTTTTTGGCAATTAAGTATTAATAGGCCTGTTATCCCTTTAATTATTAATTTAACACTTTATTCATTTCATTCATAAAAATGAGCTTGGACGCTAGTTTATTCATATATTCAGTATGAAAAGTTACTTTTTCGTTTGAAATAATTATTCACGTTGAAAATTATACTTTCTATTTAATTTTAAACAGAAAATTTATTATTTGGTTAAAATAGCGTAATTAAAATTATATAGATTAGGTCATTCAGTAATATATAGGTAATATATAACTTCAAACCCTCATATCTCAAAAAGTATAAGTTTCGGATTTTATGGACAAAAATACATATAAAACAAATAATTTAAATTAGATTTGGTGGGGGTCGTCAAATGGGAAAGATCCCTATATTTTAAGATAGGTACTTACATACTAATTAGCTAGATATTAATTATCATATCAGTCAACCACCAATAACAAATTTAACTCAAGATTTAAATTGATGGAATCAATAAAAAAAGGTTGAATAATTAAAAGCTTATACACAGAGAAAAAAGTTTACTCATATTTAATGGGTCAACAATTTATGCTTTGAATCAATTTATTACGTGAGTTGGTTTGACTATATTCATGTTTTCACGTGTGTCAAAAGAACTATGACGTGGTGTGTCACCAAACATAGTTAATTCAAATCATTTTATGGATTGAATCAACTTACTATGAGAATTAGAGTTACATTTTGGGAGTTTGAACATATATTAAAACAGCTAGGACATAGTGTGTTGAAGTAACCCACAAAGACTGTTAGTCCTATGTATCTGGTGTATAAATTAACTTACTATGAGAGTTGGCGCTACTTTTTTAGTTTAGGTGTGAGTTAAATTAAATGAGTATGTGGCAACTTATGCTTTCCTCAAAGCCAATTAATCGTTTGACACTTTACAGTTCAAATCTTGTTTGAAGTGTGTTACGTGTTGAATGTGAACGCTCCTCAATACCATTTTAGTTCAAGTGCAAACAATCGCGTTATATGCACTAAATAGTATTATCGCTGCCGATCGATTATTAATTATTAATTAATTCCATTAATACATAGATAAATGCCTGCCTAAATATTCTAAAAAATTTGGGATTGATAGGGTGGTGGCTAGGTAGTTATTTGAAGAGCTGATTATCATGGTATAACTTTTCATAAAAATAAATTTTGATTACTGCCTTCCGGTTTGTAAACTGACATCCAAACTAAATTTCCTAGATTATTATATGTTAACTTATTTAATACCAAGCTGTTTTTTTTCAGTGTCAATACTCAATACCTTCTACATAGGCTAGGCAGTTATTGCGCTGTCCTTAGATAGGGTAAGTTCCAAATTATCAGGTGATTTCACATTTTCGGTCACGTATGAGGTAGCTATATACTATATATTAGCTATATACTATATATTATATAGTATATAGCTACCTAATAGTTAATTGAAATAAAAGTTGATTAATTATTTTATATAGTTTTTATTAGGCGACCGAAAATGTGGAACCGTCCGATAATTCGGAACTTATCCTAGTATCTCAGTTAAGTATTCTTAATATTTATATATTTCAAAACTAGTTAGTGTACCTATAGATAGGGTTACATACTTAAATTCGGTTCTTTAATTTCTAATTGCGGCCCTATAAAGAAAGTCTCAAAATCCATTTGAAATTAGTTTAGCTATATATTGAATTGTTCAACAGATCAATTTATGATAGGTTCTATTTATTTCAGGAGTACCTTGAAACCATGATGGTTATTAATGTTTCTGAGATAAGAGACCGCAGTTAGTTGAAGTGCCGCAATTTACCTACTTGACCCTAGTTTTTTATGGCTGGGAGAACTTTGTCCGGGGAGCAAATAAGGAGAACACCGTCCAGGGATTTGGCAGTGAGAACTCCAACCAGAGGTGAGCCTTTTGATATATTATACTTTTTTGGTATTTAATTGAAGTCTAAATTAAGAGTGTATAATAAACAAAATTATGAGGATTAGCAAGGAGAATCCATTGCATTTATCAGAGCTAAATTTATACTGCATCTGAAGATTTATAAATAGTTTGACATTTTATATAAATAATTAACTTATATGAAACAATTCTCAGTTAATAGTTCTCTTCATTTCTTTGTTAATATGGTTTTCTATATTTTCTTAATCTACTTTCAGATCTTTATGAAGAATTGATGGAGTAGATCAACGTCATCAACCATCGGAGTCATCTTCAATTCCTTTGAATGATTCAGGAACAATTATGATCTGTCAAAGTAAGTATTTGAAAATGTTAGATGCTTTTTAAATATGTAAATGCAATATTAGTATCTCTTACTTTTTCATATGCTTTTAGGGATTCCAGACATGAAAAGAATATCGAAGCTGTCGCCATCTCATTACAAAAGGAGAAAAGAGTAGGTGATGTTATTGATAATGTATATAAACGATACTATGAATTTATATTATATATATATATTAATATACGAATCTCTTATTTCAGGAATTGGCAACCTATAGTCGTAACAGACAGTGACGAGGATTCAAATTATACTTCTAAATAAAAAAAATCTAAAACTTAAATGTTTATATTTCGTTTTCAATTTGACCTTGGTAAATTCTATTAGCATATTTCTACATCTGTGCCTATGAGTAAGATGAATTGCACTAAAATATGGTTTAGAAGACAAAGGCCTTATTATTGTTTTTGTAGTCTAGCCTGGTAATTTATTTTATCTAGCCAACCTATTTATCACTACGTAAAGTTATTTACGTTATTTAACTACTTATTTATAAACTGACCTGATGAAGTTATTTATTCAATCTAATCTATTAATTTACAACTAATAAGTAATAACCATTTATCAATTCATCGGATCGAAAACATTTCAAAAAGCAAAGATTAGTCAATTATTTTTTAAAATCAAAATTGAATGCATATCACAGAAGCAAAAGTTGAAAATAAATGAACATGTTAGATTTGGTCCTAGAAAATATATAGTCTAATCTAATTGATACCGGGACCTAACTCGAGATAATAATTTGATAGAGTAAATATAGTGACGGAAAACGTCATATAAAAAGTCTGGCTACTGCTAACCGGACCGAGATTTTAACCTACACTAATAGTTGATATACATTTACTTAGTTTACTAGTAGTTGATATAACCAACACGATTAGTAGATATAACCAACACGAGTAGTTGATATAACCTTTACGAGTAGTTGATGTAACCTACACGAGTAGTTGATATAACCTACACGAGTAGTTGGTATAACCTACACGACTAGTTGATGTAACCTACACGAGTAGTTGATGTAACCTACACGAGTAGTTGATATAACCTACACGAATAGTTGATGTAACCTACACGAGTAGTTGATGTAACCTACACGAGTAGTTGATGTAACCTACACGAGTAGTTGATATAACCTGCACGAGTAGTTGGTATAACCTACACGAGTAGTTGGTATAACCTACACGAGTAGTTGGTATAACCTACACGACTAGTTGATGTAACCTACACGAGTAGTTGATGTAACCTACACGAGTAGTTGATATAACCTACACGAATAGTTGATGTAACCTACACGAGTAGTTGATATAACCTACACGAGTAGTTGGTATAACCTACACGAGTAGTTGGTATAACCTACACGAGTAGTTGGTATAACACATAGGAGTGATTGGAGAAACATACACAAGTAGTTGATGTAGCCTTGTTCTGCAGTTGTTATAACCATTACATATAATTGGTTCAACCATCTCGAGTAGTTTTGACTATCACAGACAGTTGTTGTGACCTTCGGGAATTAAATATAATCAACTCACATATGTGTTGTTTTAACCAACGTCAATTTAACTCATTTTAAATAGTACCTGCAACTCACCACGTAGGTAGGCGCACAGATAAACCATAAAATTTAGTCAAAACAAATCAAATATGATTTAATTCAACTAATCCTTTCTCTGTGTGTACAATTAACAAATAAAGGGAAACTTCTTTTGCGACACATGAAACTTACCCTCCTGAGCTTCAATTGTAATGTTTTTGATATGTGGTTAGAACATTAACTTCAGTCTTATTTTATTCGACATACACATTCAAAGGTCTGAACTCAATAAAAATACATCACCGTACGTACATTATTAGATACAAAATGGAAATATCGAGTACATGAGATATAGGTAAAATATAAATTGTTAACATTTTCTTCTCAGTTATAAAAAAAGTTATCTGGTTGTCATTGATTCCTTCCATTCAGGAAAAAAAATTCAAAGAAACGACTGTACTGTTCGATAAAGAATTATTATTTAACTAGTGTATTTTCCCGTTAAAAATAACGGGTCATCATCATTACCAATTTATTACCCGTTATTAGGTTACTTATAATGAATTAAATTAAAATTAAAACTGTTCGATAAAGAATTATTATTTAATATATAAATTATTATCATCAAGAAACTAACAGGCGTCCATGTTGAATAATATATTAATATATTTCTCAGAGTTTACATTGAATGGCAAAAGATTATAATGACAAGTAATGTTAACGTATAAAAGAGTTTTGATTTTTCTAAGACTGATACACCGTCATTCAAATTTAAATTGTTTATGGTCCCTTATGCAATATTATACATATTCACCAAATGAATGGTTGGTTTTATTTTTGAGTCTCCTCTTCTTCGCTATTGTTGAGGCTAATCTTATGGCCATGATGATGATGCACATAAGCTGCAATAAGAAAAAAGGATTTTGATAGATTTGTTACCTGTATGTCAGCCATAATAGGATTACGAAACGGGCTTTATGGTTATATTTGAATATTTTTTTCCTAATTTAACTGGATAGGGGTATAACGTAAGATTTAATTGAGAAGAGTAGCTGCAAGAAGATGAAAAGAAATTGGCAACAACCGATCGAAGCTGTTTCATTTTTCGTTAGAAATAGAAGTACGCATGCAACCTATGTCCAATTAAATGAAGATAAAAATAATCAATTTGCCGGAAAAGCCGCAACAAAAGTCAATCAATCACCTAAAGGGCCTACACACGTAGGGTTTTTTAGTCTTTCCACCAGACTTTTTGCTAAGCTCCTCCTACTTTTTCCACCGGAAAATCAGAAAAAAAGATATAATTATTATTTATTTACATCGTTTTTTCTTATAAATTCCCGTGGAAAAAGTAGGAGGAGCTTAGCATAAATTCTGGTGGAAAGACTTAAAAAACCCTACCTGTGTACGGCCCTTAATAGTCTTACTCATTTCTAAATTGTATAGCTTTCCCATGATTCCTCACCTGGACCACCACCAGAATTAAGGAGAGTATTCCCAGAGCCAGTGTCTCTTCAGAAAAGTCCTCCACCATACTATTGTAGCATCCATCTGTGTAGATCCGCTCTTCGATTTCGTTTGGTGCTAGACTGTTTAGGTTCTTGTAACATTCTTCGTCATCCAAACCAATGTCCTCTCGACAACAGCCTGGGGTGACGTCTGCTTCTCCCAAAATGTGGTACCATTCTTGGTAGTTCTGCACTCCGCAGCATTTCAGCTATGATGATAATACACAATAACTCAGTGAAAGTGAAAAAATTTAATCTCTATCGATTTATATTTAAATACAGTTATGATACAATCGTTAAATATATTAAGAATTTTTTTATGAATTTAGATGCCTTAAAGGTCAAGACTGCCGAACAGAGTCTTCGTTTTCCAAATAGAAACAATCAGGGTATATATCCTAGAATAAAGATTGGGTATTCAGGCCTATAACCTTACTTGGTGTTGAGCGTTGTCAATAGATGTGGCTAGGCTCGGATCTTTAGGGTACTTGTCAAAGGTTTTAATCATCTTGTCCATTAGGTTTTCTGGAGCCTTGTCTCTCATAGCAAGTAGAAGAATACCGCACACAAGCTCCATCAGAAGGAACACTATTACCAGTCCTCCATACTGTCAAAATATAAATATATCTAGTTATAAAACAAATGAAACAATTTATTCACGAACACAAGTTACAGACAATATATATGACAATATGATTAAATTTATGAAAATGTGTAAAAAATAGTGTTCATGGCCCCTTGAAGCTCTGTAACAGGCTTTTAGGGCACCCTAATTGATATTTATTAAGGATAAAATAAGAGAAGATGGAAAAATAGATTTTATAGTATTAAGCTATAACTTGGTTAAGGTGAGTACAACATAGCACCCAAGAAAAGGATGTAAATAATTAGACAGTTCACTATAGGAAATAACATTTGGATAAGAAAAAGAATAAAGAAAGGAAAAACGCCTAACTAAATATAGGAATGGCTAACTAGATTTTATCAGAAAATGTTAAAAAGAATAATAAATCTCAGATCTATTAATAATCGAAAACATGACAACATTCAGTAGTTGGAAATTACGCTACACTTTATTGCTTTTTTATATGAAGATAGGGTTTTTTAATTTTTTAGAGTGACTGGAAGTGAATTCTAAAGTTTAGGACCAATGTAGGAAACACTCCCAGGCAGCAAGGATTTATTCTTGGAATATTAAGGGAATATATCCTTCTTCCCGGGGTTATTCCCTTAATATCCCAAGAATAATGCTTGCTACCTGGGCTCTTCCTAGATTTAGATTTACGAAAAGAAGGGACTATTAAATTGGTGCAATTTCTTGTGGAATACAAATGTACGTCTGAATGGCTCTGTAAATTATTGAACAAATAAGTATCAGTGTTGAAATATATTCCTTTGTACTTACATCCTTACCAATACACAGTACTCAAATAAATCAGGAACATTTAAAATCTCAAACTTTTTGAAATATGGGGAGGTATGAGAACTGAAGACTGTTGACGGACCTCAGGGCAGCTTTGCACCTTGTTAACCTTATCTAAATGATAACGGTATGAACCACCCACACTTCAATGGCATACAGCAAATAAGGTATGACTAGAGAATCATAAAGATAAAGTATAATCTCAACAGGCATATTATGTTTCAATTTATTAAACAAACCAACTGAACATGATATTTTCCTGGTTATAACATTAATATGTAAGTCAAATTTTAGATCATCATCAAATGTAACTCATAAAAATTTTGTGTTATCAATTCTAGAAATCTCCCCTGCACCAACATAAATTGGTAGAAAATTAACATTCTTCCCAGAATTAAAGAGTATATAATTAGTTTTATGAGCATTCATTTTTAATTTGTTTGCCAATAGCCAGTTAAGAACTAAAGTTAGTTCTGTATTAATAGTTTCTGCTATAATATTCTAATCAGATTTAGAATCAAAATTATAAGTTAAGGTGCTATCTTCAGCAAAAGAGTATATTAAATAATAATTTAAATAGTTCTAGACTTACTTAAGTTGACAAATGCGACAGAGGTGTAAGCAATAATGGTGACTGTTATTATTGATCCTTTAATAGTTCATTTAAGTCATGAAGATCCGCTGCCGTAAATGTAGGAAAAAATTCAGAATTGTCAGGACGTGACTCCGGTTTGACTTTACCCAATATTTTCAGGGAATGAACCAGTGTCATCAAAGCACGAGTCCAACGAAAAATCAATTCTCTTTTTCGAAGGTGGAGAATGAAACGTGAATTAAAAGGATGTTTTGAAAGCAATTTCATTTCATAGATCTATCAACTGAAATATAAAAGAGCTGAAGTATGTTCCCGGATAAAATTATATAGTTCTCACACATCTTAGCTTCCAAGGCGACTTGGCGACCACTACGCAGAATCCGAAGATACTCAAAATGGTGAGAGCGAGACCTCCAATCAGTGTCCACATGGGTAATATCAAAATGCCTTCCACGAACAGCTGACTGTATGCCCCAGTGGTGTATATGACGTATGAGGCAAGACTTACCACTGCTACACCAACACCCTGTAGATAAAATGGGATGAAAAGATGAATTAATCCCAAAGCAAAATATTCAATATTTTCAATATAAAAAAGTATTCAAAAACAAAATCGTATTTATTATTAAATAACAGCATATTAATTATTTTGCATGATGTGGTGATATAAATGACATCTCACAGCTATAGAGATCTTTAATTTAAAATAATAAATAAAACAATTTTATTTCATATTTTCGTCATCCCAATCGCTAATTGAATAATAAATTGGAATTTAGTTTATTTATCTAAAGATGTACTCACCAAAACTACGAGGTTCACAACGAAGAGCACACATAACGACATACCACCCATTGTTACTTTATGATAAACTCTAGAGCTCTGAAACTATGAACATTTGCTGATCTTCATTTAAGTGAAAAATAATTAATTGCAACAGAGTATATATAAATTGTTTATAGGCAGGCCTCACTTTTATTACCAAAATCACGTTTCAGACTTATTCAGCGAGGCATGACTCGAGTTATTATATACAAGTATCTCATTTTCTATGAGTAAGAATAAAAGAAAATGGGTTTGAAGGCTAAACTTAGCGTATATTGAAATTAGGAAAACTCTGTGATCGCGCCTAAAACCGGGATTGCACCAAGGCAACCACATACAACATGTAGCAGCGACCTCACTGTCGTTCAACAAGTATGTAGCGTGCGGCTTTCAACAAAGAGACATGTAGCATGCGACAAGGCAACATCATTTGTTGCTTGTACCATTTCCACCAGTTCAACAAAAACGAAACCAGCACGCTTATATTTGTATTCTTGCAGGCGTATGTCCTACAGAGCTTCGTTTCCGATACTCTTCTAGAACTTTAATTTTCCTGTGCCCAATTCATTATATGGTTCCCAACACAATGTCCAATAGAATAATAAATATAAATAATAACAATTACTTAAAACTAGTGAGTTCAGATGATATTAATGAGAGACCAGACATTTTCCCTGATAGA
Source organism: Caprella mutica (assembly GCA_947561585.1). Lineage (NCBI taxonomy): Eukaryota > Metazoa > Arthropoda > Malacostraca > Amphipoda > Caprellidae > Caprella > Caprella mutica. The sequence continues at coordinate 129,781 of CANNZV010000294.1, read as the reverse complement.
AAAGTACGAGAAATGTAACCAAACACACTAGTAGCTATTTTGAAATAAAAGAAATAGAGCTATTTAAAGTATATTATAAACTTCGTGGAATAGAACAGTCGAACCCACCAAACAGACGCAGAGTTGGTCATGACCGCCAGTTGCCGATTTTGTGCACTCATAGTAATTTCTAATTTTCAAGAGTTAAGAACTTTCTTTTCGTTTCATTTGTGATAAATGGTTGCAAGAGAGTTTATGATAGCTTCAAAACATTTTTTCTACAATTAATACAATAATCATTTCTCTTCGTTACCAGCAACACAAAATCTTACCTACCATGCGGTGGTGGGAAGCCGTTCAACACTAAGCAACAAGCTAAACCTTAACGCGAGCGTCAAGCAACAGCAAGCAACAGGACAACGTGCTACCATCTGCAGAAAGCTACGCGTTGCCTTCTGTTATACTGATTAAATCACATTTTGCCCCTGCAGCATTGTACATAGCATGCTGCATGTATTGGGTCCTTTCGTCGCTCGACAGTTTCGCCGAAAACACTTTCGCCGCACGACACTTTTGCCGAAAATATGACAATTCTTTATCTAAATAGGGTATTCTTTTTTTACAGTAAAAAAAAGTAAAGGATACATTTTGTCACAATAAAACCTGGCCAAGAGGGTAGGGCCAACCGGACCGCTGATATACCTTTAAGTGGACTATATCTTTTTATATTTATAAGGTATAGCGTTTTTAAAATTTTATAATTTTCGGTGAAGTGTCGTTCGGCGAAAGTGCATTCGTTGAGTGTTTTCGGCTGCGTGTAACCAAAATGTTGTCTCGGTGGAATTCCGCTATAAGCGTCAGTTTTCTATCACTGTAAGGGCTCAAACACACTACAAGCGGTGCGGAGCGGCACGAGCGGAGTGCTATTAATTTTGTTTGGTATTCGTATGCAGAGATGCTTGGCTGTTCACACTGCGAGCGGAGCGGCGCTGCAATCAAACAATGATAATAATTGCGCTCTGCTCCGCTTGTAGTGTGTACGTACCCTAAGGGTATGTACACACTACAAGCGGAGCGGAGCGCCATTAATACCATTGTTTATTTTGGAGCGCCGCTCCGCTCGCAGTGTGAACAGCCAAGCGTCTCTGCATACGAATACCAAACAACATTATTGGCGCTCCGCTCGTGCCGCTCCGCGCCGCTTGTAGTGTGAACGTACCCTAAGAGTCACCCTTCATTCACTAAGAGCGACTCTTCACTCACTAAGAGTGACTCTCCACTCACTAAGAGCAGGCACACCACTAAGAGTGACTCTTCACTCACTAAGAGTGACTCTCCACTCACTAAGAGCAGGCACACCACCTCCACTCTTCCCTACCGTTTCACAATCTCTTATCTAATCTCTTATATATCATTAAACTAATTGGCATTTTTTCGACTGAAGAATGTGAAAATTATGTCGACATGAATTTAGGAGCACTTAAAGCAATCTACTGTTGTAGTAAAGAGAAATATTGTAACAATCTATTGTTGAAGTAAAGAGAAATATTGTAACAATCTATTATTGAAGTACAGAGAAATATTGCAACAATCTATTGTTGAAGTACAGATAAATATTGTAACAATCTATTGTTGAAGTAAAGAGAAATATTGCAACAATCTATTGTTGAAGTAAAGAGAAATATTGCAACAATCTATTGTTGAAGTAAAGAGAAATATTGTAACAATCTATTGTTGTAGTAAAGAGAAATATCGTTAAAACGATCTATTGTTTATCTAAAAAATAATACTTATAGAAGTAAATAAAATATATTTTGAAAAAGCGCTTTCTGGAAACAATACCTAAATCTTTTTTGGGACATTCTCGCCATTTTGTTTATTTCAATAAACGTTGTGCAAAAAAAGTTTCGAGAAATATGAATTTGTATATGATTATTATCCATAGGAACATAATTGTAACTATAGATATACTTTATTAGTTAGTATTGTATATGTACTGCATATATCGAATATCAAATTCGATTAGTTAATTCACATTTATGAAGATATTCTGACATTTTGTTATATTATAATAACTCAATTTTCTCTGTAAATATTGAGATTTCAACAGAAATATTTCTTATAAATTATTAATTAGTATGTAACATTATTTGATATATATTAATTAATATTTGATATTTAGCATTTACTACTTAATATACATCATATAATGTTAAGATATTTTATATGTAAATTAAAATATGTAGAAAAAACTAAGAAAAATAGAAGTTGTTGAAATTTTAATTAGATTTTTTTCTGATTTGATTGAAAATGTGTTTGAAAAGTCGGAACTCATCCCATACACCATACATAATGTTTATTACCTACATCGTAGCCCCTTGGGCTAGTGTTCGGGGCTGTAGCTCAAATGGTAGAGCGCTCGCTTAGCATGTGAGAGGTACGGGGATCGATACCCCGCAGCTCCAAAATTTTTTCGAAATTTTGATTTCAAGAAAAATAAAATTTCAAAATTTGGAGCTGCGGGGTATCGATCCCCGTACCTCTCACATGCTAAGCGAGCGCTCTACCATTTGAGCTACAGCCCCGTATACTGATAGTTATGGGTACCATGTATCATAATTTACGAATTATCGGAATGTTCCACATCTTTGGTCATATATGATTTCTTTTTATTTAACTGGATGAAAAATTGTTATCCAAGTTATATAGGTATCATTGATAACAATTAAAGAACAACGAGAAGATATGTTAAATTATTTATATATACCTTTTTCTTACATGACTGGAGTAGTGGAACCGTCCGATGATTCGTAACTTACCCGAAAACATTTCGAAATAGAAACATATTTAAAACGGAACAGATGACACATTCAATTCATGGCTATTCCATTGATTAAATTAGCATAATTTTAAAGTTAAAAGGGTTTGCTTTTCATATATTATATCAATGTAATTTAAATATATATTTTTTGGCGCCAATTTATTCAAACAAACGTACGGACGACGGTACGCACCAACTCACTGGTTCACCCAAAGTAGGTAGGTACTAAATCACGAAGTGTTAGAAAAATCAGGGAAAGTTTCATATTTAGAAAAATATAATAGTCAATAAATTCTGCGCAATTTACAATATTCCTCAATTTCGAGAATGCGCTGCGCGTTGTTAACCCTGGAACGCCCAGAGAGGCAGGTAGGTACAATTTGGAAATTTGAACACAGATTTCTACTTTGAAAACTTGACTTCAGTTGCTCGAAATGTGGGTTTTAATGAGTGTTTTAATTTACTATGCAGATAATGCAACATAATAGTTTTATAAATTCGGAAGTTTAGAACCGAGGTGAAATACTTGCGCTGTTTTACACAAAAAATAACTAATATTCCTTTGTTTCAAACTTTCTAGTGTGAGGCAAAAAGTGGCACATCAGCGGTTGTACTTCACCCGGGCTACAGAGGCGCCTACCTGATCAAAAATGATATATAGATAAATAGACAATGAAAGTCACGGAGTTTCAGCAACTTAGGTATATTAGTTTATAAATTAGACTTCAATATTTCATTCCGGACCAAAGCCTCTTATGAACTCCTTGGCGTCTCAGGGCTAAAAACGCACAGCGCACTCTTGAGATTGCGCAATTCGGAAATTGTGCGGAAGATAATAAGAAAAAGAGAAAAAGAAATTACACATTCAGGTGTGTAGTTTGAGCTCTACGATGCATTCAGGTGTGTAGTTTGAGCTCTACGATGCATTCAGGTGTGTAGTTTGAGCTCTACGATGCATTCAGGTGTGTAGTTTGAGCTCTACGATGTATTCAGGTGTGTTGTTTGAGCTCTATTATGCATTCAGGTGTGTAGTTTGAGCTATATTATGCATTCAAGTGTGTAGTTTGAGCTATACTATGCATTCCCCTGATAACATTGCACTATCGGGCCAACGTTGGCAAAGTAAAGACACGATCGGGCATTGGCACGCCAATGCTATTACACACTGGGCCAATGCAATGAAAACAACATTGGGCCAACGGTTGCCAAACAACACTGGCCTAATGAATGAAATAATAAATATACAAATATACAGGTACATCAAAAAATCACGTGATTTTTTGATGTATCCGTATATTTATTATATGGTCTACCGGTTCTATTTGGCAGTTATCGCCAGACAATCAGAGAAAATAGGTGCAAACGATCTCTCTCAACTTTGATTATATCTTTGAAATTGTAGCCGTTTCTGACAATTTTGTATAAATAGGCTTGTTATCCCTTCAATTATTAATTTAACACTTAATTTATTTCATCCATAAAAATGAGCTTTGACGCTAATTAATTCATATATTTAGTATGAAAAGTTATTTTTTGTTAATAATTATTCACATTGGAAATTATATTTTCTATTTAATTTTAAACAGAAATATTATTATTTGGTTAAAATAACGTAAGTAAAATTATTTAAATTTGAGTTTAAATGTGCAATTGTTTTTCCCTGACTTCGATCTGTAAAATGCATTTGTATAGGACAGTTTCTACATTGTTAGAAGTAACTGTTATCTTCACGTGTTCTGTACAGCGTAAACTAATTAATACACCTGTTATATGAAAATAGTATTGGCCGGTACTAATAAGTCGTTTATACGTGGTTATACTGTTCTGGGCCGGTGGACATCCGTGAGGTGGACCAACGTCGGGCCTTTGCTGGCCCAATACACCGAGACCGGCATGACAGCGTTGGTCCAGAGTTTAGTTCTGAATTGGGCTGACGTTCACCCAACATTGTAATGTTTACTGGATATCTATTGAAGCATTGGTCAAATTAATACCTTCACTTTATTTATTGTAACCTAATGCGTATTAGTATTTTATTTTAAGAAATAGTTAATTATACATTTTGCCACTATCAAAACCATCCGGGTTATAAAAATAGTTTTTTTTATGGCTGCATTCCCGTAAATATATAAATAGAAACTGGCGGCGCGTTGTCAGCGCGTCGAATTGTCCGGTGGCGTGTGGTCCGTCATCCGAGTAAGCGAGTGAATGTAACACGTACTCTCCCAGAAGCCAATATAGACAGCTAGGAAACCGTCTGATGCAACTTTAAGAAAAAGTTACTGCTTTTTAACATTTATAGAAACTATACAATGTAATTAAACTTGAAACCTCGAACCAGTTTAATTTTAATTATGTGTCTGTGTTAATATAATTAAAACAGTTTTTTTATATAATTAAAGTTTTTCATATTTTATTTTCATTCATGGTCGTACATACTACATATTATGAAGCTTTAAAGAAAAAGATTCGAAAGTGTGCTTTTTGAAGTGACCGCGTCTAAACATTAAAATTAGCACGTGTTTTCTACCTAAAGTATATAGAGAAAGTCATTCCGCTTCCAGTTGTCACCCAGTAATCAACTCCAATTAGTATTGTAACAACTGGTAAAATGGCGTCTCTGGTAAGTTGATTTTTCTTTAGATATATAGTCAATAAGTTAGTTTTAAAGTTGATGTATTGTGAAGGTTCCTATTGGTTAGCTCAACCCATCATCCGTTGATACTGTCAAGTTTGTTGAATAGTATGATTCGTTTTTTTTAATAAATGATCATTGTGGCGAACAGTATTCTTTATTCTTTATAGATCAAATTTAAAACTAATATTGACAACGTATTAAAATAGGTTAATTAGAGTGTCTCTAATCTTCATTCTAGGGAGCAGCTACTATGCAAATTAGGATCTTACAGAAAAGTTAAATTTTTAAATATGGATTATAAGAATTATAATAAATTTATCGTTAAATTGAAATTGTGTGAGTGCCCGGCGATTTTAAGTTGGCAACAATTTGGCTTCTCAAATTTTGTTTCAAAAGGTCCCTGCTTTCTAATATTTCTGAAATTCTTTTAATTTGATGGAACTGAAGTTATAAGGATTTTTTTTTGACAATCAAATAACTAATCTCTTAATTAAAAGAAATATAAGCTTTCAACTTTCACCGTCTAACATTTTCTAGTATTCTAAATGGAATATAAATGAAGCCTTACTATATCGTCAATTTGATGGTAATTTGAGTATTTAGGTACTTAGTTTAGATATTCCACGAAATCCTTTCCATTTGTTTCAGTTTTATTCTTTCATTATACCATCCATTTTTTTTAATTGAATTTGAATGTAAAATAGATTCCTAAATTTCCTGTGAAATAATTTACCTTTAATCTTTCTATATGTTTAGGTTGCCCTAGAACCACAATTATGTGGTTATGGGCTCTCAAATTAATATTCTTAATATTTTGTAACGGGAGAGTAGTTGCCCGGCTACTCTCTCGGACATTCTGTAAGGGTATTTGAGAAATAAATAAATAAATAAAAATAAAATAGTGCAAAGCTCTCCTATATATCTTAAATTTTCATATCAAAATGTACATGAAATCAAATTTGAAATGGTTTGCGTGGTTTTATAGCCAGTAACTTTTTGAGTCTATAATTAATAATAAATATAGAAGTGGAAGGAACTTTTCTATACACTTTACTATTAAAGTATTTCCTCGTGCCTAATTTGGGGCAATCCATAAATTAACTAAAGATGATCCATCTAACTACCTGATAGAAGTATTGCTAAATCTAATCCGAATGATTACTCGGATTGCATTGTCAATTCCGTAGAGCATCGCTAAAATAATGCAGGTGGTACCGAAAATTATTTCTGCTGATCTTCAGTGTTTGATATTTTCCATTCCAGAAATACCTATTCCTCTCCTGTATGTTGGCGAGTGTTTTAGCTGTCGAAAATGCAACGGACCCTTCCAGTCCGTACGTCCCAGTCGGTGGCGGATACGATGGCGGACCCCATGGAGGTGCTCATGGTGCATCTCAAGGTGGATATGGCGCCTCTGGTGGTTATGGAGCTCCTGCTGGATATGGCTCCCCCGTTGGTTACGGTAGCCCGTATGGAGCAGGTTTAGCAGGCTACGGGGGTGGTTATGGAGCTTACCCACCTGTGGATGGAGTTGGATACGGTTACGCTGGAGCAGCACATTCAGGATACGGAGGTTATGGTTACAATTCTTATTCGCCTTACGGTCATGGAGGATATGGTGCTAGTCCTTACGGATACGGTTCTCAATATGGCCATGGTAGTTACGGATACGGTTCCCCATATGGCCACCATGGTTCCGGATATGGTGGATATGGACAACAGAGTTACGGTCATGGAGTGCAAGGGTACGGAGCTGGATATGGAGTCAGGAGAGGGAATGGCTACAGTTCCGGAAACAAAGCTGGTTATAGGCACTGAAAACTTGGCTAATTGAACTCTTCTATAGATAAAATTTTAATGGACAATGATTCTTTGTTCACATTGTGTAACTTTTTTTAGTTATTTGAAATTTAAAGTTTTAGGATTTTAGCTAAAATATTAATTGAAATCCATAGCTTTATAATTTAGTTGTTATATAGATCTGTATACATACTTGATTTATTGCTGATTTATCTGGTGCTTGAAATCTAACCAGTTGTCAAGTAGCTAATTTGACTGTATAATTGTGGCTGTTAGATAAGATCTATATCTGTTAATTACTAGTTTCCATAATAAACCTGAAATCTGTTGTGGCTCGTGTCAATATCCCCATTATGTGTTAGATCTGTGAACCGCAAACTTGTCCTTTAATAAGTTCTCTGCCTTTATTTTTCATGAGTTCAGAAACTCCTTTCGCCGGCAAGATGAAAATTAATGTGAGTACCTAGAGCGTGCTGATTTTGATTGTGGCAGGTGATTTTTCAATCTAAGATTCTTGTGTTGGTCCTACGTAACTATTTAGATTGTTGATTGCTAGACAAAATGCACTGTACTGTCTTTCAATATTTTAACTAAAAAAATGAAATTCAATATTTAGCAAGAGGTCAAAAGTTCATTGCAAAACTTCTGCTTGACCAATTCAACATTATGAAACTGATTTTTTTTTCTTGGCCTAAATTAGTCTACCCTTTATTAATAAACATAATATTTAAACCATGGTATCTAAATTAAAGAAATTATATCTGAAAATCAACGTTAATATGGTTAATTTTAAAATGGCTAAAGCTACATTAGTTAATAGACTCTAAATAAATTTCAGTTTTGTGTCTATCCTCTTGAACCTCAATAGTCACAATCTATTTAGTATATCATAGTTGAAATTTAATCGTATCTACTTTCACCTTTAAAATCTATATTCGCTTCTTTCTTTTAATGTTGAAATTCATTTACCTTTTGGATATTGTGGAGGTGTATAATATAGTTTTTAATCTTGTCTATTTTTCATTAGAGGATAGCGCTAGGGTTATGCTCTTCAACTACGAGGTCTTAAGATTTTGTGTTAGGTTGACTCTTAAAGGCTTCATTTACTATCACCTCTTCATTTTCCTTAGATTTTTGTATTAGGTAGACGTGTAGTCTCTATTTTAAATGTCTAAAAGCGTATTTTTGCGAAACCAAAACTAATATTCTAAACCTATATTTTGAGCCTATCTTTCATTCAGTGCAACAGCTACAAGTCTCTTCCTGTACATCTTCACTGTGTGACATTTTGTCCCACCCAATCTTGCAAATTATCTTTGAGTTCTTGATATTTGTATGTTCAGTTTCATAATTTGAAGGAGTTTTCTCCATTGTATCATTAGAGCATTCCGCTATGGGTATGCACTTCCAATAAGAGGTCAGATATCGTCATGAATTTTCTATTGGTTCGAGTATAAATTACAGAAAATAGCTATGTCAGTACCCTGACTTGAACACATTTGAAAATTTATGCCGATATTGGAAAAATGAAATTGAGAAGAGAGCACCATCAAATATCACTGAAGACAGTGTGTCAAGAATAATGGGACAAAATACCCCACTTGATGTGTACAAATCATTAAGAGACGCTACAGGAATAGACTGGTAGCAGTTGAACTCCAGAAAAAAATATAAATACATAGTATTAAATTAAGATAACGTGTATTTTTGTTAAGTAGGAATACTTTTTTCATCAGAAAAAATGCATTTCTATGATGGAAAATAAAATTAATGAAATCTATACGAAAATTTATGTATTTTGACAATTAACTTTGAATGCCATTTTGAGCTTTTTTTTTTTTTTTTTTTAAATTGAAATTTAAAATTTTGCTGCCGTTAAATGAAGGGATTCTTTCAGAAGAATAGCCTGCCGCAAACCGCATCGTCATTGAAAATTGAGAAAATGGTAAAAAAAAGAACGAACAACAGTTTTTAGAATTCAATTTTACATATATTAGAATTCCGCTACATTGGACTGTATATAAAAAGGTTAGAAAATAAAGTCATCCGGTAGAGAACGATGAATTTTTCTTCATTTTCACGGTAGATCTAATCATTAGGGTTGTGACATTGCATATTTAGCATATGCTTTTCTAAAACGCATATGCTTATTAGATTGGCATATGCAATCATAAATATGCATTTGCATTTATCAACATGCATATGCCATTATAAATATACATATGCGTTTAGCAATATGCATATGCATTTACTAATTTGTATACATGCATTTACTAATATGCATATGCATTTATCAATATGCATTTATATATATGCATATGCATTTATAGATATGTATATACTTTTATTTTCAAATGCATATGCGTCTTCTCAAAACGCATAAAACCTGTTGCATATGCAGTATATTTCCCAGTGCATATACTGCATATTTGGAAATGCATATTGTCACAACCCTACTTATCAGTTTTCTTCTATAATTATGCAGTAAATTTATGCAACAATAGATACATTACCCTAAAATAAGTTTAAAGCTCGTTAATCTCATAAAAGTAATAAAAAAATATCACTCTTTTCAGAAATGTCTTCAATTTCTGATGGCAGTGACTTTGGTCCTAATATCTCTTCTACTGGTCCTTACTAGTATGGAGAAGATGGGCGTGATGGAGATGATGCACTTGAAACCAGCAGCATTGGTATCTGAAAAACCTAGGAATGCATCACTAGCTGAGAAAATCTTAACTCCAAAACCTTTGGTAACTCTTGAATCCTCCATGAAGCCCCATACAAGTAGGAACACAGTAAGCTCTGTTTCAACGTCAAAGACTTCTATCCACACACAGACTAAAACGTTGTCAACCAAGTCTCAAGATTTACCTCAAACGACACCAAAGAATACACTTCATCAGCCATCTACAGTAACTGTCACTGTAACCAAACCTATAGAATCAGAGGGCAAAATATATGAAACTGTTGCTGATTATATACAGGAATCGTTGAATCCAGTAGCTAACCAATCTCATTTTAATAACAGGACCGGCAATTTAGTACGACGATCAAAACCTACCGACACGATTACCATGCAAAGAGTTTCTACGTCACCTCAAATTGTCAAGCAATCAAGTTCCTCGAGGAGAAATAATACTTCTACAGATTTTCCATCTTCATCGCCAATTTCGCAATCACCTCCTATATCAGTTACGTCGAATATACCCAACACAACATCGAAATATCCATTCATTACCCATTCATTATCAGTTACGTCGAATATACTCATCACAACATCGAAATACCCATTCATTACCCATTCATTATCAGTTACGTCGAATATACCCAACACAACATCGAAATACCCATTCATTACCGTAACAGTAACGACCACCTCAACTATCATCCATTCAATACCATGTACAGAGAGTTCCAATTCTTTCGAATTACAGACAGTAGCAACTGAAGGATTGCAATATGCCCAAACTCCTAAATCTTCACCGTCTTCCCTCACAAAAGAAGCTGTTGATAAATTCACTTCAGTTGTAACAAGAACACCTATAATTACTGAATCAGAAATCACTCAAATCAACACCAAGACTGAAGACTCCAAGAAGATTGAATATTTGAACAGCTTAGATGAAGATTTAACAAACTATTCTTTTTTCACTCCAATTTTAATGAGAGAGAATTACACGAGCCAACCTAAGATTAATCCTACAAGACAAAAAGCAATTACTTATTCCACCATGTTCACTCCAAGACCTTTGGCAGATGGTATCACTTTACATAATTCCAAAAGTGAGCAACACAGTATATTCACTCCCATCCTGCTAACTGATCCTATCGGCAAAAATGTACGAAAACCTGCTATAAGATGTCCTTCAGATCTCTGGACTTGCAATTTCTACATGGAAAACTATATAAATATTAGATTTTGTGAAGAAGATGATCATTGCTCATCAAATGAAAGTTGTTGCGAAGGTGGTTGCAGTGATTCAAAAATGTGTGTTCCTAACCGAAAAGAATCTAATCGATTTATAAAACCAACGGAGGTTAGTTTTGATTCAAGTTCTTCTACACCTCCTTTAATAACTCCAGTTCGGTTGGGAAATCTATTTCCAGCTTTAACACAAGCTCAATACAATATCAAATCTCAAGTGAGAGCTGTCACTGGTGGTTGCTTACCCGAAAGGAAGATTTGTAGATTCTATAGAAATAATTCAATCGAGCCTGATTACTGCAATGACGCATCTCAGTGCTACCCCAACCAAAGTTGTTGCAAAGTCGGATGTTTTTCAAAGAAAGTTTGCTTCTTAAGTTCATCGGCAGAGCAAGAAAAGACAATCGGTGATCAGAAAGTACCTGTTCAAAACATAGGAATAGAACCAAGAATATTTAAACCGATTCATTTAGGAGACATTAAATATGCATAAAAAGAATAAGGTCATATAATTCAAGTGATCCTGAAGGAGCTCTATTTATCACCTCTTTATTTTACTCCTTCATACGTTAGAGGAGTTACCGGTCCTTGTCTTAAATGTCGTCACATTTCTTTGGTAAGTGATTTCATTAACTGAGTAGTTTTTGTGCATCCATGAGCATGGTAGACAAATGGCATGGTAGGTGACTTTGTTCATAAAGCCACTTTCCTGTTTTATTGTTTCTTCAAAGTCCCTTGTATTTTTATATTTGACCTCACCTAAAGAAATGGTTGGAGTATGAGTTAAAACCTTTCTGATAATACCCCAATTTAACTAAATCGTATGGAATGAATTTTTTGAAGATAATATAGAAGCTAGGTTTAATATTATTTGAAATTAGTTTGAAGATGTTTGTACATTATTTATTGGGCAACTTAGAAGTGCTGTACATAATAATCCCATGACATCCTGTGTCTGTAAATAGTTAGCTTTGCGTACGAACTGTACAGTAGGGAATCCCACATATTAGCACGTGTGTAAGAAAAGACGTATGTCTATGTTCAATTTGGACGGCAATGATTGCAGTTTAAAAAGCATTAATATGCTATCTACTTACATACAAAATATTGTAGCTAATAAAATGGTATTTGTAAATATCAGAGTATTTAGCCTTCTACTTTAGATCATTTTCTGTTTTCTTTAATGAGTCTGGTGATTTTAAAATGAAAGTAAACACACTATGTATTTAGTATGCTATCTGCAAACTAAAAATAAACGATCAATTTTCCTCGTATAATTGTATTTGCTGAAGTCTGCTATTTGCATTTTAACTTTAGATGTCATTTGTTCAACATATTGGCCTTAAGTTTTTTTTAAAATACAATTAATTTCATCGGTTGATAGCTTAGTAACGAATCTAATGATAGATGTCAGATAGCAGACTAATCCTTTATCTTTGTTGTTTTAATTACAAACTTTATTTAAATAATTATCGTCTTATAATCTAAGCTGTATAGCTACAAAGAAAGTATGAAGGTCCTCCTTTAATTATTGAATGATCCACTATACCTTTCTCTCTGTGTATGAATGTATTCAGGAAAATAGAGTTAATAAATAAATCACGACTATGTTCATCTCCAGTGTTAGGTATTTATTTGTATATAATTATTTAATTATTTTTATTATATATTGTGTGAAGCTCTGATTGATTCTTATTTATTCCTAATATTTTTCTTGAATTAACTAAATGAAATCTGTAATAATTAACTATGTAGTATAATGCCTTGTTCTTGAAATAATATTCAGATATAAAAACACACTTCCATTTATAATTTAAAAAGGGGTATTGCAAACTAACCATATTTCACAATTTGCATACATAACTTTATTTCTATTATATCACTATATTGAGTAGTGCTGAATTGAACATTAAAGTATATCTAATCCCTTTTACAATAAATTAGTAAATACATTATTCGGTTAATGATGTAAAAGGATTTCCCAACAACTTGCTCTGATTTCACCAAAATTTCCAGCAATTATATACAACATAGACCCTCAACAAAAGATACCATTCATGCCATTCAATAATATAATTATTATAGGCTCAGCCCCTAATTATTATTAGCCAAGATATTGTGTATTCTAATATATATAAGCATGCGATCTACTTCATATGCAGTCCAGAGACAACTTCTACGGTCTAACCTACTTACAGCTGGAGAAAAAAGAACTAAAATGCAGGTAATATCTTTAATTCAGAATACAGACAGTGACTTTGCAGTTCTTCTTTTCTATTGTACGGATGAAAAATGATGTTTGAAGTTGGTTGGTTTTCAAATATTTTAAGAGATCATCATCATTTGCAACAATAATCCAGAAGAATCACAAACTTAAGCGTTATATGGGCATATTGGCCCATTGTATTTGGCTACAATCACTTATTAAGCTTTTTTCTCAAATTTGAAACTCTTACAATGGTTCATATTATTGAAAAAATCACTCTCTACAGACTCTATTCAAACTGCCATGGCTGTGGATGGTCTTATCAACTCTTCTCCAATCAAGTTTGTCGAAACCCCAATTAGACATCACCGTCCATCAACACGACGGTATTGGCTACCATTTGCACTATGGCATAAATACCCTAGGCCATAACCACGGCTCAACGACAACAACGACAACAACACCATCAACAGCTCCACCAGCTTTCTGCAGATACTGGTGCAGGACCAGAACCAATCAGTTCTACTGCTGCGATTACCTATATACGACAACGCCGACTACGACAGCCGCTACTACAACTACAGTGAGCACCGTTAAACCAGGGTTGTGCCCTCCGGTTCGAGGAGTCTGTTACAGGATTAATAGGTTCGGTCCACCGGTAATTTGCTCATTGGATAATCAATGTGCAGGCGCCGATAAATGTTGCTATGACCGATGCATCAGAAATACGATTTGCAAACCTGTGAGATAGGATTTATGTTTAAATGTTACTCGGTTACATAAAACTAGAAAAGGATGCTCTATATTTAAATTAAGATCTAAACAATCCTATATTTGACTACTATGTATTAATGAATACATACAGGCATGCCCCGCTTTAGTTACCAAATCACGACTCAGTTAAGTTACCAAACGGTAACTAAACCGAATAAAAGTAACAAGAAATTTATAATTGTCACTCCTTGATTTATACCTCATTTTCTATGAGTTATAGAAAGAAAATTTATTACTAGAATTAAACATATATAAGAATATTATTAATAATATACTGCCTTTCATTGTTTGTGACTGTGACGAAAAAGTTTATAGTCGTGCATTTATTAAATGTTTTAAAATCCATCCATAGCTTAAAGGTTGGGTGCGTCTAATTTTCATATTAAATATTTTATCATAATATCATAAATAAACATTTATCAGTAATGAATGTGAAATATTTTGTCTCAAATCACTGTATTTTCAGAGAAAATAGGGTTTTTATTAGTCAACATAAGCTTATGCGATCATCTCATAGATGGCGTTGCTTACATTATTTCCAGAAGGTACCAGAACAATCTTCATGAACGTTTATAAAATGTCTGTTTATATTCAGAAAAAAGCTAAAAATAAATGAATTTGTGATTTATATACAATATACTAACAAATAAAGTATTTTTAGAGTTATAATTAATAATATTACTCGCATATATACAATAGTTTTTTGCTCAACGTTTGTGAAATCTCAACAAGATGGCGTCAATGACTCGTGTAAAGCTTGTGCTATTTGTCACTAGATGGCGCTTTTTCAAAATAAATTAAATTTTATTTTCATTAATAAGTGTTATTTAGATGAATAGAGTATGTAATCATACATAATTAAATATGCTGATTCCATAACAGCACATATTAACAAATGTTTGATTTTACCTTGGCCTTGGTATAGGTGAGTAATTAATAGATACTTAGACTTCTATAATTATTGTGCTACATTTAACAAACAGCAATTTTATGCTCTATGAAATATTTTTGGTAGTAGGGTACTAAGTTCCAAGTTATTGGTTGGTTCTACAATTTCGGACACGTCAGAAAAAAAAATCATAAATATAATTATTAATTAACTTCTATTCTAATTGGTATCGTGGATACCAATTGAAATAAAAGTGAAATAATGATTACTATATAAAGATTTTTACGTGTTCGAAAATGTGGAACCGTGCAATAACACGGAACTAACCCTAAAATGGGACATGTTGAATTTATGAACCAACTGCTTCTATTAACCTCACCTGGATTATAATTTTGAATTTTTTTTAGTTACCGTGAAATAATCACAAAAAATTGTCTCCTTTTTCTATGTCTAAGAGCGGTTCTTAATTCGATATATGACTCGAAATAAGCACCACTTTTTTAAAGTGAGTTGTACTTAAAGCGAGGCTTGCCTGTAATACATATTTTTGAGTAAATTTGAAATTTCTTATTACCTATGGGCTATGGCTATAAAAAGACAATGGAGGCAAATTGTATACAATTATTTTATATCTAAACATGTTGATATTTATAATTTTATTTATTAAAAGTGAAACTTGAATACGTGCACTCGGTAGAGCGCATACCTTCGCCGTCACTTATATTTTTGCTACCAAAATCTAATAAACTGGTGACTGGATAATAAATAACCAATCCACCCGGCCAAGTTCCATCCACTATGGTTCAATACTTTTTGAGTTATTGAGTTATAAATGACCAATGACCTTGACCTTGAACTTTGACGGGATCACTCCCAAAATTCTACCAAATGGTTCGTGAACATTGTCCAATCATCTCATCAAATTTCAGACAATTTGGTCTAATACTTTTTGAGTTATTGAGTTATAAATGGCCTTAACCTTGATCTTTGACCAGATCGCTCCAAAAACCTAACAAAATGGTTCCTGTATATTGACCAATTGTCCCACTAAATTTGATGAAATATGGTGCAATACTTTTTGAGTTATAAATGACCATGACCTTGACTTTTGACCGGGTCGCTCCCAAAATTCTACCAGCAAATTACTGGACATTGACCAATCGTTTCACTAAATTTGAGGCAATTTGGTTGAATACTTTTTCAGTTATGCAAATAACATTATGGTAAATAAATAAATAAATAAAATAAATAAGTAAATAAATAAATGCAGTCAATAATATAACATTCCCGCACTCTGCGAAGGTAATAAACAGATAAGTGTTGTCATAAATAAACTATACCTATAGTCTATAGATTATATAGTATAATTACTAAAACATTTACGCCATTCACTTCAGGTTGGTGAATGGCGTATGTAATGATTGAAATGAAGAGGTGTTTCAATAAATCTAAAACCGCTGATAAATATCATTTATATTTAATTAAGTTCTTAAATTATTGGTTTAGATTAAGATTCAAGTTAAATGATTGGAAGATTCCAAATGGAGAAATTGTGAATTCACATATTATCTTCATTGACGGTTTATTTGTAAGCAATCAATTCCTTCGAAAATGCCTTTTGTTTAAATTTCATCATGTTTTGGTATATTGATATTACTAGTTATATGACTTAGCAACATTAGTTCTGAAAAGAGGAATAGGAAAAAAATGTACTGTGGTTGTATTAGGATAAGATCTTAATAATTATCGGTCTGAACTAAACTGAAAATAGTGGTTGGTACAGGCCATGACAACGCCACCAGCTCTTCCCACACATAGCATCCATCACCTCAAAGCTAAAGCTCCTTCCGCAGTACTTCATCTTCGGACCTATAAGTAAAAAACAATATAGAAATTGATATTATTACGCAGTGCTATCTAATACTTCGATCTGCAAACCGGACCATGTCACACGAACGTTTTTGGAGTGTTTTCAACGCTCCAAAAACGTCGCGTAACATATGGCCGGGTTTGCAGAAGTAGGTATTAGATAGCATTGTGTAATAATAACAATTTTTATAGTGTTTTTTCTTATATGTCCGAAGACGAATTAAGTACTGACCGATAATTAAGATCTTACCCTAGTATAGGTTTTTCCAATATCCATAATTTAGGAATGTTATTTTTCAATCAGAAAAAATAAAGTATTCTGTTACCTTTTGTCTCTTATCGTTTCCTACTCTAAAGAACAGATATTTATTTAGTTTTGGCTAGTGAAAATGTTTCCTTCATTCTCAGAAATATCTTAAGTGTAGAATTTTCCCCTTAAATTTCCCCTTATTTAGCAACGCTACAGAAGCGCGTACACACTGAATTGCGGAATCGAGGATACGTATCTAAAAGCTGAGCGGCGCACACCAGTACGGCGCACCAGATTACGACGCACCACTGTACATTCTATTAGATAGGTAATTTGAATACAGATTAATGACAAATGGAGTGAATTTGATAGGTAATTGTCGTATCAAATTTATGTCTGACACCTGACGGTACCTGAATCCAATGTTTATACTACACAGTTTAATTATTTGATTGAGATGTTTAATTTGGAATAGAAAATAAAATTCATCATAGAAAACTGTAATTGTAATTTTATGGGGTAACTATTGTAAACTTTCAGTCTGAGATGTAAATAAAAACTTATCAGTTAGCCGTTAGGTAGATGTATCGGGGGGCGTGCCGCCCCCCGAACCCCCCTGCCAGGTCATTAAACAATCATGAAGTGTGCAGAACAACAAACTAGCGGATACAACAAACTACATAACAGTTTTTCACATTGAGGTCATTAATAGAAAGTACAGTGGTGCGCCGTATTGTAGTGCGCCGTAATGTGGTGCGCCGCTCAGCTTTTAGATACTTATGGAATCGAGTACCTAGTACCTACTTAACAAGTTAACTAGCCATGTTTTTACTTTTTACATAGGGTCACGCAGGAATTCTATAACTTCCTTGCACGCAGGTAAGTTGCGGCCCTCTCAACTTCTCAAGAGAGTCTCTAAAACATTCTGAACCGAAATTACATCAAAATGTTGCATAGCTAGTTATCAATATAAGCGTAGTGCGGGCTATAATATATTAATTTAACTTTTTACCGTATGTATAATGTTTTGAAGCTATGGTGTTTAATATCTAATAATATAATTAATATTCTAGAACTATTCTTCTAGTTTGATTAAATAATAGTGAATGAGTACCTAATTATTCAATTATAAATTGTATAATAATTGATGTTAACCCAGTGCCACAGCCACACTGAACTCCTCTGACTTTTTCAAAAATCTGGGAAATAGTTGCCAACATTTTCCAATTTCCCCTCCAAAAATTAATGGTAATATAGAAATTAATGGCTAAATATCCTACGACATTGCAGAATTTTTTTTATTAGAGAAATTGAATATCTGCGGATCTGCCGACAATCGACATATCATTGGAATTTAGTCAATTTACCACCAAATACAATCTGGCACGCTGCCAGTGGCAGACTTAATTCCTATGTTGTTCCCATGTTAACTTTGGCTTGAAATATTCTAAAAAGAGCCAAATTGGCTTGGCTTAGAATTTTTGTAAAATTTTGGCTCAAAAGTAAAGTTCAAAGTTTGATTACAATTTTCCAGCCTCTGAAAGTTCAACATATGAAATAAATAGGACTTGGGTGCAGGATTAATCCACAAATCCTGCTGTACTTTTCAGACTGGATTAATTCCTATCATCCTATGTTATTATTAATTTAGCTGTAGGAGATTCTGAATCTGCTGGCCAAGTAAATTAGTATGTCTCATAAACTCACCATTTGTCTCTCCAGCTCTCTCCAAAATTTAACAAATTCTCTCCAAAATGATCAAATTATCATTAATTCTCTCCAAAATAACATTGTAGCATAGGAGAAAAATAGATAAAACTCGCCATTTGCAATTGAAGGGCTCAAAATAACAGTCACAAACTCGCCATTAAAATGGCGAGTTTGGACATGCTATATTACTTGGTCTGCTGGGCCTGCTGCTGAGAGTCAGAGAATAACTCTATCTCAAATTAAAATCTCTCTGGGAGAAGAGACACATTATGCAGACTGGCAGGAGAGTGAAGAGACTAATTTCATTTTCAAGGGCCATCTAGGGCCTAGGCCAGACCAGACCTGAGACCTCTGCTGACCTCAATAGTCAATAGTCAGATTATATCATTATAGTTTGAGTTGGCAGAGTTGCTGGATAAACTTCATGCATCTTTTGCAGACTGGATTCCAGACTGTATTTCAATAATTTCATGGTAAATTTCCAGTCTGCAAAGTAGCTATGCATAATCAGTCTCGGTCCTCGGACTCTCGGTCTCCAAATATTTATTTTTATGGGCAATTTCTCTCCAACGATTGTCAAAATTCTCTCCAATATGGCCTAAAAGTAAAATCTTCAAATACTCTCAAAAAATTATATGTAAACATAGAAATTAATTAGAAAATTCAAAATTGTTGCCAGATAATTCAGGAGACTAATTTCAAGACCTCAATAGTCGCCGAATAAATTTCACGACTTCTTACATCTTTTGCAGACTGGCTAAATTCTATCGACATGTCGGTGGAATTTTTTCCCCTCTGAAAATAATATTCTGGCAAAGTCAGTGGATTTTTAGCTATTTATTCCTAATATTTTCTGTGTGAACAATCCTTACTTTCTTTCTATATTTACATGTATTTAACTGAAAAGAGAAGCCAAAATAGTGGATTTCTTGGAGAATAGTTTAGTGAGTTTACCAGTTCCTACAGTCTAGATTTTCTGTGGAAAAATTGGGAAAATGTTGTTAGGTCAGCTAAATTATTGGAAATTGTTGGTGGTTTTTTTTTTCCCACCTTTTTTAAAAAGTCAGTGGCCAAGTAAAATAGTATGGCTCATAAATTCTCCAGCTCTTAAATCATAAAATTTTATGGAGTGAGAAATAAAAATTTCTCTCCAAATTAGTATAAATTCACTCCAAAATAACATTGTAGCCCATTAAAATAGTATGGATCATAAACTGTCTATTTATCTCCAAAAGAAACCAAATTTCTCTTCAATTTTTCGAAATGATGAAATTAGTTATAAATTCTCTCCAAAATAACATTGTAGCAAACATGGAGAAAATTAGATATTTTTCACCTTTTGAAATTGAAGTGCTCAAAATAACTCGCAAACTCACCATTAAAATGGCAAGTTTGGACATGCTTTATTACATGGATTGTAGCATAGGAGAAAATTAGATATCTCTTGCAATTTGCAATTGAAGGACTCATAAAAACTGGCCTTTAAAATGGTGAATTTGAACATGCTTTATTACCTGGGTCAGTGGGATTTTATGCACCAAATTCTGACGGGACTAGATTGGATGTTGACTACCTATAAACTATTGATAGATAAGTTAAACCTTAAAATTATATTTCATTTTCCAGTTTTCCTCTCGAAGCTAATAGATATTAGATTTACTTTTCCATTTTGGATTTCAAGCCAGATTTAACATAATTTCACTATAATTGGTTATTCTGTTGACTGTATTTGGTGGCTAGATGCTTTTTCTAAGTGACAAATTTTTTATGAATAGCCATTGGCTAACGAACATTTTAATGTTTTAAGTTTTAATAGCTTCTAACCAGACTAAACAGTGAAACTCATTTTTGAAAGATTTGCTGATACAACGTTCAAGGCTTTTTCTCTTGTTCAATGTTCACAGTTTACACACAACTGTGTTCTTTCCCAGAGTCGTGTGGTGTTTCGTGACATCAGTCAACACTGACATGTTCTCTCAGTGCTTCAGTGTCCGTGAAAAAATATGTTTACTTCAAATTTAAATGACGCATTAACACAGTTCCGTGTCTTTTCACTTTCTCGGTGCTAAAATAGCATTGAAAGTCGGAATGGACAAAATACTGATGTGTGTGAACAAACATTTACAGGTATATTTATATAACCTAATTTTTCTTTCAAATTATTACAACTGAATTCCAATACTATTATTGTTCTTTAATACTAAGTGAAAATCAATATAGATTTGCTTTATTTTAATACTGATAATATAATGTTATATTTCCAAACCAATAGTACTTATCAATATTATTAGGGTTGTTATTTCACAAATGTCTACTTATAACTACTCTTTATAATGTATTTTTAGAACTGAATTGATTTTAATTTGAAAATTCATCATGCGAAAATCAAAGAAAACTGTAGACAAGGGAGCAGATTCACAGCAGACTCAGGTAAATATTTACTCTGCTAACCTATTATTTCTTTAGTATTTTATTTAGCAATTTAGTCCAATTTATTTCTATTTGTGTTGTAATTATCTTTTACTTTGTTTGATAATGATGAAAAAACTGTAAGAAAGAATTGTAAAACAGTAGAGTAGAAACTGTAGAAATACAATGCATAGGATTAAGATAAATTTTTTGAAAAATGTTAAGGAGTTAGCTATTGCTATATATCACTTATTATATCTGCCTTTAATATAGCTACATAGTTAACAGTCTCTTACCAAAGTGTTCTCAGGAGAATGTAAATGACCCAATATTCATGTCTAAACTTTTAAGTTTTAAAACGAAATGAATTCTCTTAATGACAATACTATCTAATTATCATTTAAGTTAGCTACATTGTATTAATACTATGAAACATTAACAATATTGTCAATAAATAATTAAATATATCAAGTTGAAGTTAGAACTGTAGAAGTTTGAAAAATTATAATAAGGATATCATAGCTTAGGACTTTCAGAAGATTTATAATACTTAGCTAGTTATTTTTTTTATGACTATTGATACATGTTGATTGCCCAAATAGCCACATCGTCAGCTACCAATGGGCTTAATCGATTAAATATTCATTTTTTTAAGTATTGTTTTCTTTTAAGTCATAGCTAGTAATTATTATGTGAATATATTTTTTTTCTTGCTGTATGCTTTTAACATGTAAATGATTAATAAACTTATTATTAGTATTACATAGTTGAGCAATTAATGATGAACTTATATTGAATTGCTCAATTACGTAAAATGTCTTTCATTTTAAATAAATTTCTTTATTTGATCTAATATCAACCCACCCTAGCTAACCTCTCAAACCAAATACAGGCGCAAGTTGTTGAAAATATGAAGGCACGTCTTCAGCTGGAGGGACGTGAGGCACGCAATTTGATAGCTTACTCCTTGCCCCTGCAGGACTCGTCTGAATCCTCCTCTTCATCATCCGTAGATCAAGTCTTGGCTGCAGGAAGCTACGGTAAAGACCTTTGGCTTTCTATTCATTTATCCCCTTTATAGGTTTTGCAAATAATTATCTAGTTCATATAGCCTATAGGATGTATTTTTGTGAAGGACCTTTAGAGACTACATTGCTCTGAGTAGCTATAAATTTGGTCTAGCTATTTAATAGCTAGTTACTATCAGTGTATCACTAAAAGTGTCTACTTGAGTTTTTTATACACATAAATGATAAAGTGTTTCTTTTCTCACTCCATTTCTTTAGAACAAAAGAATGAAGAATTTGATGAGAAGGAGAAGCTTTATTATCCCTCATCAGTTTTCACCTCATTTGACTCTTTCATCTAATTTGAACATTCATTTTCAGATAAAAATGGCTTAAAGACTGATGGGTATTCAACTCGTGGCTCCTCCACCCACTCAATGCTCTCCTCAGATTGTGGAGCTCTACTTCCGCCACCTGTTCCACCCCCTCCCTCCTCCATATCTTCTCTGTCTTCTTCTTCGCTGTCCCTTGCATCTCTTAAATCTTCCCACAAGACACTGCTACCAGGTTAGTTTTTGTGATAGCTATGCATTTTTAATTAGGATGAAAGTTATTTAAATTTTCTGAACATTTTTAATTTAGATTAAAAATGTTATTTAGAATTTCTAAACATTTTTAGAAGAGATAGCTAATCATAATTCTTTGTCACTTTGTAACTTATTTGTTTAAAGATGACTCTTCTCTTTTGTAACTGAATTGTGTTTTTAAATCTCCTTTCTCCTAAACATTCACGTCATTGTATCTGTAAGCTTTCCATGGGTATGAACACATTGCTACATTTTCATATCCTCTGTTAATAGCTTTATAGTTAGCTACCTATTGCCACTATTAAATATTGAGTAGCTACCCATCCTAACATTTGTCTAGTTTAAGTTTCTATTTTAACAGTTTGTTTTAGTGTCAATAATTTGAACAGATATAATGATCATGTAGCTAACATAGATAACCAGTTAGCTACTAGATAATTATGTTCTTAAAATATCTAACTAGCTATTAACTCTCTCTCAAATCACGTCTGGGTAAATCATTAGGTAATTTGCTTGATTTCAATTATAATTATTGAAAATATTAGTTGATAACTGAAATTATCATTCCAACAGTGGTTTTAGTTTTCAGTTATTTTATCATGATTGGAGAATATAAAGTTGTAGCAATTCCATCACTATTTGTTGAAGATAATTAGCTAATGAGTAATGACAAATCTTTTGTTGCAGATGGTTCCAAAAGTTCAGCCAGAAGGAATTCCATGAAACAAGAGAAAAGATCTCGATCTGTTTCTGCAGGAAGAAATCCACAGCAATGTGAGTAAACCTTCATAAATATAATATTATTGCTACTCATTACTTAATGCTAAATAAATATTGTACACAGCCATGTAAGTTAATGTCAACCTTCATAAATATAATATTATTGATACTCATTATTTAATGCCAAATAAATATTGTACACAGCAATGTAAGTTAATGTCAACCTTCATAAATATAATATTATTGATACTCATTATTTAATGCCAAATAAATATTGTACACAGCAATGTCAGTAAACCTTCATAAATATAATATTATTGCTACTCATTACTTAATGCTAAATAAATATTGTACACAGCCATGTAAGTTAATGTCAACCTTCATAAATATAATATTATTGATACTCATTACTTAATGCTAAATAAATATTGTACACAGCCATGTAAGTTAATGTCAACCTTCATAAATATAATATTATTGCTACTCATTACTTAATGCTAAATAAATATTGTACACAGCCATGTAAGTTAATGTCAACCTTCATAAATATAATATTATTGATACTCATTATTTAATGCCAAATAAATATTGTACACAGCAATGTCAGTAAACCTTCATAAATATAATATTATTGCTAGCTACTCATTACTTAATGCTAAATAGATATTGTTCACAGCAATGTAAGTTAATGTCAACCTTCATAAATATTTTTGCTATTCATAAGTTAGTGCTAAAGTAATATTGTACATTTATCGTATGAATTATGTAGGTAGCTAGCTATTTTTATTACATATTGATTTCGTGTTACTTGTGCTACTTAGCTAGCTTATAATTGGAAAGTCTTAGATAAGGTAGGTAGCTACTAGCTAATGTTCTATCAAATTTTCTTTTTCCATTCGTGAGTTATTTCTTCCATAGTTATAGTTTGCCTCTTTTATTTTCTACAATCTCGTTTTGTATTTTTCTTTTTAGGTTTGAGGGCCAGACATTGGGGCTTCCTTTTCCGCAACCTCCAGCAAGCGGTGGACCAAATCTACACCACCTGTGAGACGGATGAGAGCGTTATAGAGTGTCGGGTGAGAACCTATTTATAGATGGACTACAGTAAAATAAATAATACAACATAACTAAAGGGCCATACACTCGTAGGGTTTTTTAAGTCTTTCCACCAGACTTTTTTGCTAAGCTCCTCCTGCTTTTTCCACGAGAATAGAAGAAAAAACTATATAGCTAATTAATATTTGCTAATTTTAGTTGGTATCCATGATACATACAGGTATCATGGATAGCAACTAAAATTGATAATAATTATAATGTTTTTTCTTATATTTTTGTGGAAAAAGTAGGAGGAGCTTAGCATAAGTTTGGTGGAAAGACTTAAAAGACCCTACGTATGGACGGCCCTTTACTGAACCACCTGTGGGATTGATAATAGTATAGCATAATAACATCAATGTTTATTAATTTAAGTAACTGCTCTCACTTTGCTTGTTGGTTTTAGTTAATGATAGAGAAAAGACAAATAGCTAAATAATAATGGTAAACATTAATATTTGGAATGAGACAAATGTCTTGTTGTAACGCTTCATCAAGTGTTTAAACTAGGATATCAAATTACTCTTCTTTAAGAACTTTTTAGAATGCTTTAGTTATCAATTCTGCTTAAATGCTCTTGATTCGTATAAACTTTTTAATGCTCACTCTGCCGCAGGGGCTCTATCCTGAAGCTATCTGTGGTGAATGGAAGAGAAGGGAAGTGGGTCCCAAACTGTTCTAATTTGGATTAAGTATTTTCCCATATTAGAATGTGTTTTTCCATTTAGAATTTTTAATTGCTACTCACAGTTTTAGATGATAGCGCTTTGATTATGCTCTTCAACTACGAGGTCTTAGATTTTTGTGTTAGGTAGGCTCATAGGCGTTATTTAATATCGCATCTTCATTTTCCTCTTATATTTTGTGTTAGGAAGGCTAATAGGCTTTCTAAAATCTTACATCTCTCCTTTCTCTTACAGGAAGCTATTCTGATGCTGGAGCGCTACACGAAAGACTTTCGCAAACTCATCGAGTGGCTGAAGATCAAATGGGAGTATGAGAACACGCCACCTCTCCAGAGACCAACCTCTCTAGCTTGGGAAATACGCACCTCTTCACAATCTAGGGTGAGACAATCGCTACACTAAAAATAGCAACCTAGCAGCCAAATTGTCGGGTTTTTACTTTTCAAGCATTTGTATCTCTTAAATTATTTACTTTGAAATTTTTTTATTGTTAATATAACAAGACTTATTAATGATATCTTTGATACCAACATGAACTTTATCTTGTTCCTTTTTCAGGAACATCGTCCCCTGACCCTCAAAGACGTGAAGCGGGCTCTCAACTTTGACTCCAAGGCCACCACCCCCACCAGCACAGGAAGAGACCTGCAGAGTCCTGACCCCCTCATGGTGCAGCAGCTGGCTGAGGAATTGGCAGCGGACATTTCTCTCTCCAGCCGCATCAACTTTGCCGCTAAAGTGGATAGGGCTCTCACTGATAGAGCCTTCACTGATAGGTAATGTACCTACCAAACAAAAGTTAATTGGTAGCTAAATCAGTGAATTAAATTTTTTATGTATGTTTATTTAGGAATTATTGGTCGGTTTCACAACTTCGGTCATATAAGAAAAAAAAACGATATAATAATTTGTAAGTATTTAATTTTTATTGGTATCCATGATAGGTAGCTACCTGTAATAAAAATTATATAATTATATATTCCTTTTTTTTATATGACCAAAGATGTGAAATGGACCAATAATTTGTACCTTGCCCTATAACTAACTCAAGTCTAAAAATAATTTAACTTTGCAGATCTGAGAAGATTCTTGGTGATAGATTTGACTTTACTTTAAAGTCTCTAGAAGAGAAAGGAGGCTCTAGCACTGAGGAGAGTCAGGACAGTGACAAACCGGTAGAACTTTCAGGGGAACCTTCTACTCCTAAAGACTGTGATAAGAATAATCTTGACATAACTAACGAAACTGCAGATAGAGAAAGTTCTGTGCTGAATAAATATGATACAGATTCTAAAGGAGATGAAGAAGAAAATTCTAAGACTGGTTATGAAAATGTAGATATTAGTTGTGGTGATCCTAGTAAGGTTCATCCTCTTATTTCGGGATGTCCTGAAGATAAAAACAAGGGACAAGAAGTTCCTTCAATTAAAAATTCTGACGACTGTGATAAAAAGATTTTTCCGAACGAGGAAGATGTTGGTAATAATAGTGAATCTTCTCCTTCTCAATCTGAAGTTAAAAATGATAAGAATATTTCCAGCAAGAAGTCTTCTACTATAGATGGTAAATTGACTGAAAATAAGAAACTGGAATCTTCTAAAGATAGTAAATTGACTGAAAATTCTTCTAATAAAAAATTGGAATCTTCTAAAGATGGTAAATTGACTGAAACTTCTACTAATAAAAAATTGGAATCTTCCAAAGATGGTAAATTGTTGGAATCTTCAAATAAGAAGACAGAATCTTCTAAAGAAAGTAAATCGACAGAATCTTCTAATAAGAAATTGGAATCTTCCAAAGAGGGAAAGTTACGAGAAAATGAAAGCAAAAGAAAAGCTGCATGCGATTCTAAACGTAAAGTAACTGAAAGTGATTCGTCAGAAATGAAGAAAAAGATTGAACCTGATGGAAGGAGAAACTTAGGTGACAGTGCTATTAAATCAACAGTCAAACCACCCACTGTAACAATGAATAAAGCTTGGCAGGTCAGACAGGCCTTCAACCAAAGTCGTGCTCCCATTCGACAGCCCCCTAACCCTAGTGGACCACGTCATGCAGCCCCAGCCCAGAATGTGAACACTGTCAAAAACAAAATTCAGCCCTGGCTGAACAGCATGAGCCCCAAGGTGCCCAAAAGAGTTCCGCAGATGGTCTGTCAAAAAATGTCAGCCCCTGTGAACACCTTGGCTCGGGCACACAATTTTACACGCTCTCACACGACTCTGGGCACATCATCAAGTCAAGCAGGAATTCCCATGTCTCAGTCTTGGGCTGATAGAGTTAGAGGCCACACTAGCAGCAGCAGCTCCTCTACCATAATGGCTGCTTCTTCTACAACCACTTCCTCTGCATCTCTGATATCATCAGTAGATGAAAGCAGTCAACCCATTTGCAATGAGGAAGGTTGGGAGGTTGTGGTGCGGAAGGGGCGTCGAAGTCACAGTGGAAGCACTGCCTCTTTGAACAAAAACAAATCTGCCAAACCTAGTAATTGGATGAGGAAACGATATGATGTGCCTAGTTCTGCCACTTCCATGCCTTCTCTAGCCAATTTAACGGTAGTTTCTACTGCAGATTCTTCAATCATCCAAAAGTCCAGCAACCCACCTTCTTCCAAGAGAACCTTCGATAAATCTCAAAATCGACGGGTTAGCTTGGAAGGAGCGAGTGTTTCTGCGCTGTGCTCTTTCGATGATAAAAATGATCAGGTGTTCAATAAGCCTAGTATAGATAAAAAATCTGACCAAACTGTTAATAAAGTTTCTAAAACTTCTAACTCTTCATCAGTCACGCAGAATTCTTCTAAAACGAAGTCACAGAAATCACGCAGTTGCGAAAAACTGGATAAGAGTTCTGCCGATTCAAAGACCAGTAAAGTAACTCCAAGTGGTGAAAATAAGAACAGTCGTGCCTCTGCTTCTAAAACCAAACAAAAAGGTTCTTTCAATGCCAAGACATTCATCAACAGAGGGAGATCTTCCTCAGATATTAGCATTGAAGTGAGGAGGAGAAGTAACAAAACTGCTGACAATAAGGCAAACATTTCTGATGAGTCTAAGGCTGTTGAAGATGTAAATGCAGTTCCTGTGAACTCCTCCACTGATCAAGGTAGGGAAGGGGATCCTACCTAGTACCTACTCACTCTTTATTGTTTATAGTTTCTTTTATTCAAATCATTGGTAGCTAACATTTACATGATGCTTTACAAAAATAATGATTATTTCAGATTCTCCTCCAGAAGGCAATCCACCATCCCGTTATGGGGCCCTGATGGATGAGGTCCACGAGGTGGATGAGGAGTCCACTGAACCCATTGCCAATGTGGAGAAGATCAGAGTCAGTCTGGTGGAGCCTGACTCCACTATGGAGCCAGTTAAGGATTTGGAGCCAATTAAGGATAAGATATCAGATATCTTTCTAGAGATAGAGGAAACTGCCAAAGATGTCATGTGAGTAATGATAGGAACTATTATCTAGCTATAGTTAGTTACGAGTTATTGGACGGTTCCACGTTCTCGGACATGTAAGAAAAAATGTAACTAGGTATCTACAATAATTATTAACTTTATTGCGAATTTGCGATTGTTATTAAAAAAAAAACCTACAGGTATCATGTATGTAGCTACCAATTAAAATAAAAGTTAAATAACAATTGTTATATATTTTCCCCAATGTGTTGGGAAATGTGAACTTATCCGATAATTAAGAATTACAAATTACATTTTATTCTCAGCCCTTCCCTGCTCTGTGATTTAATTTCTATAGTTAGTGTTATGATTTGTAATTTACTGTGAAATTTGAATCATTCAATTAATGAACTGACTGAGAGATATAATCATGAAATATTGACTAGCTATATGTATTTTTAGTTTCTAATAAATTGACGAGGGTAAGTTCTTAATTATCGGTCAGGTCCACATTTTCGGACACGTAAGAAAAAATTATATAATAATTATTATTTCATTTCCATTGGGCAGGTAATCATGGATACCAATGACAATGAAAATGATAAAATAATTATTATATAATTTTTTCTTACGTGTCCGAAAATGTGGACCTGACCGATAATTAAGAACTTACCCTAGAAAGTACTTGGCTACTGCTACTATCAGTAAGCAACAAATTTAATGTTTCTCATTTCTTTACCCTATAAACTACTGCTCCATTTATTTCGTTGTGGTGTTCATGGTTGTTTTTCTCCGCAGGGGCGTGCCACCAGAGGTTGTCCTAGAGGCTGCAGAGGACCTCTTTGAGGAGGAGGAGATACGCCACAATGCAGAGGCCTTAGAGTGTGCAGTGCAAGAGGAGCTGAGACTCAAGCAGCAGATAGAGGAGGAGGAGGAGATAGAGGATGACCGGGTGAGTACCTGTTGCACTTGCGAGTTATTGAACGGAGACGCTTTTTTGATCAAAGGAGAAAAAAATATAATATGTATAGCTAAAAGAGCCTATAGCTAGCTAATATAATATGATTTAATTGAATATATAAAATTCTTGAATCAGCTTTCTATTTTTTCATATGCTAGCTATGGTCCAAAAATGTACAACCGATCAATAACTCGTAACTTCCCCTACCTATTTATTTGTTTCTTACCTTAAAGAGCAAGAATAGTTACTTCACCTACAGTACATCTACACTACTTGTGTCATTAAAACCGTACACTATTTTCATTCATTGTAAACTCTACCTTCATATCATTGAAGTTGATGCAAAATACTTTTCTGAAGCCTTTTCCAATGTAGCTTTTTAAAGCAAGTTTTTTTTCAATTATTTACTATTTAGTAGAAAAACCCAAGTACAGACCTCACTTACATGAATGAAGTCAAATCTTGTGGAGTGGATCTAACTACATATCTTGAACTGCTAAGGATATTAATGCAGATAAGTTGGGTTGTGATAATATGCTTTTAAAATCATATATCTTGAAATGTTATATACGGAGAGAATTAAATAGTATTGAATTGTTTGATACCATTTCATTTCGTCTATGATGTTCTTAAGATCTATGATTTTAAAAGTATAATTTCACAACCCTAGTGACAATATGCTTTATAAATCCTATATTATAGATGGTGAGAATTGAAGAGTTTTGAATGGTTCTACACCAGCGTTTTATAATTTTCGATACCATTTCATTTCGTCAGTGATATTCTTAAGATCTGTGATTTAT
This sequence comes from Caprella mutica, assembly GCA_947561585.1. Taxonomy (NCBI): domain Eukaryota; kingdom Metazoa; phylum Arthropoda; class Malacostraca; order Amphipoda; family Caprellidae; genus Caprella; species Caprella mutica. Next base: position 99,242 of record CANNZV010000294.1, on the reverse strand, counting down.
ATAGCATATTGTCACAACCCTTAAGATAAGTCACTAACGCATGTCAGATAGCAGACTAGTGGTTCATAATCAGTATCATTTAGCTCTAGTTACATCCATTCTACTACTCGTAATAAGCTGCGTGTGTTTTCCCATTAATAAATGAATACTATGGTAAGTTTTTGATTATCGGTCAGTTCCACATTTTCGGACATGTAAGAAAAAATCTGCAGGTAATAATAGTTAACTACAGTTATAACTTTTATTTTAATTGGTATCCATAAATATTGGTATAATAAAAGTTATGTAATTATTATAATAGATTTTTCTCATGTGTCCGAAAATGTGGAACTGACCAATAATTAAGAACTTACCCTAGTTATTCATACATCAGTGAATGACTTGACTAATAGATGACTTGACTAATAGATGAATTGACTAAGTGACTTGCATGTTCACTCTAGTTACCACACATAGCTTCGTTAGAGCAGAATGTTTTAGGCTACTGTAGCTACTTCCTACATGCTTTGCTTGTTTCTAACCCTGGGGTAAAGGAACAGCTACCTACCAGAATAACCTAAATACTGCATGAACCTTTCTGTGTTATAAACTTATCAACTTATCAAAATCTGCCCATGTATTTATTAACGGGTAATATTTAAGATGTATTTTATTGATCACATTGAATATGTTTTCATGGGCATACTTTGGTGAAATGTTTCGATAATAACATTGATATTTTTATCATCTGTTTAATTCACATCTAATAATTGCTACATTAGGTACCTTAATAGTGTGTAACAACTGCTCCCTAACTCTAATATTCTTTTTACGCTATTGGTGTATGGAATAAAGTTATCAGCGAGCAGAATTACCATCTTAAATCTTTCCCAAAATACTTTTCCTTTTCCTAACTATGATAATATTCTGCCACACTTCTTATTATCTAACTTTTTTTAGTTTATTTTTTATCAAGTGACTGTAAATGTATTTCCCAGCTGATTTTCCTCTATTTCGAGTACCTAAAACTTTTTCTAAGAACCTTCTACCTATCTACTTTAGAAGGTTAAGTCCCTGCTTATCTTTACTCGGAAGTCAGATTGGAGTTGAACTAATTAGCACACTGGTGATAAGCTATTTAGTTAGCTTGTGTCTTTGGTTGTATTAGTCTGCTAACTAACATTTTAAAGTAGGTAAATAGTAGGCAGGGTAAGCTTCGTGTTATCGGATGCTACCATATTTTCGATCATATCTATCAGAAAAAAATGTATTATAAAATTTTAATAATTTTTTGCCATATGTGATGGAAAATGTAAAACCGTTCAATAAAGAACATACCTTAGGTATATTTGAATGAACTCACATAACGAGAAAAAAACAAATGATTATTGTTACTAAATATGTTCCAATGACGTCGAAATGCTGCAGTTAGATCCGCACAATGAATTCATTAAATCTTGATTTTCATCTGTCCCACTTTCCAAGCTGTTACTTTGCCATTTATCTACCAATGGAAACGTTCATAATTTAGAACAAATGAATATTGTTGTTCGTTGTATTCATCACAACGTATTTTACCTGAGCAAAATATCCGGCCGTATATCCTTTTCAAACAGTCTTTAATTTCCTGTAGTTATGTTATTTTAATCCTATTAGCTACTTAATTATCAAAGGCAACAGTTTCCACAAGATGGTAATTTATTTTAATATAATTTTTATATTCACTAAATTTGTCCTCTTGAGTTAACTATGAAGTAAATAAACACGTGGTTAAATATAACTCACAACAAAAACGTTCTTCATTCCTAACTAACTAATTACCATGTAAATACTCACTTTATTTATTTGTTTGTAGCTACACACAAATATAATGAATAGCTACTCCTATGTTCAATTACCATGACTTCTGTACAATTATCACAAGATGTAACAAACATAACTAAAGAGAATTTAAACTCAACAGTTATAACTACTGCAATCAATGAAACACATGGAAAAATATATAAATGTATATTTTTTGAGATGATATACTTATTTGCTATATATACATATATGATGACTCTATATACACAGTCCTTATGTAAATAGTACCTATTATATTTGTACACAGTACAAAGAAATAATGCGAACACTACTTGACTAGGCAACAAAATAGCTTTATTTTCAACACTTAAATAAATATGTGGCCACTATTTATTACAGATGTGACCATTAGTAATAATTTTCGCGATATAATTTATATCTTAGAAGAACACTTTCACTTGATTAGAAAATATATATATATCAATTATTGCATGATTTTCACAGTTATTGATAGCTACAGACTAAATTACACACATTTAACATATTTAGCTTTAAATGCATCAGTAATTTATTTCAAATTTATTGTTGATATAATTATATTTATTATCTTATACTTTCATAAAAATTTTCACCATAGCTAACAAATAAAAATTGGCAATAATTTAAAAAAAGATAAAATAGTAAACCTATTGATTTAATGTAAATATATAAAGTGGGTTAGTGACTGCACAAAGAGGCTTTCATAATTCATTCTGCGGAATCTTCTGATTTTGTACATAGCTTTTATTTAATGTATCACTTCTCCATGTAGCTATAAAGCATGCTGCAACCTAAAATATAATGCCTATAGATTAAATAGTAGTGCTATATTTAATGTACTGCATCAACGTTTGTGAAAGGTATTTGTATTATGCCGTCACGGACTAGCTAAATGAATCTACAAATGGATTTAATTTACCAATTAGTTTAAATTATCAAATTTAAATAACCCTATCGACCTGATATCAATTATGTTTTTTAGCAAGAAGATATTGCCACCAGTAGAATTTTAGGTAAGATTTTGCGCCTATTGTTTTCACCGTTAGCTAATAATCAGTAGAGATTATTGGTGTCCTGTCTTCTTGTAGCTCTCCTGTTGTTAGCACTCAGTATACACCTTATCACAGATACCACGGCGATGATAAAGAGCAGTACCCCTGTGATTGATATGATCACCACCATCACAGTGTTCAAACTCTTGCCTTCAGGGAATATACTTGCCCCTATAGTGTCGTATTCGTCAGCGTAATCCACGTCTCCCTCATGAACGCTTTTGTCGATACCTGTACTGGATCTGGATGTGGGTGGATCAGCTTGAAACGATCCCGTGGATATTCTTCGAACAATGTACGTGTGCTCGTATGCTGTATTTTCCGACATTATGTGGTATGTTGCGCAAGATACAACTAAACTCTTCTGCGAACTGAGTCTAAACGTAACCTGTGGGTTGTTTGTAGACGCTACCATCGTAGGTCCGTCATCTATTTGCTCGTACCAAACATGTATCAGAGGATTCTCTATAGTCTCCCTCTCTGGATGTTTGGGACATGTCAAAGTCACAGTTGGTTCCCGCACCTCCATAGTCTCCTCTGTTTTTGTCACAGTCATCGTCTTTACCGAGTAGGTTACGATTTCATCTTTGCTGAACCTGCCCAGCCTTGCCGCACACTTGAATCTCCCGCTGTACTTCATAGGCTTACTTATGCCGTACTGAATCATGCATTTGTGTCCTCGTTCGAAATGCTCTGACTGACCTTCTCGTGTCTGGATTTGTCGCTGCTGCAAGTTGTACAACGCTGCATCGCCATCTATTTCTTGCGTTAGTGTGAGAGTCCTAGCCAAATCAGTTGATCCGGTGTAGCATGCCCCGCACATGGGCGAGAAGGGAAGTCCGAAAGGAAGGTTAATGTGGGTGTACTGACTTCTTTTCGTTATGAAGGCTCGTGTGGTCCAACTGGGGCAGAAGGCGCTGTTGAGGAAGGAGGTGTAGGGTTTTTTCGTTATGATTGGTGCCCACGCTAAAGTTGAGTGACATTGTCTTCTTGTGAAGCCTGTATGGTCATCAGTAGCAGATGCTAACGAAACTATCACTGCCACTATCAACAACTCCTCGCCTTTGAGTTTCATTTTATTCCTAGTTTCAAAATGGATTGCTTTTTCTTTTCTGTTTTTGACTATCACTACAGTTATTGATTAAAAGTTAATTGGATAGTTTGTATTGAAAACTGTTTTTTCACTTCACCACAATAAGCCTGATTGGTTATTTTGCGTTGATATGACTAGGCACTTTTATAGATTGAGATTGTTGGTCTGTCCTTTTATTCAAAAACTATTTTATTGCGTTATCATTAATATCATCTGGAAAATAAAAAGAATTATTTATTGAAAATAATTATGCATGAGTTATAAATGTCTATTTTTTCTTTTAAATGATTTCTCGTATACTGAATACAAACAATTAAACACCAAGTCAATAATAAAAAATCTTTGTTATTGTTCATCATTTTCTCATAATTGTGTCTTCAAAATCTAACTCGTTATGAATTAAAATTTAGTAACGTCTCTGTTAGGCTCAGCTGAAACATAGTCTATTTTAAAAGCCTAACTAGTAATTAGGAACGTTTATTTATGACAAGTTGATATGCATTTTGTTTTTCAGTGCAATGTGTACCGGATGCTAAAGGTGCATATATGTACCAAACAGTGATAGGACTAAGTCATAAATAACTGACATAAATAAGTAACTATTGTAGTATATACTACACTACTCTGATTGAAACGTTCCCACGGCTGCAAAATTATATTACAATTGATAAACATGAAAACGACAAAAAAAACTGTATTGATTCCATACCCATTAACGCTTATCATTTTTCACAATATTCATTTTGCCATCATATAGTTGTACTGGCATTTCATCCGTAATTAAAGGGTTTGAATTCTCACTCATATTATCTTCCTGTTATTGAAATGATATTCTCATAAAATACATATTTTCCAATAATGTATTTAATAATTATCTAGTCATTCATTTCTTAAATTTAGACAGTGTGTGTATAATGTATACTGTGTATAATACATGTGCAAGTGTATACGCTATATCACAGGTGTTAGCCCCTATATCAACTATACCTACTCAAACTAACTCTATTTACCTGCCTTTCAAGGTTACAATCTATCATTTTGACATTCATTTTCAAAAATTTAATAACTTCTTTATATTTTGAGTAGAAATGATTGATAAGAATTAAGTATTAGCTACTGCTGCTACAAATGTTATGACGTCATTTGCATTTGTTGGGCCTTTGTGACGTCAATAGAATATATCTGAAAATGAGTGGAGTGTCTTTATGACGTCATTGGCATTATTAATTAGAGGGTTGGTTTGTAGATGAACGATTGAGAGAAGTTGTTAGAGAACTATCATTAATTAGTGACTTTAATTCTTATTTATTTCCACTGTTTATACAGTGTTTTATAAATATCACAGTTAAAGGTAATATTGTCTTTTGTTACTTCTTAGTTACGTAACTAATTGTATTGCTGCTCTTTAACTTGCCGAAAGTATTACCATGAATTATAGTGCAAAAGTGATGTCCTAAAATACACTGAGTGAGATTCTTATAAACGAACATAACTTGCACTGCCATTATAAGTAGCTATCACAAGTACCCTCTGAACACTTGCTAATAATTAATGAACACTTGTGATATAACTGTGCCTGCAACAGTGAACTTGATTTACTAATGGTACAGTACCTATCAAAACAAGATGCTATTTCTTATTTATCCAGTAGATAGGATTAAAGAAGCTATTGCTAAATTTATAACAATTAAATGCAATCATGAACAAATCAACTGATAAATAGATCATTTATTAATTGTTTTAACTATGACAGAGTTAGTTATTTTCTGTACATACACAAGGCATAACCTTAGCATTTTCTCTCCTTTTGTATCTCTGCGTGACGCTTTCTTTGAGATAACCAAACAGGTTTTCAGTTTTGGTGAGCTAGAAACTGTTAACGTGTTGACCTGTCAAAGGGTGACCTTACGTATACTCTCCTAGCAATGGTTTAACTTCTTTAAAATATTTTCACTTGTTTCAACTCTACATGTCTAATTCCTATTGTTAGAGATGTGTTTTAAATTTCTAATTTCGGTATTAGATGTCGGTAAAAATTTATTTGTTTCAAAAATCTGATATTTAAATGTACTCACTAACTGAATAGTTTTTGTAATTTGTTTAATATTGTGATGTTGAGATTAGAATACTATGATATATATTGTCATCTATAGAAACCTCAATAGCTGCTCTTCATTTATTGTGGTCCAATTCACCGCTTCACCCCGGTAGCAGTGAATGGCTCAGTAACTTAAGAAATGGGATGATGAAATAACAATTAAAGTATAGAGGCACTCTATTCACCTGTAACTCTATAGCCTACAGTTAGGTACTGACAAAGAGTAAGGGACTGTATAGTGTTTCATCGCTATGACCTTGGTATAGCAACCAACGGGTTACTGGTGTTAAATATGGGTTAAACCCTTAAGGTTGCTGGTGTAGGTTAAAAACTTAAACCGATTGGTGTTAATGGTTTAAAGTTGTAAACCAGGCTTAAACCCATGCAGTTACTGTGGTGTAAACCTAGAGTTAAGCACAGGGGGTTGCTGGTGTAAACGAAAGGTTTAACTCTTACAGTTACCAGTGTAAAATGTGGGTTATAACTATTGTGTGGGATATAATCATATACCCATTGGGATACTGGTGTACCCTTCGAGTCTTGTACTTCAAGCCTATTTTTATTTATAAATTTAGTGATTTATACTTGTTTCAAGGTTAATGGTCCAAAAGCAAATAAATAATTGGCCAAATAGAAAATTATTTGACCTAAGAATTGGCTTCAAGAGTTGCCATGTGTTCTAGTTTTACTTCAAACCTATTTGGAGGCAGATTTCTAATGATTTAAGCTATTCAATTATATGTCTAATTGTTGAATCTATTGACGAAACGAATCTTTTGTATCAAGTATATGCCATGGAATATATCTAATAATATAACTAAAAGCAATTAATGTACCTTCGCTTTCTAATTACAATAACGTAATGTATTCTATTCATTCACTTCCTGTTGATATAATATTTTATTCATAAACATTGTGATTAAACAATAACTATATAATTGGTTAATTTAATGACAGGTGTATGTTCTGTTATGTGCTGATTAGGGGAATACCTATTGGTATGCTATCGACAATCCTGACCGGTCATTACTAGGGCTGGGACAATATGCATTTAAAATCATAGATCCCAAGAAAATCATAGACGAAACGAAATGGTATCGAATACTACATACTTCTGGTGTAGAAAGATTCAATACTGTTTAGTTCTCCGTTACTCATAATATATCTTATGATTTTAAAAGCATATTGTTTAGCCCTAGTCATTACTATAAAAATATGAAATGATATCTAAGTCTGTTATATATCATCTGGTAAATTGTGTTTATAATTTACTTTGCTATGCAGTTTGTGCTATTTGATTATGTTTACGTAGTGTTTTCGGTAGAAAAATGATCGTTCTGTTACTCACTATTATGACCTTGTATAATGCATGAATAGATTAATTTCAAAAACCGCATCACCATTAATTCTACGAATAGTCTTTACCTAGTGTTTCTCAATGTTAACTGACCAAGACAACGCGTCACTGTTTTTTTCTTCACTGCAGAAGGCATACGTTTGGTAGTAACTAGTTTGACTGGTGCTACACAGGCATGGAACTTGCTAGCTTCGATTTATGCATGCATAGAACTTCTTCCAAGAATAAAACTTGTTTGTACACATTTGAGATAAGGTGTAGTAGCCATTAATATTAAATTTTAAACAGTGTTGTATCTAATCAGTAATAAATCAAATTTACTTAAAGGGATTAAAAACTAGGCTAGAATTTGACTTCCAAATGATTATGTTGAAGAATCTACATAATGACTGTATTTTGATGAATATTGTTTTTAAAGAATTTCATACTAAACACTAATGATATCATGCTGCTGAATTTGGTGTTGAATAGGTTATTGTACAGTAAACTTCATATAATGGTGCAATAATGTAAAGTTTCGTAGAATTCCTTTTTTCCGATTCGAGCGGAAACGAAGTATTCTAACTGCTTTCCTGTCTTCCATATAGTAATTTTTTTCCTTCTTCACGACGTAATTATTTTTTAGCTCTTTAATATTTTAAACTATCATATATTTACTATTCAGTCAAGGTATATTCTTTTTATAATTAGTAGCAATTAAAATAATGCTGAAAGTTATCTCATGATGCATGCTAATTTTATTCATAATTATTGCTGTGTTTTACATAATTCATTGAAAGAAAGCTTCAACTCATTTTGTTCCTATAGCTGAAACAGAACCTTATGTTGCATGTCTACTAACGCTACCTAAACCGCATTGAAATTACCTAACACTGTTATTATTCCACAGCTAAAATGAACATTATATAAACTTTCATTTACTAAATTAAATTAAACTCTCATTTAATTAATGGTATACTCTCATGAAGTACTCTGTATAAATTTCATAGTTTCTTATTTTTTAACTTGGTACTCAATCGAAATGTCAAGTGAATGCAATGAACATTGAAGAGAATCCTTGAGGTGTGTAGGAAGGAACCACCAAGTCTCTCTCCTGTGGCAGGATATTACTAAAAACATTCATTGAATCATCACCATCATGTTTCCTGCGTTAATTCATCAACTTTTAACCGCCCTTCAAATCAACCCAAACTAGCAATAAATCTACATTTATAACTCGGCTCTCCTATAAATAGTTCATGTACACATAAATTCCGAATTGTCAGTACATAGATGCACGTTTAACCAAAAAATTGCACATATTTTAATGAAAATATTTACACAAGATGATATATTCCAAGTCATACTGTTTTCTAACAGCAGCGTGAACACACATAGAACATCATATAATAATAACCTAGACCCTCACTGAGGTATGAACAAAATCATTGTGTCCCACATGATAGTTCACTAGGCGCCATTGACACCTGCACAACATCTCCCCACGAGCTCTCAGGCGCTACTGAAGTGAGGCGAGAGTTGCGTACTGTTCCACCAACTGTAGATAATGACTCTGAGTGCTAAACTGCTACGCTTGGGGTGACCAACATAAAGTTTCTTTTCCGTGTAAATAGTTCATGTGTATTCAAGGTGGGAAAGAAAATAGTACTGTGGTTTACATTGCTTCACAAATGAGGATGTCAGTGACGACAAAATGAATGGGATTGTGGATAATATTGGCGATTTATAATCGCCAATACTTTGAAATTTGATCACCAGATATTAAATCAGCAAATTAAAGCGATACTGTGAAATGATACTGATCAAAATATTTATTAATGATATTAAATTAATAAACAATTATTACTTATATATTTCAGTCAAGTCTCTTCAAAATCTATTATTAAAATTTTAAAAATATTCTCTCCAATAGTTGACGGGCTCTTTAAGTACACTTATTATCCTATTTTACAGCTACTCCCCTGCCAAGTTAGGACTAAAAGCAGACCCTTTATCAGTACCTGCCTATAAATAATCGTGTGAAACCTTAGGAAATTTATTGCTGTCCTTGACAGGTGAAATAAAACCTATGGGATTGGGAGCAAGAGAACTTCCAAGAATTTTCATGGGGTATTATGGTGGAGATTTGACTTTTATGTCTGCTATTTCGCTCACATTGTGGTACAAGTTTGTAGTTTCTAATAGTGTTTGACCATCCATTGCGAAATAGTTAGCTTTTACGTGTTCTTCCATTCTTGTAGAGGTGAATGGTACAATTTCGCTGTATTGTTGTGTCCTAGCATTGTGTGCTGGGTATTAATGTTTTGGAATGATTCATTTATTATATCCTTGCTGCTCTTTGGTAAATTCGTTTAAATATTCATCCACTGTTGAAGAATATACTTTATTCTTATTATATGTTAAAATAGAAATATCTTGTTTTACATTTTTATTCATTAATGTTATATAAAAATCATTTCAATAGCGCTTTATTTAAAGTGTGTTTATTAGAGTATCCACCCTAGTGTAAAATTGTAATAATAAAATGAGTTTTTACTGTTAATTAATTTCTTGTTAATACTGGCAGGATGTACTTGTAGTTTGTTTACTTCGTGTGGTTAAAGATATCGTCATTTTTGACGGGCTGCTAAACTAGATATCAAAATATCCTTCTGGAGTATCATCCTTAATATGGAGCAAGGAAGTAAGGCTTGTAAATATTTATTATAATGAAATTATAAACAGGTTGTAAATTATATCACTTTAAAGGGGTTCGTTACTGAAGTCGTACTAACGATTAATTAAATGTAGAAATATATCGATGACAGCGGTTAAACGATCTGATGCTATCGGTGTTTGTATCAGTATTATAGGTATCGTATTTAGTGATTATATTTCGAAGGTGATGTAATTGGCATCATTTATCTGTTTTATCACCAATTATCTAATTAGCTAATCAGCTAATCTAGTTTATTTATTAACTCTTTAAAATATGTTTTGTTTGAGGAATTTCTCAGTAGATTTCTTTTTTGTTCTTATTTAATTGATATTCAAAATAAGAAACCTAGTGATAATTAAAATTTTCTGTCCTGTTTAAACTGCCATCATAACAATGGTAGAGTGTATCTTGCTTGTCACGCTACTTATCAACAACTACAGCGACTAAATCATGTCGTGATGACGCCTATTTACCTGCTGTATGTACACACTACACCACGTGGAGTTGCTTTGCTTTACTATTTCACCTCTCAACTTTAACTGCTCTTAATTTGGCTGCCAATATCTAAGGGTAATGGAGATTTGAACGCAAGAGTACCTATTTCAGTAGCTATATGCGACTATGATCGCTGTAAAGATGTTGTAGCTTATTTAAAGTTGAATCAAATGTCTTTATTGAAAAGATCTGGAGAGACAGTTCGTTCGAATTGGTTACGAACTGAATGCCAGTCTAAACCTAATCCATATAGTACCAAATTTCTCGTTCATTTGGTAGGTAGCTGACCAGAAACAGTCGGTACATCTCACCTAGGTAGAAACTATAAGCACGAGTTAGTTCCTCCCCATTCGGTGTTGCCAGATGCTATTGACTTTTCCCCAAGAAAGAGGGGAAGTCGCGCGTTACTTCCTCAAGTACTTTTTGTTCTCTCCCCAACTGAAGGGAAGTCAGGTGGGGAGCTACTCGAGCCTTTTTTGTGAACAGAGGTTATGGTGGGGCTGTAGAAGACTGTGAGTTCTGTTTCCCTTTTTAATCCTGTATGGATTTATACTACCTATACCTCGTGGTATAGGTAGTATAAAATTTTCAAATTTTGGTTTCATATTTCGATTTTTAATAGATTAATTAATAATAATAAACTATAAGATAGATAGCTTAAATAGAAAGACGGTATCCAACATACAACTGTTGGTCATAAAATTCATTGTCAGGTCCATGTTTTCCACCCTCGTCCTGATGATGAATAGAAATCTTTCATTAGAAAGCTTGAAACCTGAAAAAACCTTCAACGATGAGTTTAAATAACCTCATAATAATATGGATTTCCCGTTGAGTGTGAATCTTTTCCATCAAAGAGTACCCATTACATTCGAATGGTAATTATGGTTCTTGCATACTTTGAATTTGTTTCAGCACTTTAATATAAGCACCAAGAAATCTAAACTAGCTATCCTAGTTTAACTTGTCGTGTATCACTAGTTGAAGCAGGAGTTCAAATCTATTTCTTGCTAAGACGCAAAATATAAGCATATTTCATTTAGCTTTCCAGTTTCGTGCCAAGTTTTTTCAATCCTGGAATTCCAAATTGGTCTGTTTCGGAATATTAGAAACGCTGTACTGTATGGAAGGCCAATTGCTTTGCTTAATAGAAGCTCCTCCATTTCATGTGAAACCTTGCTGACCATTTAGGTACAACAGTTAGCAGGAAGTGTAGCATTGTGTGTTATCGCAGAATGAAGTGAAATTGCGTGGAATGTGTTCATAGTAACGTATAATTTTGTTTGATTACCTTAGTGGTGATTTCACATGGGAACAACAAACTAGCCATAAATAGGCTTCTTATTTCATTGAAATTGAATGATATGGATAATAACATAATTATGTTAGCAGCTAACCTGAGTAATATTGCAAAACTAAGTGGTGTTTTATTCATATTACCTAAACCCTCTATTTTACAGTTTCTTGTGTTTAGTATTGGTTGTTAAAATGTTATCATTTAGTTATTTCCTCAACATCTCCACGGGTGCAACATTATTTTATATTTATCTTCTTTTTTCAGTCACGTTCACGCTACCATCCTGTTATTTTCTCTATTTTTATTCAACTAAATCTCGAATCTCACGAAAATAATCAAATTTCTATCGCCATCACGTTGTTATTTCTTAACGCTATTTTCAGTTTTGGTGGCTACCGCTATAGTTTCACACTTCTCAATTGGAATGTCTTGGATTGTATGCTCTAAAGATTCATTTCCTATCACCTCTTCATTTTCCTCATCAGTCCGAAAGTGCAGTCAGTGTTCAGCTACTGAATTTATTCATTTTTGTATGGAGTAGCTTTCCTGCATCGATGAGTATTATCACTGATTGACTTTCAAGTCAACTATTTTCCTTCCTATAGTTCTTAAACATTCGTTAGATCTTACTATATATTTAATTTATTTGGATGTAACCAGGCGGCGCAGGTCCAAAAAATCAAACTTTTCCTATTGTGAGATTATTTAAGTTTTTTATCAATCTATAACCTTCGTAGTAATGAATCGATTTAGCGAGCTAATGCTTACTAAAGTATCATACATATTGCATCACTCGTTCTTCCTTATCATCATGGGAAAGAATTGTTATCAGTTGGTGATGCTCCTTTCGCGTACAATGGTAACAGAGGATTATAGTGTAAGCCTATACGATCGGTGTCTTTGTGAGCTCTTATGCAATGTATAGTCTACAGGAAGGTCAAAGTTCACTGACCATACGAAGGTATAACCCTCTGCACCTTCATGCTGGTAAAGAAGGCTGTGTCAAATCTTCAGAGTTTGTTTATAAAAACGTGGTAGCTAAATAAAATTCTGAAGGATAGAGTTTCATCAAATGTTTTACGTTTTTGATTTAGTAAATAGTTGCTATATTTGTTATATTTCAGATACGATCATTTATATTCAAACTCAAAAATTAGAAATTTGTATAAAATATACTGGATTAATTTTCCAAAATTGTTCTTATATTTTCATTGCACCGAATACTTTATTTTTTCTTGATAGGCAAGACTTGCATGCTAGTTTTTAGTTAATAATTTGTATTAGATGCAATAGTGCCATGAACATAGCTAAATAGTGCTCCCTGCGTGCGCATTCGCTTCAGTAAGTATTAAGTAATATTCTCTATAGCGTAATCTCAAAATATTACCCTCTGTGGATTTAAATAATTCTAATCTGTTGTACTTACGCATGTTCAGTTGCATAATACCTCCTCTAAATTAAGTCAATTCACGTATCACTGATGCACGCAGTAGCTTTTAAGCCGTCATGAGCTGTTAATATTCCTCATGCACAGTTTATCCGGAAGCTGAGAGTGACTTATCTATTGACAGATGAGTGGCGTCTCTTGGGCCCCGAACTGTTGTAATTTAGATTGCGTATTTTCATTTTTACCATCCTTTAATATTTCAACGCTACTTTTTGTGTTAGGCAGACTCGTAGGCTTCATTTACTATCACCTCTTCATTTTCCTCTTCCATCCGTGATTGCAGCCACTATTTCTTGTGTCTCTTTCATCACATTCATTGGTAAGTGACTGCGTTCACGGAGTAACTTTTCTGCATCCATGAGCTTGTCACCGACTGGTGCTAGCTGTATTTCCTTTTGACGTCAGCGATATGGCGTTTGATTCCGAAGCAGACGTCAAACCCGCACTAAATTATTTATAACGAAATGGAAAAATTATCATATCCAAATACATGTTCATTATTTCTATAGTAAATACACCGTTCAATTGTTTTTAATTTATTTATTTATTTAATCTGTATATTTTTCACCGTGAGAAATAAATAATTTAGACATAGGAAACCATATAGATATATTATTTAGTTTGTATAGGAAATCATATAGCTTAGCTATACTATTTAGTTTGTATAGGATATGCGTAATTATGTGACTCTGCATAAATTTTACTTAAAGGTAATTATTAAGTAAATTCACCTAGCTACTGAATATTGTGTGTAAAATAGATGAATATACAATAGTAATTTATTCCTCTAAATTGCAATCTCTTTATGTTTTCAATACAGTATGTCAAGTAGTTATAGTCGTTCATGGGGGTAATTCCCATTACCGGGCACCCGCATAGTTTGCAATGTGCCTAACCAACCGTACGGTATTGCCCCTCTGCCCGGTAACTGTACGGGTGAGTGGCAGGAGAGGTTTGCCTGTGACAGTACATGTACTACTATTTTGCCTGGGGTTTATACAATAAAGTTCATTAGTGCCTATTTAATTTGATTGAACATTGCTACCTTGTGTGTTTTGCTACTCTGTTTTCTATGGTGTGAAATGTATTTCACCGACCAATGGCCCGTTATCGGTTATTACAGAATTTGTTTTTTTCTTTTATAATTGTGCATGACTCTATTTAAATACTAATCAACTAGAATACAACCGAGCGATGATTTAAAATGTAGGGTAAGTTACGAATTATTGGTCAGTTCCACATCTTTGGTAATAGCTATAAGAAAAAACTATATAATAATTATTACTTATTCTTAATTGGTATCCATGATTCCTTCAGGTATCATGGATACCAATTAGAGTAAAAAAATAGTATAATATCGTGTTTTCTTATGACCGAAGATGTGAAACCGACCAATAATTCGTAATTTACCAAATAACTAGAGATTTTTTGTACATTAATTGATATGTTTTAGTTTTATGCTCCACACATCTTTCTACCTGTACTTTTTGTAAGGTGAATGAAGTAAAGCCCTTCATTAGACAGATTTTATCACCAATTCATTTACATCATTGACAGCAAATACTAATTAATGGCAGATTTGTTAGTTAGTTCAAATAATCAAATAAAGTGATTAAGTGCTCTGTAAACACACTTGGTAATAATCACCAGTTTATTGATCACTAGTTTGTTTAGTATCATATCTATTTGCTTACCATTACCAAATGGAAGTAGAGCTGAATTTAAACCCTTCGCTTTGGTGTTAAATTCTAAATCATGGAACGATTCCACGATTTCGATCATGTAAATTAAGAAAAATAAATACCTTACTTCTGGATATCATGAATGCCAATTGAAATGAAAGTTAAATAAGTTATTATATATTTTTCTTATATGGTCGAAAATGTGGAACTGTTCGGAATTTCGCATCTTACCCTATTTACCAGTTATGTACCAAATAGCAGTAAAAAGTTAGGCCGACCTTAAATCTGCCTTAGTAATAAAACTATCATCAACTTGAGAATTTTTCACTGCATATAAACTCATCAATTAATTAGTAAGCAACATCACAAATAAATAATTAAATATTGCTGATCGAATTATAATCTTTAATATTGCGAATATAGTAAATGAATTATTTCTTGTTTTAATGTAAATATTAAACTGTCTTATGAAACATAAACTAGGTCCTAGATATCACCCTCGTTATGTAGACTTAATAAATTGCCATGACTTTTGCCTGATTGTACTAATAGAGAAAATGTAATGGAGAAGCAATGCCTTCTATTGTCACATCACCTACTCATGATGGAAATTTTTATTTAAAATCTATGTTATTTACAAATAAGTTAGTGAGCAAACTTTCTTCATTAACTTTAGAAATTTAAATTTTACAATTAACGTTTTAAATTTTAAAAAGTGAAAGAGAGATATAAAGATATGTAGTCTAATTGACTTGTATGTGTTTTAAGCATGAAATATAATACTGTGTTATATGAATGTGTAAACTTGTTAATTCTCTTAATTCCATCATATTCTTAGAATAACAAAACGTCTCTGAAAAAACTCTACGTGACTTCATTGCTATAAATATCTTGTTACGTTACAGTTACACTGAAAGTAACTCGCTACCAGTGAGTTACACTGAAAGTAACTCGCTACCAGTGAGTTACACTGAAAGTAACTCGCTACCAGTGAGTTACACTGAAAGTAACTCGCTACCAGTGAGTTACACTGAAAGTAACTCGCTACCAGTGAGTTACACTGAAAGTAACTCGCTACCAGAGAGTTACACTGAAAGTAACTCGCTACCAGAGAGTTACACTGAAAATAACTCGCTACCAGAGAGTTACACTGAAAGTAACTCGCTACCAGAGAGTTACACTGAAAGTAACTCGCTACCAGAGAGTTACACTGAAAGTAACTCGCTACCAGTGAGTTACACTGAAAGTAATTCGCTACCAGAGAGTTACACTGAAAGTAACTCGCTACCAGAGAGTTACACTGAAAGTAACTCGCTACCAGAGAGTTACACTGAAAGTAACTCGCTACCAGAGAGTTACACTGAAAGTAACTCGCTACCAGAGAGTTACACTGAAAGTAACTCGCTACCAGAGAGTTACACTGAAAGTAACTCGCTACCAGAGAGTTACACTGAAAGTAACTCGCTACCAGAGAGTTACACTGAAAGTAACTCGCTACCAGTGACTAAATAATAATTTAAATTTATAAAATATTAGTACATAGTTTTCTCTTATATGACCGAAGATGTGAAACTGACCAATAATTCGTTACTTACCCTCCCTCCTCTTTACATTCATCATGTTATCATTTCCTCTTTTTTATCACTAGTCTCCTAGTTTAAGTATTCACTAATTTCCTCAAACAGTAGCATTCCTCTTCTTCCTGTTTATTCTCCATTAACAGTTCCTTTCTCCTGTCAGAGTATTGGATAGGATTTCAATTATAAATTAACAGCTTGGTTCAAAAAATATGTATTCGTATTGCAGATTTTTTCCAACTTTAACATAAAAAAATGTATATTATTATTTTAAATTATACGTTATATTATTTAGATTTTGAATTATTGTGAATTATATATTTTTTATGATTCATAAACATGATTCTCTTTTTAAGGTTTCGATTTGCCTGCATGTGATATAATAGTAATAACATAGAATGTTTTATGTGATAATATTGATGTGCTGTTGGTACTTGCTAAGGTACTGCTTGTCTTGGATTTCAGTGATGTTATTAATCACAACACTTTATTGCTCTTATCTCTTAATCCAACTCTTGGTGTGTTGTTCTAGAAACCGAGGTGTAAAACCTTACTAAAAGTAGGAAAGATTTCTACCTGAAGGAGGCCAGTTCTTCTCAGTACGACTTTATTAGTGTCATTTGTAGGGCTGATAAACATTCACTATTTGGTGTTACTATAAAAAAAACATAAAATATATATAGGATAATATATTAGAGATTAGAAACAACCAAAATAGTGAAGTATATTTAATCGGTTCACATATAATATAATAATATTACCCTAATTAAGTTATTTTGTTATTATATTATCCTAACATAGTTTTCATTAATCTATTTCAAGTTTTTTTTTAAATTTGAGAAGTAGCAAATGATTGATTTATTGAAAACTAGTATTTTTATTATAACTACTACTTACTTATATAATACTAACTAATGCTAAAGTATTAAATTTCAATCAATGTTAATGCATCATAGCCTTTACATTCAGTAAATAGATTAGTAATATCAATATTAGCTTTCAATTGGTTATCCTTTGCTATCACTCGCATATATCACTAACAATATTATCACGCATCGTATCACTAGTAATAATATCACACATGGTATCATTAAAAGTATACTGTGACGTAGACATTACCACAGAGCTCTTTTGTATTTCTGTTATTTATACTTTAATTCGTTAATGCCCTCTACAGTGAGTTTGTCACGCATGCAGTATTCTCTCACAGAGAGCTGTGTGTTACCAGATGCGGTAACAGTACAGACTGCTGCTTCATGGGTTGGATGAATTTCAGGGGTTCTGCGGTAACAGTCACTAAAGTACAGACTGGTGGTTCTTTACCTGGGTTAACGTACGTTTTTCATGCAGCGATTGTTGCGCTAATCGCTCAGCTAGCGATGAAGCGCCCAGTAACAGAAATTCGTTGAAATAGTGCTCAGGGATAATCGCTAGTTGCAAGACAGCCCCATAGGAATACCATTGAGCTAGTGTTCAGCGATGATCGCAACAATCGCTACATGCAGAACATACCTTCACCTGGGTTCGATAAGTCAGTTTCAGTGTCTGCGGTGTGGTTCAGTATTTTTTTGTGCGAAATTCATGTTTGTTTTTTAGCACAGTGATTTTGTGTGCAAATGAGGCGTGGTACAGTTTGTTCTGATTTTAAAAGAAAAATACAATAACAAATGATTCGATAAATGTAAATATAAATTCAGTACCTCCAAGGTTATGAACCACTGCTCTAGAGCCTTGCTTAGTCTACCCATCTATCAAATTAGATGAATTTACCAAGCAATCGACAGCTATGTATATATTTACAGTAATGAAGTTCACTTTTCTTATTATGGTTTAGCCCCATAGTGGCTAAAGCCCCAGGTTGGCGTTACGTGGCCCACAAACTGTTGTAATTTGGGTGGTTATTTTTCAATTTCTTTTTTATTGCGCTACCAGCAGTTAAGAATACCTATCTAACCACTATGAATGAAGTAATATTATTAAATATCATTTCGATTTATTAGGCTGTAACGTGCATAGGGTGCATAGATTGCACCATTGGGGTGTAAGGGGATAGTTACAATGGGTAGGAAGGACTATTCTTAGCACACAGAACAGAAAGGAACTGTCTGCATTGTACCTATTTTAGGAGGCACTGATTTACCATCTGATGAATGCCTTGGTAAATACTCCTTATTGGGATAAATAATTAATATTATTGTCTAGACTCTAGTGTGGTGGATAATTAATAATTATTGTGTAATGATGTTTGTCTAGTAATTAATTTATAATTATTTTCTAGTTAATTGTTTCGTTCAGCTTTATTGTTAGCTTTTTCAAAGCTATTCACGAGATAATACAATATATTAATAGTTAATGAACAGGGTACAGAATTGCTTGAGTATTTATATTTAAGTTTTTATACTAAAGACATATCATTCTATGTACAGTCAAAGTTAATTTGTGATACTATTTTGACAGTTTCTTAATTTCACATTTCCAAAACGAAATGTTACTAATATAATGTTCGGTCTGGGTACACGACGACAAATTCGTAAGACTTGTAAATAGCAGCATATTGATGATGCAGCGACTCTTTTTTCCGATAGTACATCATCACTCTATTTTGTACCATTTATGCTATGTCACACCAAGCTGAGAAAGGTTACTGGTAACATTTCATGACTCTTCTGTCACCCTGGCCATAAAATTCATTTCATTCTGTTATTTATGTATCCTCAGTGCCAAGACACACTAGTACCACCTTAGTCACGTGATAGGCAATAGGATACTTTTATGTCAGTTTAATGTGTTTAAAGTTATCACATTAATTTTCTATGAGAAAGGCTTTATTGCTGAATTTCAGTATTTCATGTTATAAGTCAGCTGATTTTCTGATTAGAACCATTTTATTTCTTCATTTGAAACCAAATCATTATAACCAACAACAATGTGAGGTACTTTACAGAGCTTAACTAATGTAGTCATCTGTGTCAAATCTCTCTGTTTAAATTATAACATTAATTCTTTTAAGTTATCTTATTAATCAAACTAATTCACTTGAACATTTTTTATTCAACAATTCAAATTTGATAAAAATGTTTTCGATGACAATTTTTGTGGCTACCTAATATATTTATCTATCTAATAACTTATATTTTTGAATTTTGTAGATCATGACTGAAAGGGTTAACACATCTCAATGATGAATAAGTGACAGGTGTGCAATTACTATACATTACCTGCTAACTAATAAGACACTGATTCCTTGTTCTTAACATTCTAGAACATTAACACCTAAAGGTTGTATTTAACAAAAATATTCAAACTCAAATCCCCTTGTTAAAGAAGAGTAATAAGTTTTTCTGATGTTCATCATTTCGAACTAATTGATATAAGTTTATTGAATAGAGTATTGATGTCTGATTTAGTGACGGTACGCGTAAATAAGAGCCAATTTGTTTAGACTGTTTATGTGCTCTCGAATGTCTGGCTAACGAGATGGAAACTTGATACCGTAAGGGACTCTTGAATTGCTTGCAACTCCTTTTGAGTTGTAAGCAACTTCCTTTAAGTTGCTTACAACTCTCTGTGTGGTATGCAACTGTCTTTTAAGTTACTTGCAACTCTCTCTGAGCTTGAGTTCATGTAATCTGCGACTCTCCAGTTGCTGCGATTATTACAAAGTGTTGCATCGCATCGACTCATTTTTCACTACAATTCCTAAAGCACACATACGATATTTTAATAACTATAAGCACATTATATTAACGAGAGTAGATCAATTGATGTATCCTGTCTATAACTCATAACTATCTGTAAGGATGCACCTGAACATTCAATAGCCAGTAACACTACTTGCTAAACTTTAATCAATTATTATTTCCTGAATAGGTTTGTAGCACTGCGAAGTACACAAAAGAAAAACACAGAGCAATAGGGACAGTAGAAGGAAATTTGTGCCTTCCTTTTTTTACTTGAACACATTTCTTCAGATTGCCAATGTTTTATAAGAGCAATAGTTATTTGAATGTTTGAAAACCAGGAAATAAATCTGTTTTATTAATGAGGTTGTTGTCTAGTAAAGATATTTATAATGTTTCAACTTACTTCATTGTCCGTCTTCTGACCATTTGCGCAAAGTCATTTTCACCACCCATCAATAAAATCGTTATAACATTTACAAATATGAATAAAACTTTATGAAATTTTAACTGTGTGTTGAAAAGGGTTCAACATCAAAATAGTACCAAAAAGAAACATGTACCTTTATTGGTGTCCGGAAAACTGCCAGTCACTTGCTGGCAGTTTAATGATCATGACTTTAGTCACTAGTAACATTTTTAATTATAGAAAAGAATCCGTTCGCCCTTCATTAAGGATCGAGTTAAGGGGACATTAATTTTTACTTAGTATACAAAACAAAAACACAAATTTAATAGAACTTTTTAAATACATTATTATATAAATATTACAGAAATAAATCAAATTCAATATATGAATTATAAACTAAAACCTTTCTTGGGAACTAATAAAAGAAATATTTGTATTAGGGACTGAGTACAATTTCCTGGTTTACACAATGCATCTTTACATTATCAGTTCATAACGAGTTTAGTGTCAAATTAGTTCTTTTTTTGTTTATAGTTTGAGAATTTACCAACTATTCAAGCTTTAAGATTCGCTTATACTCATTATAAAATAACTTGGATCGATGTTTGTGAAATCTTTAAAATTTCCAACCCGGAACATCTATGATTATTAAACTGGTATTACCTAATTCTCTGACAATAATTTTTACACGATCGAATTGGAGTGTATATTAAATAATAATACTATTTACATATAAATGAATATTGCAAAAATGAAAGTGTTGTGTAAATTATTGACATGGAGAAAAAAAATTTAAATGTAGTAAATATTGAACATACATATAAGTTGCTTAAATATTCACTTTATTTGTTGTATAATTTATAATGATATAATTATGTGAATATCTAACTAGGTAGTAATAAAAAATCAGTATACGGGGTATAACGTTTGTTTCGTAACCAAAGGCTATATTGCTGACGTGAATAGGAAATTAAAAACGAAGGACTATATACGTAACTTAACTATTTTCTTGAAATGTACGTGAATTAGAAGAAAATATGTTAAAAATGGTAATTATAACTTCCTAATGTGTATCTAACTTCCGTTAACAGTGTGTTTGATAAGGTAGCTTTGTTGAAATATTATTTTCCCGTGAATATTTAGTAATTCAATATCTATTCTATATAGTTATTACTGTAAAAATGAATGTCCCTTTAACTCCTAAAAAATTGCTAACGGCTTTTTTATAAATTCAAATGTTAATATTGACTCAAGTCCTTAAATTGCCAGTAAGTGACTGGCAGTTTTCCGCTTCGGCAGTTTTCCGCTTCGGCAGTTTTCCGCTTCGGCAGTTTTCCGCCCGGCAGTTTTCCGCCCGGCAGTTTTCCACCCGGCAGTTTTCCGCTTCGGCATTTTTCCGCCTGGCAGTTTTCCGTATACCACCTTCTATTGTTATTATAATATAATACTTTAAAGTTGGGTTCAGCTGTTTTTGGGACACCCTGTATATTATTATATAGTCTCTACGT
Source organism: Caprella mutica (assembly GCA_947561585.1). Lineage (NCBI taxonomy): Eukaryota > Metazoa > Arthropoda > Malacostraca > Amphipoda > Caprellidae > Caprella > Caprella mutica. The sequence continues at coordinate 77,028 of CANNZV010000294.1, read as the reverse complement.
GTGATCTAATTTTATCAGTTCATTTGAAAGCTTTTTCTTCTTGATGTGTTCTATCTCTTGAGTTAATCTCTTCCATCAGTCTCTGTCTCTTATCTCTATCTCCTCCTTATCTCGAGACTAGTAAATGCTTTCGCGCGTAAAGAGCGTAGCGGCGCAATCTTCCTAGCGCTACCTAACTATTAGCAGCCTCTCGTTTGTGATGTCCGGTGAAGACTTCGATGTCAGTCAGGTAAACTAAAGGGTAAGTTACGAATTATTGGTCAGTTTCAGTTCTTCGGTCATATAAGAAAAAACAATATAATAATTATTATTATATTGTTTTTTCCTACATGACCGAAGATGTGAAACTGACCAATAATTCGTAACTTACTCTAGCTGAATTTGGGGTGCTTTTTTACAAATTCTACACTTATTAGTTTCTATATTATTTTTATTAATGCTAAGCTGTTATTAAAGCCCTATTCACTCTTGGCCAAGATGTTCAAAATCCTACCAAATTATAACAAATCGCTACCATTTCAATGCAGAATAACGCACTTTTGTTCGATACTTACGATTGAGATAGTGTCGTATTAGTCACACTATAAGTAAAACACGTTAACTTTGATTTTACTGATATGTTCATTATTATTTCATCGTCATTATGCTTCTATAGTTACATTATTTTATCAATTATTTACATTAATTTATTATTAACCGCTCCAGTTCAGTCATGTTCTTTTCCTTTTAATTCCCTTTACTGGTATCTTTCGAAGAAGGGAGTTACCTTTCAATGATTTCCTCTGGTGCTATCTTAATTTAAAGAAAGGTCCCTTTTACACCTTGCTAATGAAGCTATTTAATGTGTTTACCAGATCCTATATAGAGCTATCATTCTGTTATTTTCTCTGTCAAACCAGTAGGAACTAAAAAATCTATTGATGTAAAGCTTTGTGTGGAATTCTAATATATTATTATACCGTATAGTCAATGAGACCTATAACATGGCTATGCAAACGGTTAATTTGACAAACATGCTTAAAAATTTAAAATTTGTGTAATATATTTCTATGTGGTACTCTGATTGAGTGTAGAATTAATAATTTCCCTCTAAAGTAACGAAGAAACTCTTCTCTTTGCTATTTTTATATTAAATTTTAGATCCAAGGGGCTTGGCTCTATCCTGAAGCTGTCTGTGGTGAATGGAAGAGAAGGGAGGGGGGGGGGCGTCCTCTAGGATCCGAACTGTTGTAATTTGGATTATGTATTGTCTTTTTTCCATTTTTACCATGTTTATCATTTTTTATCACTAATTACAGTTTTAGAGGATAGCGCTAGGGTTATGCTCTTCAACTACGAGGTCTTAGAATTTTGTGTTAGGTAGGCTCATAGGCTTCATTTACTATCACCTCTTCATTTTCCTCTTCCATCCGTGAGTGCAGTCACCGGAGCTTATTTCCCTTTCGTCACATCCACGGAGTAGCTTTTCTACATCCATGAGTATGGTCACCCACTGGTGGTTGGTGACTTTGTTCATGAATCTACTTTCCTTTTAACTGCTTCTTCCAGTCACTTGTATTTTATTTCCTTTTATGTTATTTCATGCAATATGTTTTTTTTCCGAAGCAGACATCAAATCGTATTTCTGTATACATCATTGACTGTCTGTTGATGTAGCTGGTACATCAAGCTTTGGTTACTCTTATCTCTTCAGTTGATAGTAAAGTGTCCGTTGTTTAGGCTTAACTTCATATCTACAGACTGACACTTAAGAATTCACTGATAATCCCCTGTGTCACTTCGATTGTGTCTATCGTAACCCTTCACTGCGCACTCTATTTGTAAAATTCCTTAAGCGATTAATATTTTCTGGTTTCGTGAAATAAATTAATTCGAATCCTAGATTCATTTTCTATTTTTTTTTTGCTGGCAACAAATTTAATAGCATTTAATGTAACGTGATATTTTCGGTCATTGATTCATGAATTAGTAGAGGCTATTAGAACTGTGTATTAGTGTAGATTGGGCAGATTTTTCAATTCATAATGTTTTTAAATGCTCATTTATATGACACTGTTGTTGAATTCTTAATCTGGTCCTCTCTAATCAAGTTTATATTCAGTAGGCTCTTTAACCGATAGGTCTACCATATCGCTATCATTGATAAGTTAACTTTATTGACAGTATACACACTTCCTTACATTTAAAATGCCCCGTCAAAGATAAAATATATATCAACATTATTCATTTTGTATGTAATACTAAAGAATTTGTATTTAATACAATAGACATCGAACATCTCTTTCCTGTATGTACAAATTATATAATTTTAATATGAAGTAATTAATTTATTTTGCATACGAGTCAATTGAGTTTGTAATTTTGTTTTCAGGTTCTAAGCGATGAAGACTCTCCGATACCCCCTCCAGAAAGTGACCAGATGTTACCGAGTGATGAGTCCCTGGTGAGCTCTTCCACCAGTCTGGCCAATGATCTGGACGATAGCAAGAGGACCCTAACGGACAGTGAGGCTCTACTGGAAATGTTTGCTACGCTAGACTGGGCTGAAGAGGTAAGTAACTAGTAACTCAGAATTTGCTAGTATCGTTACTGTCCTTGTGACTGCTTCTTCCAGTCCCTTGTACTTAATATCACTTTGACATAAACTATGGGATAGCTAAGTTACGAATTTGGTGGTCGATTTCACATCTTCAGTTAGCTATTTAAGAAAAAACAGTATAATAATAATTATTTAATTTTAATATTTATTAGATCCATGATAGCTACTTGTAAGTATCATGGATAGCTACCAATAAATATTAAAATTAAATTGCTATTATTGTATCGTTTTTTCTTATATAACCGAAGATGTGAAACTGACCGATAATTCATAACTTACACTATATTTTTCCCCATGTTCGATAATGTAAAACCGTTCAATAACTCTGACATTTCCCCATGTGCTGAACACTAGTTTATCTTAAATAAAGACTTGAGTAAGAAAAATGTCTTCATCTTTTCTCAATGAACATCATCCATTATCCACACAGTGCGACGCCCCTGCCAACAGTAGCGGAGTGCGAGAACCAGGCCGAGTGCTACAGATCCACGAGAAGCTCTCCTCACCATCTCGCAAATTGTCTCTGGGGGAGAAGCAGCGGAGACACAACGAGAAACTTGCCAAAGCGGAGATAGCGAGGCAGAGTCACATGGCCTGCAAGACTGAGAGACTCAGGGAGCTGCTGAAGAGGGTCAGTGTGACTAGGGGTGATAGTTAAAAGGCTCACTTTGACCTGATTTCATGCCAAAGATGGTCACGTAGACCACAGTGTATGATAATAAGTGTCAATTTGACCAGATTGAGTGATGAATTGGTAGCTATCTCAATCTTCTCTTTCTTCTTTCCATCCTCTATCATCTCTCTCCATCCTCTATCATCTCTCCACAGATAGAGGAGGTGAATGCAGACAAGGAGAGACTGCAGCTCGAGAAGAGGACTTTACTGCAGAGGAAAATGGAGAGGGCTGAAACTAAGAGACAGCAACACTTACAGGTAACTATGAAGTCCCCTGTACTATCACCACTTCTAGCCTTAAGAATAGACACTAGGCTTTTAGATTCTAATGGGATAACTGTTGTTGAATTCAGTAACTGATTAAAAAGCTGTCTATCAATTATACAGTGGTTTATAATCTTTACTCGTTTATAATCTTTACTGGTTTTTAATTTTTGTTTGTATTTGCAGGACATTGTCGATAAGGCTCACGATGAAGACAATAAAGGCAAAGAAATAGCCTTTATTAACGGTCTGGAGGCGCAGAATAAACTGCACGATATTCTACTGCAGCACCAGGTGAAAAAGATGTCATATTGTCTATCTAGTGCTCTGGGCTAATTACTAACTAAATATTAAGTACCAAATTGATTGATCTTGAAAGATATCAATATATAACTACAGTTGTGTAAAATAATCCAAACGCCACTCAGTCAATAAACCACTAAAGTAAAATGAGCAACGTTCCAACTGAAATTTTCAGCAAAATATTCCTATGTTATTCGTACGGGAATAAAAATGAAGAGTTCATTGACATCTGTATAGCTGACGATTTACCTATTCTTTGAGAATTTTAATTCGCTATTTTAATAGCTATTATCTAACCGCATTCATTGCTGTAAAGTTTACTGTGTCATCACACAACCATTTGCTGTAGCTACTGACGGTGTGTTTTTCAGAGTCACTCCTCTCGTTTGGCGGATATGGCGGAGGAGAGGAGCAGGAGACAGGAGGAGAAGGCTGCCAAAGAGGCCGCAGCACAAGAGAGGAGGAGAGCATTGGAAGAGGAGCGGCAGGTGAGAGGATATCTAGATATCTCTTCTGGAAATAGATTCTATGTGTATTTCCCATTTACTCTGCTTACTTAATAAGTAATAAGGCAAGGAAAACTACCTAGGTTTACTTTAGAATGAAGTTAGAAACTAGCTAAAAAGTAATCTAATTATCTTCCTAAATTAGGTGCTACTCAATGCATCACATTTTGATGTTTTCTAAATGCCTTATAAGCAATAGCATATCTATAAATAGTTTCCTTTCGCACTTTAATTTTTTCTAGCTGCCTCCTATACAATAGCATAATATTTGTATATACTGTTTGTTTCAATAAATAGTTCCGTCCCCTCCCCAGGCTCGTCTGCTGCAGTTGTGCGAGAAGAGGCGTGCTCGCTGTGAGAGAATAGACAGGCAGCAAGCTGAGAGAAGGGAGGAACTGATGGAACAGGCGAGAGAAAAGGAGAGGGACAGGCAGGAGAGAAGGACTGCACTCATGCAGGTAAACAATATTTAGATTATCAAACTCATCACCATTGCCTACCCTCTACCCTCTTCATAGCTTAAATCCAAGTGAGAGTATTTGAGAGAAGTGCCCACAGAGTGAGAGTAATGTGTAGGCATTTAACTGAATTGATGTTAGATACTAGTGTGCTTCCCCGTTAAAACTAACGGGATATCGAGAGTAAAAGAAAAGTATATTTATAAATAAATATACAGGGTGGGGCGTAAGTTTGGAAGCAATTTTTCAAACATTAATATAATTCTTAAAAATAAGTTCCTAAGTAGGTGATAGGGTTTGAACTATAGTAGAGACACTACATTATGACGTGGCAGTGTTATTTTTTACAAAAATTCAGTCAATTCAAAAATGTCTGACAAAAGAAAAGCCATTATTGCTCTACACCGTGCCGGGAAGTCAGATTCCGTCATTTCAAACACTCTCTCAATAGCGAGATCGACTGTTTGGAAGTATGTGAAGCGTTTTAATGAGAGAGGAGACTTGACTGATCGTCCAAGAAGTAGTAGACCACGCTCACAACGTACCAAACAACTGATAAAATGTGCCCGAGAGGAGATCAGGAGGAACCCGAAAAGGTCAATACGATTGTTAGCCAAAACAGCTAATGTGAGTCCCAGAACAATGAGAAGAGTTGTCAAAGAAGACCTAAAGATGTCCTCTTTCACCCTCCAAAAGAGACAGACTCTGTCAGAAGCTGTAAAGAAAAAGAGATTGGAGAGAAGCAAAGCACTTCTGAGAGAATTGAAGTCTGGCACGGCTGGTGAAATTGTTTGGTCTGACGAAAAAAATTTCACAGTGGAAATTGCTCACAACCGGAGGAATGACAGAATAATCGGTAAAAGTGCAAAAGACATCCCATACAACCAAAAAACTGTCCACAGAATCATGAAACCTGCTTCAGTAATGGTCTGGGCCGCCGTTTCAGAAACTTGGAGATCTCCTTTAAATTTTGTGGAACAAGGCGCCAAAATCAATGCTAAATGTTATATTGGGAATATTTTGACGCCAATGTTGGAGTCAGCTAAGGATCACTTCGGTAATGACACTCTATGGACATTTCAGCAAGACGGCGCGACTTCACATACTGCAAATGTCACTCAAAACTGGTGCCATGACCATCTTACACGGTTTTGGTCCAAAGAAATGTGGCCTCCCTGGTCCCCAGATGTTAATCCTATGGACTTTTCGGTATGGTCCATTCTTGAATCAAAGGCATGTGGTAAATTCCATCGCAGTGTGGATGATTTAAAGCGTTCGCTCCAGAGATATTGGAAGGAAATTTCACAAGAACAGTTGCGTGCCGCAGTAGGAGGAGTTCGGAGGAGATTTGAGGCTGTTATTAAAAACAAGGGGGGACATTTTGAATAAATTTATGATTTTTGAATTCTTAAAACCCTTATGTAATAATACATAACTGAAAATTATTAAATATATTTTTCGTTGGATTATAATATGCACTTTCATTTGCTTCCAAACTTACGCCCCACCCTGTAGATTGGCTAGCTATATCAAAAATATATATACAGAAAACTATCTACACTTCTGGTCTGTGTTTTCAGATTTAACTAAAGTTATTAATTGAATAATGACTATAATATTATAGCATAAGTTATATATTAAATGAGAGGCAGTGAAAAAATCATTAAAACTGAACGCTAGATTTTAAGTAATCTCTCATTTATTGAACTGTATTAATTATTAGTATCACTTCGAAAGATATTTAGCAAAATTTGTTAAAGCGTGACAGACTACAGACGAATAAGATAAGCAAATTATTTATGAGGTGATTACTGATTACTATATAGGTATTATATATAATATTATGTATAGCGAATAGATCTCTACAATTTAATGACGTCATTCACTCTATTTTTTGTTTTTCATTTTCGACTGTGAACTACCAAGTAGCCAGGGTTGGTAAAAACCAATGTATATTTGGAAAAACAAAACCATCGTTTTGTTTTTTTTCAAAACCATAGTAGGTAGCTATATAGCTATATTTTGTTTATATGGGATTATCTAGTAAAAATGCATAAAAACACTGATAAGTTCATAACTGATTAGTTCATAACTGATCACTTTACATGGTTAACAATACAAAATATCATTCATGTTTTGGTAAATTATGAATCATTGTGTAAAATTTCTTAATAAACTTGAAAAAATTTATTAAGAGGAAAAAGTATACGAAACATAACAGGTCGTGCCTTTAGATTAGCTAGCTCATTTATGTGGTATGTGTCTCATCTGTACATTCTTTCTTTCGTTTATCCTGCTTTTTATTTTTAGGCCCAGCAAGCGAAGGAGTGCGAGTTGGTGCGTAGGATACAGCAGAAGCAGCAGGAGTCTGCTAGGAGACATGAGGAGAACATAGAACACATCAAGAGAAAAGCCTTCGAGTCAACCATCCTACGGTGCTCCAAAGGATGTGATGACGCCCCTAAGATAGACAGGTGAGTGTGATGACGCCCCTAAGATAGACAGGTGAGTGTGATGACGCCCCTAAGATAGACAGGTGAGTGTGATGACGCGCCTAAGATAGACAGGTGAGTGTGATGACGCCCCTAAGATAGACAGGTGAGTGTGATGACGCCCCTAAGATAGACAGGTGAGTGTGATGACGCGCCTAAGATAGACGAATAGCTAACGGTGTCCTCTAAGCAAATGTGGAGAGGGCCAAAAAGAGTGTACAATATTTTTCTTCAGCGTCATATTAGTGTTTCGGACAATTGTTGAACACTGAGTATTAAATACTTTAAAAAAGTATTTAAATAAATAAATATAAACTGATTTTAGAGCTCAGTTCTATAATATTATGTAATAAACTCATTTTTACCCCGGAGAGGACCTTTAAGGTTGAATTTACCTTTTCTTATTTTTCACTTCAGTGTCCTAGTGGTTATTTTCTGTGTCACTACTTCAGGTATGAGCGTCAGAAGCTGTGTACACTGTGTCAGTGTCTGTTAAGTTCAGAGGTGTACCTCCTCAGTCACATCAGGGGGGTAAGACATCAGGACGCACTGAGGGAGCTGCATGCTGCCCCGCATGTCTCTTCAGAAGACACTGCCACTTATAACCTCAAACACATCATTGATGCGCCTGATAATGTGGAGGATCCGCAGGTATTTACCCTCTTTATCACCTCCGCAAATTGTGCAAGGGAATGTTTTAGGCAGCATTCATTTATTTATCATCTTGTTATTCGCATAACTAAAAAAGTATTGAACCAAATTGCATGAAATTTGGTGTGACGATTGGTAACTATTCAGGAACCATTTGGTTAGATTTTAGGAGCGAACGAATCTAAAGTCATGGTCATATATAACTCAATGCAAATTATTGGATGGTCAAGGTCATTTATAGGCGGTGGCGAAGGTATGCGCTCTTAAGAGTTGCTAGTGTATCTGCCGTACCTTGTGAATAAGAAATATATTTACCCGAGTAGAATGAAAGCAAGTTAGTGATATCTGTATATTTGAGTTACAACTTTCATTTGCATTAGTAAATTATACCAATCATAGACCTGCTACCTGAAATTAATACATTGTTATTGTTTGCCAGATCACAAGGGACAAAGAGAGACAGAAAGCTCTGAAGAAACGATGCAGAAAAATCCGATCTCGCATGTCATCGAGAGCACAAGATTACAAAGACTCTTTCAAGTGCAGCACTCAAATGAACACTCAGAACAGCAAACGACTCGGCAAAGCACTGAACACGATAACAAAACTAGAAAAGAACCAAGGGTCTGGTCCATGGGGCTCTTCCGAAGTCGCCCTCCTTGAAAAGTCCCTTCTGGAATTGCTGAGAATATTCGACAAGAAGGACCCCACCGACCAGACTGTTTTTTGTTCACTCAGTGGGTTCGAAAAGCTCTGTCACTTGCTAGGAGCTCTCATCAACTCCGAAACTGTCAATAACATCAAGAACAAATCTGATGAGAATAAAGAAAACCCACCTTGCAATGAAGCTAACTTAGATAATGCTAAAATAAAAACCAAGAAATCAATTGATAATGTCGAAGACATGACTGATGATAGTTTGAGTATCGAATCTTTTGATGTTAATAAGAACAGTGCGTCTGAAGCTGGTGCATTTTGCTGCATCTTACCACCCAAGTCTGTGGGCCTTTGTTCCAAAGTGCTCTACTACGCCGTCAAGTCCCACCCAAACAACTGTCGCCATTTGATGTACAGTAACCTCGTGAGTGTTCTACTGGACCTTTTGATGCAAAGACTGGCTGAGATGAACATCAAGAAATGTTCATCAATGACTACCAGTGGTCGGTGTCTGGTTCAGTCCTTGCCTTCAGATCCTTTCGTGACTAACGCATTGCTAGCGCTATCGGAAGTACTCTCAGTGATTGCCGACACAGACTCTAGTGAGAAGAAAACCGCCACCAAAAGTCAGGATAAGACGACTGACTCTTCTTGGACTCGTTTGCAGGACGTCATTAGCTACTGTGTGTGTGTGGGAGTCATCGACAAAGTGAGTCTTTACCTGAGTCATGTGCAGGGGCCTCAGTTGCTGGAGGTTGACTCAGAGGTTGGTCCAATGATCCTCTCTTCAATGAGTCTTCTCTCTGCTATGACCACTACTTTACATCTCAGGTACGTCGAGTCTCTTCTTATTTTTTACTTCTATTTCACAATTGTTATTTAACTTAGTTCTGTTTCTGCCACCGATATATAATTACCTATGGGAAGTTCATACATCATTTTCTTTATAGGTAGTGCCGTGACCGAGACAATAGAAATAACCTCTAGAGAGGGCATTGTTCTTTATAACTTAAACTTGTTCTAATATTTAATCAATATTATTGTCATATGAAAATAATTCGTTAACCTTACCTAAAAGCTCTCCTATAGACATTTCAATAAACTAAAATTGTTGAAGTCCTTAGTTTAAGTTTAGTATTTTCTTTTCTTGAAATGACTTCCAGTGTCAGAATGTTTGTTTGGTGTCTAATTTTAGTTTTTGTCACCAGACACAGCCTCACCATCTCCAAAGAAGACACGACGCAACTGCTATCAACATTGCAAGTGACAGATGCGTGTGGAGTGGTCAGTCTACTGTATGGTCTGCTGCTACACGAAGGTGGAAGATCCACTACAGTCTCCTCCACCTCCACCACCCCATCCCCCTCTCATGTCACTCCTGTAGAAGGGGGCCACGCGCCCTCAAAACTCTCCCCCATCATTCAGAGTATAACTGTTGCAGCCACTACCCTGCTACAAAGTCTGGCACTACTGGATCTAAAGACTTACCAGGTAAGTCATATAGTATTACTCTTATTGTAAGTCATTTGGAGAAGTTCTTTGCCCCCCACAGTAGGTATTAGAGTTGTTTGCACTGAACTGAAGATCTTCTGGATTTAGATTGCGAAAAGATTAGGTTAGCCTGATTAACAGTTAGAATTTTTATTTCAAATTAAACCCTTTGATAAACTACCAATAATAATATAGTTATTCATTTATATCCTGTTTACAGTACATATCTAATAGTTCAAAACAGATTAGCATATATTTTATTAAAGCTTTGTTTCTCGCATCATTCCCTTTCACGCAGAGTGTTCTGGGTAGCGAAGGCATCAGCTTAGAGTTCCGCCACGTAGCAAGTTACCTTCTGTGGCACTGCGGCATGTGGCCCTGTGATCAGATACTCCACAATGTCATCTCTCTGGTGGGATTCCTTGCCGTTAACAGCAAAGATAATCAGGTAAAGGAGCAATTAACTAACTGTTAGAATAAATAAATAAACAAATCTTTCTTTAGTGTGTAAACCTGATGTAATTCTTTCCTAGCATTATTTGCTGGGGTAGTTGCAATTAATCGATAAGTTTTACAACTTTGGTCATATATAAGAAGAAAGGTATACTAATTATTATTTTATTTTTATTGGTAGCTATCCATGGTACTAATAAAAACCTATTATGGATACCAGAAATAATAAAAATTAAATAATATTATCTTATGTGACCGAAGTTATATAACGGACCGATGATTCATAACTTACCCAATACCTTTCTTTTGTTCAGAGCGTAGTTCAAAGTGGCGAGACACCTACCGTTCTACAGCAGCTTTGTGGTTTACCCTGGCGGTACTTCAGTGAGCCTAGCCTGACTGCCCTTCTCTTCCCAACACTACTGGCATGCAGTACTGGCTCTGAACACAACACCAAAGTACTGCACTCGGAGATGAGTCCCCAGGTGAGTAATACGTACAAAGATGGTGAAGTTAGAGAGGTACGCACCAGACTGTGCATCATCCTAATCTAGTTAATACCAGAACTACCAACCAGTCCTGCTTTTTACTTTCTAACATTTGTATCTAATAAATTGTTATTGATACTTTACTTTATTTTTTTTTAAATAGCTAAGGAGACAGTTTCTCGTTACAATAAAAATTAAGTATTTAGCTACCAATACTAATTTATGATTTGCAAATGTTTGAAAAGTGAAAAGCAGTCAAATTGACTGGTTGGTAGTTCTAGAGTTAACTACTTTCACCAATTTATTTATATGAGTTGTGACAATAGGCTTTCTAAATCATACATCTTATAATATCATAGACGAAATGAAATGCTTTCGAAAACCATTCACTACTCTGCAATTCTCACAGTCTATAACATTTTCAAGATCTATGACTTAGAAAGCATATTGTCACAAACCTGATTCTGTTTTTATATTACTGATCTTATTTTGTTTCAGGTTCTGGAAGATTTCCTGAAGGACGAAGAGCAAGCGAAGACTAACCCCCTGATGGTGATTATAAGAGAAACTGCCAAAGTGTGATCAATGCTCTAATTGTAGCTAGAAATAACTCCATGTCTTTCGTCATAGTGTTTGTTCTTGGTGTAGGTACGTTCCGAGTTAACATTAACTGTTTTCAGGGGGAAAAACATATAATTTAACTAATTCCGATTCGTAGCTACCTTCAATCCATGGAATAAAATAAATTGCTAATATTTTTTCATAAGTTGTCGAACTGATGAACATTTTCCATAACAAAAATATATAATATAACTAATTCGTACATACAATCCGTGGATTAAAAATCATATATAATCGAAAATGTAGATCTGTTTCATAACTCAGAACTCATCCTATATTCATTTCGTTCAATTGGTGTTTAATAATTAAGACATGTCCTTATCAGTTCTTATCTTTGATGATAACATTGGTTAATGTTAGAAAATTTGTTAGACTTGTCTTAAGATTTCGTTCTTAATATCAATGTGATTGTTTAATGTTGATTAGTTTTATTTTTTTCAATTTTCGCTGCAAGTTGTATTTACTTGACTCAATCTACTTATTTAATTGTTTTTAAATTGTGTTAGTTTTAGTACAATTTATTTCTTGAGGCATTTAATTATCTTTAGGTTTAGTATTCAATTTTTTTTTAAGAATTTGACACTTGCAAACTCAATTAATGTCTTCTTTATTTCGTTAGTTTTTTTTAGATTTCTAATAGTAAAAGTAATTGTCTTAGTTGTACTATACCAATAGTAGTTGTCTTAGTTGTACTATACCAATAGTAGTTGTGACATATTTATCTCTCTAGTTATTACCTTCGCAGAATGTGGAAGGTAATGTTTTTCTATTCTAATATTGTTCGATCTCCTGACCCATCAAATTAACTCTTTATTCCATTTTATAACAAACTAACTAACCTCTAGTCATTGTGAGTTGCTAACCTTTAAATACTCTAAATGTTTAATGTAGTAAATAACCTCTTTACATTCCACTTTATAGGTACTATACAAGACAAATGAAACAGGGCGTCTTCTGTTCAATTGTATTCGTTAATTTTGATTAGCTAAATATTCTTTTTTATATAGGACACAAATTAAATGTTGTACCTAGATATATATATCTTGTTCTAAGATATACCTCTGTGATTTATAATGATTGGCATTGTTATAGAATTTTCGTTTTTTATTAATTTCTAATTCATATCATATTTAATTCTCACACTAATCGCTTATTAATCATAAAGTTCAGACATGTCTTGTAATGGCTAGCCTAGATATATTTCTTCAACAGTAGTGATTTAAGTTTCAAAATGGAATCTCCACATATTTAGCTCTTATTAAAATAAATTGAGTCTTAGAAATTATTCAGTGTTGTGAGAAATAGGTATTGCGCTAGTTATATCAAAGTTAAAATTGTTTATAAAGTAATTGATTCGTCCCAACAGTTTTAAGAAGAAAGGTATCATTATTTTCTTACTCAAGATAGAGTGTTGAATCTCATTAGTTTAGTTAGTACAGAGAACTAATTTTGACTGCGCCAGTTTTCTACCACAAGAAAATAAATGCATTATGAGAACTTGAGATTGTTTTTTTCGACAGTTTTCCTTTAATTACTTTAGACCTAACTACAGTTATTATTATCTTCATAGATATGTAAATATATACTACTAATACTATATATATCGTACAGTTAATATTTATAATCTACTTGGGACATTTTGAAATGAAAGATGGTGTTCTAAGTTAAAATTTATTTGATTTTCTTTGACAATTTAAGCTTCTTTGAAGGAGGTTTTTCATCTCCAGCCTCATCCTTAGCTTCTCTTTTAGATTTATCAACAGTGTCAGGTTTTAAAGGCAACTCCACTGCTCCTTTTCTTGATGGAATAAAAGTTAGAAGAGCTTCTTTCCAGCTTTTACCATTGCACACAGAAAGCAACATACCGAACACTTGGTCAATTGTTAAAACCTTCCTAGCTTTCATATTTAAATACTGATCGATTGGCAATCTTCCATGAGAAACCTTCTTCTCCACAGCGAGCTTGTGGCACAAACCTTTATGAAAATTGTGGTCTACTAATCCTCCAATGACGTACACTTTACTCACATCCAACTCGTTAATAACATTATCACTGTCACTGGTTAAGTATACTATTTCCTCCCTTGGGAACTGATCTACATAGGACTCCTCCTTGATATTCACATCCCAATATCTGAAGCCGTTATTTCTCTCCATGGTCTGGGCCACTTTCCCAGCAATGGAAGACAGGTAGAACTGCAAAGGGTTTTCAGCTCGTCTGTTGCTGCTGTAGCACCTTTGTACCTGTTTGGCAGCCTTGCCCAAGTCTCTCTCACTCATGTACTTGTCAAAGTTCATGTCGATGACTATTCGCTGCTTGCATGAACTTGTCGCCATTGTCATTTGTTTGAGTTTCTTGCGAGAAGGAGCGACTTCCTCCCCAGCCTCCACTAGTTTCCTCCTCTGTTCTGCTTTCTGCCTATCTTTTTCTTTTCGTTTCTGCTTTCTCTCTGCTTTTCCGGCATCCCACTCGAGTTTTTTCTTCAGTTTCTTCTGTTGGCTTTTGGAGAGACCTTTCCCAACTTCTGATAAGTCAGTTCCGTTTTGCCCATTCTTGACACTGTGATCCTCTTCCATTTTTCTGAAATAGAAAAGTAATTTTAGTAAGATAAAATTAAAGTGATGAAACTGCTACCTGATCTTTTCAGTAGTTATGATAGCAAACATTGTGGCTTTTGAAAACAAATGAGCCATACCTTTCTTACTTTTTCAGATAAATAAATTAATGATGAGACGATTAATCGGAATATCGGGGTTTTCGAAGTTCCAAAATTTAAGGGAGATTCCAATACCTAAACCTACTAACTATTCCTGTATAATATGGAGCAGCTTGTAGCTTAAAACAATTCAGATAGTTTCTTTTGGGCTTCATGTTAGTCCTGGATAAATATCTTGTATTGACTTTAATTTTCATTTTCAAATTTATGAATGTAAGTATGCTTGTATGTTACAATAATTGTTTCATTTAACTACATACAAACATCATGCAGCAAAAGACAGATGAATTGCATCATCAATGATCTTTCTTGATCAACCTACCTAAAAAACTATAGCTAAGCCCAATATTTACTTGGTAAAGGTTACAAACCCACTAAACTATCTTTGGAATTTGTAACTAGAAAACCCATAGAGTTTAATGGGTTCTTCATCTGTGCAAGTTCCTAGAAAACATCTCAAGCCTTTTCAACAACTCTTGATGTATCAATATACGATCATTGCACCATCAAAATATCAATTAACTATGCAATATTACAGATAAAAACTGCTATTTGATGAAGGTTTGGCAAATTACAGCATTTCAAATATGAGTTTCATCTTACAGGTTGACACTATAGTTACAAATTAACTTATGAATAAATTGAAAATTCAATAAGGTAGCTAGCTACTTGATACATTAACATCATGTAGCTAAATATCTAGCCAGATAAAAAAATAAAAAGGTATCTGAATCTTAGAGAATCGGATTATGTGGATAGAATCAGAATGGTACAGGAAATCGGATTATTTGCATATAATGATAGAATCTGAATCTTTTCGGCATCGTTAAAAAAATTGGTATCGTCCCATCTGTAAATAACAAGTAAATGACTTCAAAAATAGTCTCAAAGGATGAACATGCATCCACTTTGCATATTGTGGGTCCATAATCAAGATGCTCTCAGACAGATTTCAAATTGAAGTAGAATTCTGAATCTCAGAAGCAGATTCAGTTATTTGGAAATTGGACTAATTTATTCTCTGACATCTTGGAATTCTCTCAGCTAAATTAATGGCACCATAGGAATTAATTTCAGAGCTAGAGAGAGAGAGAAATTTGGTTACTTTTGGACAGAGCTGGAGAGACAAATGGAGAGTTTATGAACCATACTATTTCACTTGGGGGAAGGGAACTAGGAAGAGGAAGTGAACTTGATAATTTTTGTATAATTAGAACCACTTAAAAACAAAAACCAGAGTTTATATATTTTGACAATATTTTTAATTTGCTTAAGTTCAATTTCAAATATTTCTTTTTGGTATTATTTATATATGTAGTCAAGATACTAGGTTTCCTGTCTATTAACATTTAATAGTGAAATATATTTTAATCAGATAAAAGGTAATTCAATTTAAGAAAAACAAATTTACTTTACTAAATGAAATACTCATTAACTTTTGAGTACCTATTTCATTAACATTTAAAGACGTGCACTAGGAAGGGGCCGGGTATTTCATATTGGGGTCGGTTCCTAGTTCACATCCCTAAATGAAATATGGATGTGAACCAGTCCGTATTTGGTGCACAAAACCCACAGACTTGTTCAAAAAGCTGAAAAAATTCACCAACATATTCAACTGATCCACTAACATTTTCCTCATTTAGCAACCAAAAACTAATGGTAGAGATAACATAGGAATAAATAGCTAAAGATCCACTGACTTAGCTACAAAATTATTAAATTCCACCGACAAGTTGGTGGAATTTACATGAAATACAGAGTCAGACTGGGACGTGAACACTGAACTACGAATTTACCCAAAATTATAAGCCAATCACACATATCTGATCTTTGAACATTTGAAATCTAAGCCCAATTAACTGGCAATTTGGCTGTAATCATTTAGGTAACTGACATATTCAGCAAGACTGATAACAATGTCATGGGTAACACCGTAACATAGGAATAAAAATCAATAATTTAATACCAGTCTGAAGAATGTGGGACATTTTAAACATTTTCTGTGCAAACAGTCCTTAATTTCCTCCTATATTTAGATGTATTTTACTGAGAACATGAGCCAAAATAGAAGATTTCATGGAGAACACTTTACCAGTTCCTGTAGTCTGGATTTAATAAATAGCTAAAAATCCACAAACTTTGCCAGAATATTATTTCAAAATTCCACCAACATGGCATAGAATTTACTATGAAATATCAAATACAGTCTGGAAAGTATGCACAAAGTTGCCACACACAATCAAACACTTCGTCAATAGTTAAAAATACGTTAGATTTTAGTGTTGTCATTTCAATCAGAAGTTGGAACCTGTTAAACATTAATGACCTGAAGCTCCTACAACTGCTACCTTCTACATGCAACAGGAAATAATTACCCGCTTTAAGAATCAACGACTACTTTAAATTATAAGGTTTATCTGACTCTATCATATATTTGATACGTCTGCCAAGTATTCATTGATTATATTCAGATGTTTTAAAATTGACAATCAATGTTTAATTTAATAATTACCTTAGCATTGATGGTATTCAGTAATATTTATTAAATTAGTTATCCAGCCAGCAACCTCTAGTATACGTTTTCTTTGATTAGAATAATTCTGAAATAAGGGGTAACTATTTTAAATAATGGCAAACCGTAATTGTCATGCATTTCATGTCTATCAAGTAGCAGATATCTTAGCAACTTAGCTCTATTATAATGCTAACTATAAGTCTATAACACATTATATTTACTGATAAAAATTATTTTGAAATTGCTGTAACTCCATTCAAGTTTCATTGAAATAGTTCCAAAGCTAGGTTCCTAAGTAATTTTCGGCCCCTAAATAACTGTTGCTTTGTTTAAGTTTAAACGGGACATAATTCAGATGTCCTATTTTAAAAGTAAATGCCGTTACATATGCCCTCTACATTCCCTCTGGTTTGCCCTCTTCCACTATTGTGATGTAGATTCAACCATTCTTTGTCGCAATCAGGCTATCAGCCTATCAATGATGTCACAACCTGGAGTGGATTCATGGAAGTCCTGTTTTCATTCTATTCTAAATCCTTCTGATTGAATATTACGTATTATGGTTATTGACAAACGCCATATATAATTCACACGTGACACTTTACAAGTGGGTATTATTATGTAAAATATCTATATATTTGACGTTAAAGTATAATCATACCTTGTTATCATAGGTAATAACTTATTTTCTTCGGAGAATATACAAGCATAACTATCTCAAATTCATTCATTAATGTTATGATGTCTGTCACCAAGTAAAATAGTATGTCTCATAAACTCGCCATTTGTCTCTCCAAAATTCAACAAATTCTCTCCAAAATGATCAAATTTTCATAAATTCTCTCCAAAATAACATTGTAGCATAGGAGAAAAATAGATAAAACTCGCCATTTGCATTTGAAGGGCTCAAAATAACTGTCACAAACTCGCCATTAAAATGGCGAGTTTGGACATGCTTTATTACTTTAGTCAACCAGTCTGCAGAATATGAGACATTTTTAACATTTTCTGTGCGAACAATCCTTAATTTCCTCCTATACTTACATGTGTTTTACTGAGAACAGAAGCCAAAATAACGGATTTATTGGAGAACACTTTAGGTACCAGTTCCTGCAGTCTGGTCGGTCAATGTAACGATCTAAATTAATAAGTTAAAATAGCAGTTTGTTATCGGCCGCATGACAGGAAGTTTTTCCTGTAATTGTCAGGGTGGACGAAAGGATTCTATGTTTAATCGGCCAGTCTGTCCGAACATTGAAATTAGATATTCTGATAATCTAGAGATCGGACTACCATTTTAAATAAAAAGTAAGTATTTGTTTGTTTAGATTTTAAAATGCACTGATAAATCGTAAAATATACATCTAGAAGAACATACACCTGGTACATTAGAAGCTACTGAAACACACTCAGGAGTTTCAAAGAGGCCAGTCTGAAAAGAAGGTCACTTCAGACCCAGGATTTTTGACAGAAATTGGAGTTAGGGCGCAGCAAATAACATGGGAACATAGCAATTGAATAGGACTTGGGCGCAGGATTAATCCACAAATCCTGTCATACTTTTCAGACTGGCAAAGAGGAACCATTCTCTTACAAAAAATATAACAAACTGACCGATAACTAAACTTTCCGACAATGATCGGAAGCTACCTGTAGGCTGTCTGTTAATATGTGTGATGAAATGATTAGAAAGGGTTACTAAATTACAATGAAATATAATAGTTAGTTCTTCAATAATTTAGTTTGCACGACCCTAATGCCCAGTTTGTATTTGGTGCACTGAACTCCTCTGACTTTTTCACAAATCTGAGAAATAGCTGCCAATATTTTTCATCAATTTGTCTAGTCCTCCAGCATTTGTTCAGTTTCTCCTCCAAAAATTAATGGTAAAATAGGAATTAATAGCTAAATATCCTCCGACATTGCAGGAATTTTCTTATTTGAGAAAAATTCCTATGTTACCATTAATTTAGCTGCGGGAGATTCTAAATCTGCTGCTGACTCTGAGAGTCAGAGAGTAACTCTTTCTCAAATTAAAGTCTCTGCGGGAGATGAGACAAATTCTGCAGATTGGGTACTACCGTACTAACTAGAGAGTAGAGCCTAGAGGTATAAGCCGATTACTGGCACAATCACCCTACATCATTACATGTAATTAGTGAAGAGAATACAGAGATTTTTAGATCATTTTGGAGAAATTTGATAATCTTTGGAGACAAATTGCCCAAAAAAATAAATATCTGGATACTGATTGTGCATGCTTTGCAAACTGGGATGGCAGTTACGTCAGTTAAGACATAGCAAATTATATGGCTCCGATGATTTTAAAAGGTTTTAATCAACTCAAAATTTGAATTAAATATGTTCTCATGTTAAAATTGAGCTAATATTCAATTGGCCTGCCTCTAGCTCTAAATTCTAATGGATAAAACTAAAACATGACCTGAAGTCTGAAGACTAATTTGCTCTTTTAATTTGATTTTACAACAAAAGAAAGCCGAGTAGATACTTAATTAAATTTTATTTTTCTGCACCAACTCACCAAGAAGTTTTCAACTTGTCTCGAACCTCAAATTTCAATTTGTTTAGTTTCTAGTTGAACCTAGGACAACAAATAGTAACGTAAACTACCGATCGAGTGATGAAATTCTTGCTTATTTTTCAGCTTAGGAAATCTGTTGAAGCTGCACTGTTAATTGTCTGAGAAGAGAGTTTGATAAAAAATAATAACAATAAATTGAATGACCAAACTGCTTAAGGTGTCACTTGAAATTGAAGTATGAAATTTAAAGAAAACAGTCACATTCGAGTAATATTGGAAGTAATTTAAAAATTGATTTATTCAATATACCGTTGGGAAACTACACTCAAGTGATTTTGCTCACAGGTTACTAAATTGAAAGTATTAGAAAATGTCTATACACTCGATCTTAAAGGTCCCCTCCATGCAAATATTTTTATTGCCTTATTCAACGAGGCAAATGTTTCTTATCATTTTGCTGCAAACCGCATCGAATTTGGTAGCATAATTTTAATTTTATACGCTTTAAAAGATTTTTATAATCAAAACTCTACTAAACCTATTTTACTTCCGACTTACTAATTTAAGAAATTTTCAGCCTGAAGAAAAAGAATGTACACCATTTGTTTTGATTGTTAACTAGGTATTAGATTTAATAAATCCATTTAATATTCGTGTAAAGGTATAAAATTGAATGAACTTATAATAGAAACGTTTATATAGTTTAGGAAACAATTAATATCTATAATAATGGCCGAAAACGCATGGTTTGTTCATAAAATTCAAATTTGTAATCAAAACAAAGAGTGTACAATCTTCTTCTTGAGCATCAGATTAGTGATTCGCTCAATTGTTGCTCACAGAGTACTAAAAAACTTTAAAAACAAATTATAAAATATATACTGAACCGAATTGTATGCAGTTAGCAGAATAATGATCGTAGACCTTAGTTCTATAATATTATGTTATAAACTCATTTTTTCCCCGGAGCCTGGAGAGGACCTTTAATATAAAAAAAAATGAAGTAAAATTTGGATTTCATTCCGGAAACTATCACACTACGATACTAACTTACTATGAAAGTAGTAGAGCGAAGATGGTTTTCGAAGATCTTGCGTGGGTATTTTTTCCTATTGAAAACTAAAGTACAATCCTAAGATGCGTAATAAATAAAATGGCAAATCAAAATAAAACACAAACAAAATAAGTTTATAATATTTGGAATATAGTTTTAAAAAGTTTTTTATATTTAATCGTTCGATAATACAGTATATTTTCAGTTTGGGGGCGGAGTCATGACTCTTGGTCTGTATATTCTGTTAGAGTTGCCAGGTGGCGCTGGAGGCGGCCTTTGGTAACCTCTGACGTGAAGTTCTACGTCACTCATATTAGCTGGCATGCATTGGGGGTCCTTAATCACCCTCATTTGCTGCAAAGAAAGAAAATAACTTCTTTTAATGAATCAATTACCAATAAATTAGAAACATAAAATTAAGAAACATATTCAAAGTTCAGTTTTTCTATGTAATTTAAGGTAATAATAATAATAAGATAGCAACTTAGCAAGCCTGGTAAGTTTTTCTTAGGTTAACAACGTTATAGCTACATCTGAATAACATCTAATTAGAAAGCATAAAATTAAGAAATAATATAGTTCATCTTTAATTTAACGTAATAATAACCAAGATAGTAGCTGTTTGTCAATTTTCTTTAGATAAGCAACATTTAAGCGGAATATTCGGTCTGAGGCCAAATGAAAACTTATCAGTTAGTTTTACTGAAGAGCTTCTCTCACCCCAATAAGTTTGAGGGCCCAATCTGGTGAGCACTCCAGTCCCCCAATACAGGGACAGCTGTAGATGTGCACCTTCCACCCCCCGTAGTTCCTGAGGGTGGGGGAAGTGACGCAGTATTCCCCTGCACGCAAATTCACCATTAGGAGAATATATTAGAACGATATTGCATAGAGACGTACACTTTCATTGGCATTATTAGAAAAAGAAAAATGCTGTTAGGGAGACAGAATAAATTTCAGGCTTTGATCATTTTGCAATGATAAATAATAAATAGTTATAAATATCTCTACGCCTAATTAATAGTGATATACAGATATATACTTCCCAGCTTATTTATTGGATGTATTATTTTTTGAAAATATGATTTATTTCTGTCTATTTATGGTTAATTGTAGAAATTATTGTTAATTGATTGAATAATTTTCTGTCTCACACCTATTGTGAATAAATTCCTCACCTATTGTGAATAAATTCCTCACCTATTGTGGGCAAATTCCTCACCTATTGTGAATAAATTCCTCACCTATTGTGAATAAATTCCTCACCTATTGTGGGCAAATTCCTCACCTATTGTGGACAAATTCCTCACCTATTGTGGGCAAATTCCTCACCTATTGTGGGCAAATTCCTCACCTATTGTGGGCAAATTCCTCACCTATTGTGAGTAATTCCTCACCTATTGTGAGTAAATTTCTCACCTATTGTGAGTAAATTTCTCACCTATTGTGAGTAAATTTCTCACCTATTGTGAGTAAATTTCTCACCTATTGTGAGTAAATTTCTCACCTATTGTGAGTAAATTTCTCACCTATTGTGAGTAAATTTCTCACCTATTGTGGGTAAATTTCTCACCTATTGTGGGTAAATTTCTCACCTATTGTGGGTAAATTCTGACAAACTCCATAAGGTTTTCTGTATTTTCGTGACGTCATCAGACAGCATCCTGAGGCGCACTCCGCATTGTCGCTACAAGAGGGACCAGGATGAGGATCGAACATAAGGAGACCCTGCGTGAAAAGAGCTAATAAGTAATAAAGATTGGTAACAAAGATAAATATATTTAAATTGCATTAGTTTAATTAAGAATAAGAAGAATATAATATATCTTCCCAACTCCTTTTTTCTTTATGTACTCATTTATTTATTATAACTCTACCCACGATAATTATTCTACTAGAAAACGTGAGTTATTGTGAGGTTTCTGAGGGGTAGAAAGTGTCCCTACCTAATCTTCTATGGCCCCACCATAACTTGCTCTTTAATTAGTTAAACCACCTGATCTAAATGCAATTAACCTAATTTTCATCAGAAGGATCATCGTGCATCTACCATACAACTAAATAAAAGGACTAAATGTAAATTGCAGTTAGTTACAAATACTCTAACACTTGCTGCACGAAGTACAGGGTGGGGCGTAAATATGGAAGTAAAAATGGATATTACAATGTAACGAAAAATAAAATTAACAATTTACAGATATATATTATTAAATAGAAATCAATAATTTTTTTTAATATCCCCTTTTGCATATGATTACCGCCTTCAGTTTCCTGCGACCACCTTCAGCCGCAACATGCAGTTGTTCTTGTATAATTTCCTGCCACGCTCGATGTAGAGAGCGTTTTAAGTCGTCCACACTGAGACGAACTTTTCCACTGGCCTTAGCTTCGAGGATGGATCACATCGAAAAGTCCATAGGATTTAAATTCGTGGAGCAGGGAGGCCACATTTCTTTGGACCAAAACTTGGCAATATGCTTTCTGCACCAATTCCAAAAAACGTTTGATGTGTGTGACGCACGTGATGCCGTCTTGTTAGTATGTCCACAAAGTGTCCTCACCTAAGTCATCCTCAACCCTTCCCAACTTTGGCTTCAAAATATTTTCAACATGAAATTTGGCGTTAATTTTGGCTCCTCGATCGACAAAATGAGGAGAGGCCACCAGGTTTTTGAAACGGTAGCCCAGACAATTACGGAAGCTGTTTTCAATGTTCGGTACACGGTTTTTTGTTCATAACGAATATCTTTTACATTCATCCAATTATTCTGTCATTTCTTTATTATGAGCCAATTCAACTGAGAATATCTTCTCATCTGTTCAAACAATCTTGCCAGCAGTGCCAGACATGACTTCTTTCTGATGAAGTTTGCTTCCTCCGATCTTTTCTTGCTGTGTAGCTACTTGAAGAGTTTGTTTCTTTTGAAGGTTGAAAGAGGACATTTTAGTTCTTCGTAGACGAGTCTTCTCATGGTTCTGGGACTTAGGTCAGCTATTTTCGCTAGCAATCTACTCGATAGTTTCGAGCTTCCCCTCATCTTCTCCCGATTGCGTTTGATCATTGTTTAGACTTTAGACCGTTCGGAGCGAATTGCTACCACTCTTCGGACGATCGGACAAATTACCTTTTTTCATTGAAGAGTTTCAATGATTTCCAGACAGTCGATCTTGCAATTGAAATTTTCTATGCAAAACCCGAATAAAATTTTCCGGAACAGTGTAATGCGACTATAGCTGTTCTTTTGTCTGTCATTTTAGAACTGTTTAATTTTTTATACGAGAACAAATAATTATTGTATAATTTAGTCTTATCCTATCACCTACTTAGGAAGTAGGAACTACTTTTCCGAAAAGGTAATATAATAATGCTTGAAAAAAAATTTCCACTCTTACGCTTACCGAAAATCTATAAATGTTAAAATTTGTTTCGATAATTTAATTAATTACGCCCCATCTTGTAGAATTTAAGCGCTCTACTGCAAGTGAGTTGATAAACAATGCACTTTAAATGCTTATGCACATTTAATGACTATGAATGTGTGCCTAATTCATTCTAATGACTTCTTCAATAGTGTTTGTTTATTCAGTCAACTATAATGATGAGCTGAAGAATGCACTGCAATTCACATGATTAATGCACCCATGCATTGTTTTGTGTCGTTAGTGATAATGTGATAGTAATTGTTATGATAACAGGACTATTATGACAACTAGGGTAAGGACGGCTCTAAATTTTAAATTATATAAGAAAAGTGCATAATAGTTTGTATTTATAAGGAACGGTTGTTATTAGAATCATATTATTGTTTTGCCACTATTAGAGCTAATTAAGTAATCACTTACGGAGCACCGATAGTTGAGCCCAGGGCAATTGGGCCCGCCGACAATTTTGCCCCAAGAATATTGGACCCATGACAATTGAGCCCCAAGACAATGGAGCCTATAACAAATTGTGACAGCAGACACAATAAAGTAGTGTTACTTTGTTATTACAGTAGCAATTGTCTTCAATAAAGTTGATACCAAATATAGAGTCTTGTTACATTACGGAGAATTAAGATTACGACATACGAAAAAATGCATACATAATATTTAACTTTTACTCAATGCTTTATTAAGGTTTATTTCGTGTATAGGAAAGCCATTCCGAAGAAGTGGACCAAATCCTTTTTTCAAATCAGGTGTCTGGAGTGTCTAATTCGTGACATGGAAGATCTGCCTCGTGCCACCGATGCAATTGAAGGGGGGCACAGAGCGATACACAGCTAGACTAAAAATCGTCACTCTACTTTTTTTAAATCTATACATATAATAAAATTAGAGTAAGAACAAGTTGTAGACGTATAAAAACTGAAAATCAAAAAGTGCACTAAAAAAAGTGAAATATGTACGAGCAAATATGGCTTTTTCTATAATCGTCAACCTTGATAAAGCTCCAAGTAAAGGTTAAATAATATAAATAAACACATTACTTTTGTATCTATATACTAAAGTGTGTACCATTTATAAACAAAAGAAAATTCATAACAATTAGGGATGTAACCGAGTCCGTTATTTATCAGAGTATACTATAATAACTTAATTGAAGACCAATAACAAACTAGCACTTTTTAAATTGTCTGTTGTCCTGGGCCAATTGTCTTGGGCCCAATTGTCTGTCGTCTCGATGCGATGGAAACATGTGAATCACATATTCAAATGAGATATTTTGCTAAAATGAGTAATGCATATGTATGTATAAGGATACAGTATTATATCCTTATGTACATATATTATAAAAGCAAAACTACTGAAAATGAATATACAGCTATTAGGAGAATAGAATATCGACCTGAAGAACTCACCTTAATCGAAGAGATGAGTGAGAGAAGAAGGCAAAGAAGTGTGACATTCATGTTCCTGTAGAGTCAAAGGGGAGTCCTGCTAACTAACAGACTATTTCTGTGTTCTTCTGATACCATATAACAAACTGAGGTGATATAAAACTGCTGTACTGTATAGAAACTATCTGCAAAAAAACTAATCACATGAACAAAAGTTATTAAATCCACCTACAATTAACGGAGTTTATTGGAAAATTACTTGATGGAGAAATATTCTCTAACGTTTGCAATGTTTATTTTTTGGGGAATAAGTAACTTTTTCACTCATTCAAAATATGGAAAATGAAATAAAGTTTAACAGTAACATTTTATTTCAGCTTGTGACACAAATACAGTCTAGTTTGTGACTAATCAATGTTGTTATTAGCAGCTATGCAAGGCCTTATCCTACAGTTCCAATTGTTGGTCCAATACAAATGCCAATTTCACTAAGAAATTACAATCTAGTCTCGATTATCATTACTTGAATCTATCTAGAAAATCAATTTATTGAACATTAAAGTTATAAAATATAAAGCTGGAATATAGATATTTAATGAAAGTGCAGAAATGCTAGAAATAAAACTTTAAAGCTATTACATTTAGAGTATATATTATATATATATATAACAATATATATAATATCCTTATAACACAACAAAAAAGAATATATTAATCTGAAGAAAATAAACTCAATAGAAAGAAAAACAATAACAAGGACAAATAGAAATAATTTAATAGACAATAGAATTAAGAAAATTAACAAATAAAGCATACAACAAGTAACTACAATTCATATAGATTAAATTAAACGCAACTATAATAAAACATTATTAAGCAATACACATTAATTTGATAAATTTCTACCTCACAGATTTAATTAAAAATTATGTGAGGGAGATAGCAATACTTTATGAAAAAAGGTACATAAAATCCTTATTTCTTTTTAAAAATACCTCTACAAATTTAAACGAATTTGACATCAAAACTATTTTCCTACTGAGTATTCATTCTACAGTAACTCGAAGCTGAATTTCCATGTAAATGTGAGGGAAGTTGGATGCTTTTTCGCACTGATGACACCTGAACTTAGCCCAAGTGATCTATGGACTGGTGAGTGTGAACAAACTATCACAGGGAAAAACGTCAATAATCGATTTGGATGCTATATTTTCATGACTATTACTTTTTCACATAATTGTACATGATTAGAAAATCAAATGTGATAAATGGTAAGATATTAAGAGCATTTATTCAAATAGATTAGGCGCATGTAAGTGCTAACTCCAGGTATTTATGGACTAGCTCGTTATTTTAATTTTAAATGGATCATTATTCTTTTATGTTTACCAATGGATGTGTAAATATCGAATAAAGGTTTTTATGAAGCAATAATAAGAAAATGACGATTCGTTTAGATTTTATAAGAGTTTTAGTGAGAGCTGGTTCGCCCGAGCCAGTCCCTAGGGTGAGTGAACTTTGAAGGGCTAGGTTTCTAGGGCTAAGAATGTGACAATCTAGCATAAAATAAACCATATTCAGTTTTCTAATTACCTACCAGCTACATAACAGCAAATCTACCTACATCTACATAACAGAAAAGCTACTCCTAATTCACAGTCCACAACTATTCAATTAATAACAATTACGGTAAACAATTTTACAAATTTATCAAAGCCGTGAACATATGGAAAAAAATTTTGGGGAAGATTTTGAGTGAAGTGTCAACAGAGGAATAGGGATAGAAAATATTAAATGAAATACACAAAGTTACATGACAGAAATACAAGTTCAACTCATTTCGACACTATCGGTGAATATTTTTCATACATTTTTCTTGTCGATTGAAGAAGCTTCTTATTATTCAATTAATTAATCACATCGTATTTCAAAGCGAAAGAAAAAGTAAAAATAGATTTAAACTAAATAAATATTTTGAATGTTATTAAGGTAAGGTTTAAAAATCTAGGAACTTCACTCAAAAACTTACAAATTTTTCAGAATTGTAAACTCGGCTATAACGAACTGAATAAAAAATTATCATTATTTCCTTATTTCCAACAAATATTACTAAATCCTTTTCAGATCATTTAATGAAAGTATTTTAATATTTAGAAATCATTCACATTATGCAATTAGGATAAGTATCAAGTTATCGATCATATTAGGAAAAATAATGTAATAATTATAATATAACATTTTAATTATTAAACGAATTTTTCTTCTATGATCGAAGAGACTCAGCTACTTCATGACTAACAATGTATTGGTTAAGATATCAAATCAAGTAACATTTAAACCATTTATTAATTGCAAGCAACTAATTAGTAATTTGTATCTCTTAGGTTAAGTTATGAATTATCGGTCAGTTTCACATTTTCGGTCATATCAGTTCAAGAAAAAACGATATGTTAATTGGTATCCATGATACCTGCAGGTATCATGGATACCAATTAACATGTAAAATTAGTACTATATCGTTTTTTTTCTTATATGACCGAAGATGTGGAACTGACCGATAATTCAAAACTTACCCTAAAACCTTCCTATTAAAATAAAAAATAAAAGCACAACACCAACTCCATCTTTGAAAGTTTCTAGGTTCTCATTTGAAAAAAGAAGGCACACCACATTTCAAAATTTGAGTCTCAGGTTATACAGGTTGGGGGAAAGTCACAGTTATTGAACGGTTCCACATTAACGATAATATAACTTAAAGTTACTTCTCTCTTATATGGTCGAAAATGTAGAACAGTTCGATAACTCGGAGCTTACCCAATAAATGATTAAATATCATTTACATAAAGTAGCTAAATGCCTATTGGTCAATTGTTGCTATGGTTATTTGAGTTGCCAATTAGTTATTTATATCTATATTTATCATTATTTAATGATATTTATTCAATTGGTCGATGATAAGAAACATTAAAATGATAAATAGGAATAGCACAATATTAAATTGATGTTAATTTAAGAAATTTTGGCAATTTTAGCACAAATGTGTCCTTTTTAAGTAGGTACCTAGAAGCTTAATAACTATGCATACAAGGCTAAATAGGTTTATATGCTTAGATAGTGAAATGCTAGGGTTACTTTTGCTACAACCAACCATATAGTGATGTGACCAATGATAGACAATGCAAAGAGACAGCGTCATCACACTTCACTGTGTGGTGTCTGGATTATTTTGAGTGGTGACATTTACTGATAATTTCCTGCAATAATATCGACGAGGGAAAAAATAACTACCTAGTGAAACTTTAAAACGAAATTTCAATGGTTGATTTTGTTCAAATTTTGGAAAGTAATATTTGAAATATTCAAATTAGAGTTCATATCATTTCGACTAGTTCCAATCGATGTAAGTTTAAATCCTTGCATTCTACCTGTAATTGAAACTATGTACTATAATTACTATGGCTCACAGTACACTATAATATACTATATACTAACTATATTTATATGTAGTACATATGGTGCGCATAGTAAGATGTTAGTGGTATGCGTGCTCACTATATAGTAGATGTAGGGTAAGTTCCGATTTATCGGACAGTTTCATATTTTCGATCATGTAAGAAAATATATGTAATAATTATTTTTCAACTTTTATATATTTGTTATATGATCGAAAATGTGAAACTGTCCGATAATTCAAAACATACCCTAATGTTATTTTCAATATACTATGTATAGTTTACTACCTACAAAAATAGAAACGGTAAAAACAAAGGATGTCCCGGAGATAAAATACAAATGAGATGAAAATACCAATATTATGTGTAGATATTCTTCTTTTTTAGTTACCGTATGGTACAAATGTGTCCCACACCTGTTCCTATGAAGTGTAACATGCATAACGTCACATAAATGCTTAGTTAGATAGTTAGTTAGACACACTCCAGAAAAAGAACAAGAATGGCGTCATGTAATTTCACAATAATTAAGAGTAAAAAGAAAAAAAAATCAATTAAAAACATTTGAGTAAGTTTCAGATTTAGAAAATAAAATTACAATATATCCAAAAAATCAATAAAAATTTATGTCATTATTCAACTATTCCTTATAGAAAATCAATATTGAGGAATTGCTTTTTTAAATTAGTTCGGAAGGATTTAAATGTATCGTATTCATTTTCTTTTTTAAAGAAACAATAATTCTCCAAATAAACTCCACAGTTTACCAAAAATAAAGTAAACTGAATAATGATAAACTCCCTAATTAAAACTAACGCGACTGAAATAACTACCAAAATAGCATAATTATCATTTAAACATCATGAGATTCATATTAAGTTATTAACTGGAAAATCTTAAAATTAATATACAAAAATAGCATTTAATTTTATTTTGACATCTTTTCTATTTCAAGAAAATCAAATTTGTAGAAGATTTTTTTCAAACTGGTGATTCAGTGTGGAGGTGTGAGTGACTTCCTATTAATATTACCCCCATTCTTTTATTAACTATAGTAATTATCAAATAGCACCTGATTCAAAGAAATTGAATTTATAGATCACAAATCTTATAAAAGTAGCTAGGACTTAAAAATGGTTATAGCCATTACAAATTAATGGTTATAGCCATTATATATTTAGGGTTATTATAGTCATTACAAATTAATGTGGTGAAAACTCAAATACCGGCACAGTACACATTAACGGTAGTCGGTAGGTAATAGGTATGTATCGGCAATTGAGTATTAACCCTATGAGTGATCAATAACTTAGATCTTACATACTTTGATTATTACAAATAATCAAATTTTTATGATCAATAGACTTATTATAAAGTGATGTCTGGGGTAAGTCCCAAGTTGTCGAACACTTCCATATTTTCATTCATAAGGAACAACTGGTTAAATTATAAATATTTATATTGTTCGATAACTCAAGCCATCACATTTTAAGTCTAATCAATTTTCCTGACTGTTCATTGCATTCAAGATATTAATAATTTTTCCAATACATTATAAATTGCTACTACACAAACAAGCAAACCTAAAAATAACAAAAAATAATGTTGCAGATCTTATTTAGTTACCCCTTCCTTACGTCTGTGTTTCGTTTTCTTTGCCGCTCTCATAGAAAACTCTTCAGTCTTCTTTCTTTTGACGAACTTTTCCCTGTACCGAAAAAGAAATCATTAATATACCTAAGCTTTTTAAGAGGGTATTTATCATTGTTTTTATTAAATATGTTGGCTTCCTTCGTAGTTAATTTATGAATTGAGAAGTGAATTGTGTTTCGCTGTTTCGTTTCCTGTTCAATTCATAAATTATTATTTAATTTGAACAATTCAATACCCTACACCCTGTATCGTCATCTTCGAATCCTTACCACCCTTCATTTAAATCCTTCAACCCTGTACTTAAATCCCTTCAACCCCGTAGGTACAACCCTTGCCAAGGTTCATAGGGTTGAAATAAGGTCCCAACCTTTCCCAGGAAATTATTGATAGGAAAAAGCTCTACCGGAAGAGAACGGTAACTGAGTATAACCCCTACTTGCTGTCTACGGCAAATGAGAATTAAATGTAAAAATGTTAATTACTTTGATGCAATATTAGGCGCTGAGCAAGTTATTAAGCGAAACAGTTTCAATGATATAGCAAAAAAGACCATTTAATGTATTACTTAATAAAATCAACACATTATATATTATACACGGGTATCTTTTCCTGAATACATCCAATAAACTATAAAAGAGGGTAAAAGTTAATGTATAAAAACTTAAATAGGTATTTAAAGTAAACACTATAAAAAAATATCATAAACATTTAACAACTTTTACTACCTAATGTCTAAATAAAATTTTATAAAGTCATTAAAACAGAAATTTAGTTCCAAAGTAAATACTACTGTTGCATGAATTAAACAGTTCTAGTATTGTTTATCAATCACAGTAAATATATCTATACGAGCCATTTAATTTATAATGATTTCAATGGTGACGTCACAAAGCACGTGCTAGTTCCATAGCGCGGCACGTAACCTCACTACAGGACTTTCTGGTGACTACTACGCGGCAAAACACACTAAATACCCTCAAAAATAGGCACAGTGGAGACGCTGTAACGCATTAGTAAATGTGTGACGTCATCAAAGCAACATTTAACCGAAGGTAAGATTTTATTAAGCGGTTCCAACTGAATAAATCTTATTCATAACAAAAACGAATAGTAATAAATGTATTTAACTGGTTATAACTTGCTTAATAATGAATGTTAAAGTGTTGCTGTGATGACGTCACGTTCACAAAGCGTCTGCATTGTCGCGACTGTTCTTTGTGATTGCTTTGGCACGGACTGAGTTCTGCTAAATATAGTGAGTTAAGCTGTCACGTCATTCCGTGTGTCATACCGAGAAAAAGTTAATGTAAAGGGAATCGCAGTGACTGTATCTAGAATTCAGTAGCTTTAAATAAGAAAACAAAGGTTGTAACTGATATAATGTTCATCTACATTGTAAGAGACATGTCCTTTTCATTTTATTTACAGCCAGGCCTCGCTTTTATTACAAATAGTAATAAAAGCGGGGTATGACTAAATTTATTACTCCTTAACCATTTCATTTTCTATGAGTTGAATGTAGCACAATTATATAAATCAAAGTATTTATCAATTACTCACCTATACTGACAGAGGGTTTCATCAGGTAATTCAGTCAAAAATAATTAATAGACATACGCTAATTTCACCCCTCAAAACCATTATCTTTTACTCTAACTCATAGAAAATATACGTTTAAGGAGTTACATTTATATAATAACTTGAGTCATGCTTCGTTCTTATTGCCATAGGCCCATATGTAATAATTTTGAGTCGTGATTTTGGTAATGAAAGCGGGATCACCTGTACATAAATAAATAGTTCATTCTATTGTTATTTAATATAATTTATTCATATTTTCCCCATAGAAATTAAAAATTGTTTGTTATTACTTAAATGTGATTTTATTCTTAGTTAATGCACATTTGAAATTATTAATTGTAAAGTAATTTTGTAGCTACATGACCGCGATGTCAAAGCAGTACCTATATAGATAGTATGGACCACAAAAAAGGAAACCCGAATTCAACTGCTAATAACTTTGAAATTAATGAAGATAATTTAATTCTTTTTGTTGCTTTATGTTCAGAAAAGTGTTGTTCATCACTATAACAAATGGCGTTAAAATGGTAATTTTTCTTCTCTCAGTGTTGTGTTGAAAAACAGTTGTGAAAAAAGGTAAGTTTCACAAAACAGTTTTCCAGGTAAATGATCATACTGCAGCTTAAAACCTTTTGATATTATTTTATAATAACAAAATTAATATAAATGATTTATAAAAAGTGTAAAAAGATTACATCCAATCTTAAAAAAATAACAAAAAATATAAAAATTTATTCGACATGGTGAATATTTTACGACACCTTTTTCGCATCTTTCTCACATCGATATCAAGGTACTTTTGATGAACTCAGGTCTATTCTTGAAGACTTTAATTTCACACATGATTTTATTCCTCATGTCATCCAAATTATTAAGTGGAGATAATTAAACTTTGTTCTTTAAATATCCTCACAAAAATAAAATTACAAGGTATAAGATCTCAGATTCTATGAGGCCATTCAATGATATGTCCAATTGCAATTGTTCTGCACCCGAACTGTTCTGGCAAATAATTTTCCACGAAGAGGATCCTGCCACCAGATCCGATTACAATATCATTCCCATAAACAATCCAAGTTTTTCAGTTACAAAAGTTGAAATCATAAAAAATGGTGTGACGAAATAATAATAGTTTAAAGATTTTGTATAATTATTACCGGGAAAACTGTTTCTGCAACCTATCCTTTTACTACCATTTTTCAACAAAATGCTGATAGAAGAAAAAAATATTACCAATTTAACTTCATTTGCATAAGTTAATAAAACACTTTTCTGAACATAATGCAACAAAAAGAACTAAAATATATTGATTAACTCCAAAGTTATCAGCAGTTGAATTCAGGTTTCTTCTTTCGTGGTCCGTACTGTACAGTTGCATTATCCGTAACACTTACGGTTGTGAGTGTTATTAAACTAGTAAATCCTTACCCTCAAGTGACTCATGTACTTTCAGAGAGTCGTAGGCAGCAACCTAGTTTGGGAGGATGTTGATAGGCGCCTCTGGGGGGCAGGTTGCGGTGCGGGTTGACCGGAGAACCCTTTTGATGGTTGTGGAGTGGGAGAGGAGGCCCCTGAGTAGCAACCTTAAAGGGACAGGAAAGTATGTCAATCGGTTAATTTTTATATATTGTAGCAGATAAATTATATGAAGCAACAATTAGATTGATGATTAGAGTGTTTCACTAGAAATAGTAGCAGTCTAGCAGATAATTTATGTAAATATACGTATTTATAATAAATATTAATATATTACAGCCTGTTGAAATAATCCCATCTAACCTGATGACGAAGAAGACGCACTTGAACTCTCTGAAATCTTCCTTTCGTCACTGGTATGAACACCACTCCAGTCAGATTCGTCCAGAACTGAACTGTGGTCCAAGTACGAGGAAACAAAATGTTCACTGCTATTGTTATTGGGTGATGTAGGGCGAGCTTCTTCAGCAGATGTGGGGAATATTCCCTCCACATGTTCTGGTGTAGAAGCCCTCCTTTCTTCGCAATCGCGAATGAAATGCGAAAGAGCCGAATCGGGAGATGGAGTCGGAGAGACAGCGCTCGCATGAGAACCAAAACCAGAAGAGGTGGATGGGGTGGGAGACTGCAAGTCACTTGGGTGCGAAGAGTTCGAATCAACTGGGGATAACAGTGTACTGACGTGATCATTTGCCACAATGTTTCCATCTATCCCCTCTATTTGTTTATTCCCACTCGTGTTCTCTATTGTGAAGATATCGGGGTGGTACTTTTTAGCCCAGTCATATTTTTGACGATGAGGTAGGTTCTTCACCCTGAATCGGGACATAGTAACTTTGGGAGTATTATCAGAAATATTATGAGATGTTACAGTTATCTTGTGCTTAGATAAACTTGGTTCTTTTTTAAGAAGGATCTCAGCAGTTTCTATTCTTGTGTTATATTTACTGGCGTCAGGAGAATGCTTGAAATTCTTGTTTTTATCGTTGCCAACATCATAGTTTGGACTGTTCGATTGTAAGAATGTCGTTCGAGGTTTCGGTACAGGGTTATCATTCATGTTGAACGATGAATTCAGTTCAAGTCTCTTGTCATTTAAATTGGAAATTATGTTATTGAATTGTAAGTCTGTTTTTAAGCGATATTGTTCATTAACTGATGTCGATGGAAATTTGCGAAAGTTATTATTTGAAGATTTAGCTGAAGAATTTGTAACATTCATATTTTTTTCGTAGCAATCAGTGTTTTGAGTATTGGTGACCTTACTTCTATTCTTCATGGTTAAATTATTTGCATTTTTTACCAAAATGTAACTTTTATTTCCATTACAGTTATCATTCAAATTTTCAAAAAAATTATCATTCTTATTTGTCTCGGAACTATAATTCTTATTTTCATCAGAAGAATTTTTATTCACGGCAGTCGCAGAGAAATTCAGTTTATTGAGATTGAATTCGTTTTTCAAGTATGAGGAACTCTCTGGCATTTCATATTTGACATTTTCCGTCTTTTTCAAAGGGTATCTTGTTTCGAAAGGTATGGACGGATCGCAACTATGGTCTCGCCGTCTCGTCTCTACAGGGTCGGGTCGTTTCCTCGGCAAATCAGGACTAAGAGCACGAGTTGAGATTCTCCATTCAGGAGCTGAACTCCTCTTAGAATTCTCCCTGAGAAGAATTTGATTCCTCTTTACTTCGGCCTTCAGAGTATGCAATTTAGGTTCAGATTTACTGAATCTACCTCCAAGATTTTTCATCATGGCTTCTTTGTTGCACTCTTCGTAAGGGACCTTGAAGAATTCCTCACGCATTTTGGCTTTCCTCTTCTGCAGTTCAGCCCATTCTTTACGGGCACTCATCTCAGATGAACTAAGGACTTTTGTGTATTTTTCGCTGAAGATGGATATTGGTTCAACGCTGGCTGATCTAAGACGTGTGCCTGCCATTTTGGATGGGTAATATCCCACTGACTTCTGACATTCTATTGCCGTCTTGCTGATCCCTTCTTGTAGAATCTTCAAAGTATTTTCATACGTCTTACTACCGACTGTGTCGTTTTTGCCAACAGTGAAATCAGATTGAGACTTTTTCATGCTTCGATATTGAGGTTCATTTCTTCCAGTCAGTTTAGTGAACATGTTCTTTTTCGTTGGTTCTTCTTTGTTTTGAGTTTCCATAATCAGTGATTTTCTATTTTTATGCGAGACGGGTAGGGATTTGGATCGCATGTAAGTGTTTCTTGGAAAAAGATTTCTGCAAGGTTCGTTGTCATTCACCATGTCGTCAAATTCTTCCCTATCGTTGAGAGAGTAACTAGAATAGAAACTGTTCCGAGTGTTGATAGTTGGCTTTGAATTGGTCTCATCAGATGGCGGTTTATCTTCTTGTTTTTGAATAGTGGACGGCTGAACGATTGCTGCCTTGATAACAACTTTCTGTGGCACGGTGATGGCGTGATAGAGAGATCGAGCATTTGAAATACCTTCTTCACTGACAGGCGGCAACAACGATCTAGGAAAAGAGGAAGCTTTCTTGCGACGATTGACATCTCTGATGAAATTTCGTCGTCCTTTATCCATGTGAATGACTCTTCTGGGTTGACAACCTACATTGCCGTTGTTGCGGGCTGAAAAAGTGTTGAAGAGGTGGGCATTGTTGAAGATGGGTTGACTTGAAGAATTAAAGTTAGACTGTGATCTTGAGACGAAGGAATGAGGATCGCCATGTGGACCAACTGGTTGGCCATAATTTTGATTCAAAGATCCAATAACCATTTTAAATTATTTCACGAAATAAACAGATATGAGAAACAAAATGATTGGGCTCTAATTCACAGACAATTCCAAAAATCTTCACAAAGAACTGATTGGTACTGAATTAATTGGGCTATTCAGTGAAGACTTTCCAAACAGAGTCTCTTTCATGATGCATCAGTCGTAGACTTTTCTTGAGAGATTTTAGGAGGTAATTTGTTCTTTCTTGACCCGGGTGATTGATTGCCTCTGTTTTACCGATCACCTTCCATTGTAACACCTGAAAGAGAAAGAAGGTAATTAGTAAACTGGACAGTCATCGCTAGCAAAACATTTATTGTTTTGAACATTCATGAGTTTGTTCTTTTGAACATTTTATACATATCAATGGGATTTTGAAATTAACATAGATTATGTA
The DNA here is from genome assembly GCA_947561585.1 of Caprella mutica. Classification (NCBI taxonomy): domain Eukaryota; kingdom Metazoa; phylum Arthropoda; class Malacostraca; order Amphipoda; family Caprellidae; genus Caprella; species Caprella mutica. Next base: position 40,384 of record CANNZV010000294.1, on the reverse strand, counting down.
TTGACATAGTGTATAAAAAGATATTAGATCTTAAAAATGAAGAATATCATGGAAACTGTGAGAATATTTTGCTTAATGGAAATTAAACTAAAATCTGAATTAAAGTCAAATAATTAGTAATGTTGCAGAATTTAATCAATATAATGTTATCAATACTTTGAGTTTTATGTTATATGGATAGATAGATAATTAGCTAAATAAAATGTGTGAAAATAAATAGAAACCAGCAGGACTTATAAAAAACATTCGAAATATTACTAAACGATCACTTAACATGATACAGAAAAATATATCTGATGGCAGGGACCAGAATTAAACAATGTTATTATAAGCTTTAAAATGCGTATACATATATTACACAAAAATACTGATCCTGAACACGTTATTCTTAACGGGCAAATACACTAGTAATATATCAAATCAGAAATTAAGCAATTTACCAACAGATAAAAAAAATGTAATACAATGAAATATGTCATCTTTTAAAATTCAGAATTAACATTAATAAGCTTAAATATATCTACAATTAAACATAAATATGATGGTAAAATAATAGTGAAATAAAATAAAAAAAATTCACCAATTAACAATATTAATTGGTTCTAATAAATCAAATAAATGATAAACTGTAAACAATTTGGAACAATTGGAAAACTATAAATTGGTTCTGTGAAAGTTAATTGATTTTAACTTTTACATGCATTTCAATTTAGCGATGACACCGTATAAATGATGGGGAGACAGTGCCTTTATGGTAAATAGACAGCCTCTGTCTAAATATTAAAGAATGTGTTTACTATTATCACTAATTAATGTTGTATGAATAAACATGACATAAACAAATTGATGTTTTATAGATTTTAAAATTAACTTAATATTGTGAAGGAATGATAGCCAATGCAAAGAGACAGCGCAGTGAACATGAAAATAAAAATGACTGCAGTGAACCTTTAAATAACTGAATAGATATAATTAATATATTAGAGTAAAGTATCAATTACCACATGTGAATTAAAACACTACATGAAAAATACAAAGGGTTACTATTTAAAAAACTTAAATCTATTAATTGAGGTAATGAACAGGTTCAAATTTTTAATACGATTTTGAATAACAACCTAGAGACATTTTCACTATGTACAATAGTTCGAATGTGGTCATTTTGACTTTACTTTAATATATAGAAGCTGTAGAATAATAAATAACAACCGAATATTCATTTCCAATATATTGCAATGAGTAAAAAGGGAAACTGTGCAGTAAGCAATGTAAATATTATACTCTATTGTAGCTACTTATAATTACTCTAATGATAATTAGGACTAAAATAAATTATAGAAATTAACCATCAGTCAAATTCCACACCGGTAAATATCACCTCGGTAAATTCTACCCCAGGTTGAAATAGGGGTTGAAATTTGTGTTTGTGGTGGATTTTAGCTAGAGTCACATATTGTAACGTATATGTAACCATCACTGTAATTAGACCTATACTCTCTAACGGAAATTTTTTTACACTAATTCCTGTTTAGAAACATCCAAGGAATATTAATTAATAAAAATCTGATCTGGTAATTAATACTTTATCCTACCCAGCCCAGTGGAAAAGTTACAGTGGTGCCATAGGAGATTAAAAGGGTACCTCTTAATCTCCTATGGCCCCACCATCTATTTCTCTTTGGGTATGGTTATACCTTTAACATTGGATATAATTTGCAGGCAACATTTAACTCTTAAAACGTCTCCACCCATACAAATTCCAACCTCTTAAGTCTACACTTAACTCCAGTCTACACTTAAGTCTGAATTTAAGTCGAGTCTGAAGTTAACGTCTAAAGTTTCCCTCAGATTCTCAGGAAACATTAGCTCCCCTCTTCCAGTGAGGCATTTTGACCCTTACGCTACAGTAGCATAGGGACTGAAAAGAAATGCCAACAGTTTCTTATTTTGCTCGTATTTACATTAAGTAATGAAGGGTTAGCGAATTTGGATCTTATGGAGTGATGCAATAGAGATCAAAATGTCTGAGGGAAACTCAACAAATTTTTTATCTATTCTTGTAATCCAAAGCATTAAAATTTCACTCTACTGTTAATAGTGAAATCAAAATAACCATAAGATAAAACGAGAGAATTATACACGCATATTATCATCAAATTGAACTAGGCTTACCTATCGTGAAAACTCTACTTTTATTCAATAAATAATACATTTACAGGTAAATAAGCAGACATAAAGAAGTACGATGTTACACTAATTAAATATAAAAGATAATACTGATAGATTGATAATTAATAGGTCTTTATAATTTCATTAGACTATTATTAAAAAAAACTGATTACTGTCAAATTAAAAACATGGCAGTGTTTTAATATTTTCCATCGCCCTATTCCACTTAACTCATCTTTCCCATTATAATTTATAAATAGTAAGGATGTAAACCATCATTATAGATGAGTGACGTGACTCAGCAAGTCTCGAACTTCTTATTGAAACTTTTAATTCATTCGCTACTTTGGACTTTCATCACAGAGCTTTCATTAGCAGATTCTGGCAACAAACAACACACTATACGCTAAGTCGAGACCTCAATACCATTTTCTATTCTAACTCATAGAAAATGAAATCTTTAAGGAGTTACAATTATAAATTAAATTCGAATCATGCCTCACTCTAATTTTCTTTTTGAAAAAAGTCTGAGTCGTGATTTTAGTAATAAAATCAAGGCCTTCCTCTAATGAACATCAATACATACAGTTTGCTACGTAACTAAAAAATAATAAAAAACTGCAATAACTTTTCAAAACTTCGATGATAAGAATTTAAAGGAAAAAATGAGAACTTTCGAAGAAAATCTTATTATTGTCACTGTTTTTTTTTATCATTGAAAATAAGATATATATAAGCGATATTTAATATGGAATAGTAAAAAAAGATTAATAAACGTTTGATTAGCAAAGTAAACGTTTGATTAGCAAAGTAAACGTTTGATTAGCTCAGTAAACGTTTGATTAGCTCAGTAAACGTTTGATTAGCAAAGTAAACGTTTGATTAGCTCAGTAAACGTTTGATTAGCTCAGTAAACGTTTGATTAGCTCAGTAAACGTTTGATTAGCTCAGTAAACGTTTGATTAGCTCAGTAAACGTTTGATTAGCTCAGTAAACGTTTGATTAGCTCAGTAAACGTTTGATTAGCTCAGTAAACGTTTGATTAGCTCAGTAAACGTTTGATTAGCTCAGTAAACGTTTGATTAGCTCCTTAAACGTTTGGTTAGCTCAGTAAACGTTTGGTTAGCTCAGTAAACGTTTGGTTAGCTCAGTAAACGTTTGGTTAGCTCAGTAAACGTTTGGTTAGCTCAGTAAACGTTTGATTAGCTCAGTAAACGTTTGATTAGCTCAGTAAACGTTTGATTAGCTCAGTAAACGTTTGATTAGCTCAGTAAACGTTTGATTAGCTCAGTAAACGTTTGATTAGCTCAGTAAACGTTTGATTAGCTCAGTAAACGTTTGATTAGCTCAGTAAACGTTTGATTAGCTCCTTAAACGTTTGATTAGCTCAGTAAACGTTTGGTTAGCTCAGTAAACGTTTGATTAGCTCAGTAAACGTTTGATTAGCAAAGTAAACGTTTGATTAGCAAAGTAAACGTTTGATTAGCAAAGTAAACGTTTGATTAGCTCCTTAAACGCTTGATTAGCTCAGTAAACGTTTGGTTAGCTCAGTAAACGTTTGATTAGCTCAGTAAACGTTTGATTAGCTCAGTAAACGTTTGATTAGCTCAGTAAACGTTTGATTAGCAAAGTAAACGTTTGATTAGCAAAGTAAACGTTTGATTAGCAAAGTAAACGTTTGATTAGCTCAGTAAACGTTTGGTTAGCTCAGTAAACGTTTGATTAGCTCAGTAAACGTTTGATTAGCTCAGTAAACGTTTGATTAGCTCAGTAAACGTTTGATTAGCTCAGTAAACGTTTGATTAGCTCAGTAAACGTTTGATTAGCTCAGTAAACGTTTGATTAGCTCAGTAAACGTTTGATTAGCTCAGTAAACGTTTGATTAGCTCAGTAAACGTTTGATTAGCTCAGTAAACGTTTGATTAGCTCAGTAAACGTTTGATTAGCTCAGTAAACGTTTGATTAGCTCAGTAAACGTTTGATTAGCTCAGTAAACGTCTGATTAGCTCAGTAAACGTTTGATTAGCTCAGTAAACGTTTGATTAGCTCAGTAAACGTTTGATTAGCTCAGTAAACGTTTGATTAGCTCAGTAAACGTTTGATTAGCTCCTTAAACGTTTGATTAGCTCCTTAAACGTTTGATTAGCTCCCTAAACGCTTGATTAGCTCAGTAAACGTTTGGTTAGCTCAGTAAACGTTTGATTAGCTCAGTAAACGTTTGATTAGCTCAGTAAACGTTTGATTAGCTCAGTAAACGTTTGATTAGCTCAGTAAACGTTTGATTAGCTCAGTAAACGTTTGATTAGCTCAGTAAACGTTTGATCAGCTCCTTAAACGTTTGATTAGCTCCTTAAACGTTTGATTAGCTCAGTAAACGTTTGATTAGCTCAGTAAACGTTTGATTAGCTCAGTAAACGTTTGATTAGCTCCTTAAACGTTTGATTAGCTCCTTAAACGTTTGATTAGCTCAGTAAACGTTTGATTAGCTCCTTAAACGTTTGATTAGCTCCTTAAACGTTTGATTAGCTCCTTAAACGTTTGATTAGCTCCTTAAACGTTTGATTAGCTCAGTAAACGTTTGATTAGCTCAGTAAACGTTTGATTAGCTCAGTAAACGTTTGATTAGCTCCGTAAACGTTTGATTAGCTCAGTAAAAGTTTGAATAGCTCAGTAAAAGTTTGATTAGCTCTGTAAACTTTTGATTAGCTCAGTAAACGTTTGATTAGCTCAGTAAACGTTTGATTAGCTCAGTAAACGTTTGATTAGCTCAGTAAACGTTTGATTAGCTCAGTAAACGTTTGATTAGCTCTGTAAACTTTTGATTAGCTCAGTAAACGTTTGATTAGATCAGTAAACGTTTGATTAGCTCAGTAAACGTTTGATTAGCTCAGTAAACGTTTGATTAGCTCAGTAAACGTTTGATTAGCTCAGTAAACGTTTGATTAGCTCTGTAAACTTTTGATTAGCTCAGTAAACGTTTGATTAGCTCAGTAAACGTTTGATTAGCTCAGTAAAAGTTTGATTAGCTCAGTAAAAGTTTGATTAGCTCAGTAAACGTTTGATTAGCTCAGTAAACGTTTGATTAGCTCAGTAAACGTTTGATTAGCTCAGTAAAAGTTTGATTAGCTCAGTAAAAGTTTGATTAGCTCTGTAAACTTTTGATAAATAATTAAATAGAAATATGAATACCCAGATAAAAAGTTATTGTGGATACATAGAAGTTTGAGTTGGACTCTCACTATATTTCCAATGCACCATTATAATACTTTCTCTCTTTTTGCTACTGAGTTATTTATACAAAGCTATTGTCTTTGCAGTCGAAATAGATCAAAGTGACACGGTGACTCTAATCTGATATCAAACTGACATGGCAGAGGCTGCTAAGTCACGACACGTTACGGTGCGACTTCATTGCTATCCTTCCGGTCACGCTCTGAAATAGCTAATGCTCTTGTTGTTATTTTCAACAGTTAGAGGTCAGCAGAAATGAAAGAAAAGAAATACCTCAGTATTCGGAGGTATTGGCTAGCTGAGAAATACCTCGGTATTTGGAGGTATTAGCTAGCTAAGAAATACCTCGGTATTTGGAGGTATTAGCTAGCTGAGAAATACCTCAGTATTCGGAGGTATTAGCTAGCTAAGAAATACCTTAGTATTTGGAGGTATTAGCTAGCTAAGAAATACCTCGGTATTTGGAAGTATTAGCTAGCTAAGAAATACCTCGATATTTGGAGGTATTAGCTAGCTAAGAAATACCTCCAAATACCGAGGTATTAGTTAGCTAAGGAATACCTCGGTATTTAAAGGTATTAGCTAGCTAAGAAATATCTCGGTATTTGGAGGTATTAGCTAGCTGAGGAATACCTCAGTATTTGGAGGTATTAGCTAGCTAAGAAATACCTCAGTATTTGGAGGTATTAGCTAGCTAAGAAATACCTCGGTATTTGGAGGTAATTTGAATTAAAAAGATTATTATTATTATCACCAGAGAAAATATCACAACTCAAAATAATCACCACACAGTCAATTGGTGCAATGATGGCGCTGTCTCTTTGCATTGGCTATCATTTAACTAAGTTTATACATAAAATGATATAATTCTTAAGAAAGACAAACCATTAGAAAATTCACGAGTTCTGTTGTAGGTAGTTCATTGACTTTCTTGGACAGTGTCCATTTCAGTTCCTTTCCCACAACTCACTCCATAATAATAATTACTGGAAACTAACTCTCAAACCAGGAAACTTTATAGCCAGTAGAGGGAGCACTAAACATCATACAGAGCTTTATTTCACACGGAAAAAGGGGTTTATTCGGAACCATTATTTATTTATTATTAATGGCTAAAATAATCAAAGAAAGTTCTTGTTTATAAATTCATTAAAACAATATCAGAAATGTTGCAATATTAGTATAGGGTGAGTCACTAATTATCAGTCATCCCTCAATGGCCATAGTTTTCTATGATCATAGAAAACTATCTAGTGCACCAAAGTTATGAAGGAACAGATACTTCATAACTAAGGAGTTTCACTGTATTTGGAGTTGACAACTACTTAACCAATCGCATTCGATTCCCTTTCTACCAATCACAAGCGAGGAAATCGGAATAGAACCAATCACAAGGCTGCCAATCATAAGATAATAGTATATCTTCAGTAGAAATAAATCAAAAAGAGGTAATACATTGACAAGTTAATAAATCACTTCGAAGATGAAATCATTCAGGTTAATTTGTTTTCATTAGGCTACACTAGACTAGACCCTTCAAAAAGGTGGAGAAATGCGCATATACCAGTTAATTCCACCAACTACAGAATATTTTGAAGTACAGTTATACCTTTTAAATATTTTGTAGTAACTTTATACCAATGTTTGATTTACGTATTGATGGCTGTAAGGTAAGTTTCGAGTTATCGGACAGTTCAACATCTTCAATCATATAAGAAAAAACCTACTCTTCATTTTTATTTCTATTATCTAATACCAATTAAATAATACTTATTATATATTTTTTTCGTATATGATCGAAGATGTGAAACTGTCCGATAACTCAGAGCTTACCCCCACTCGGTCAAAATAATATTGTTTGAAGGATGCCCAGATTGCTTCATTTAATGTTTTTGTATTATTTTACTTATATTCTTATATTTCTTCAGCCTCAATCCTAAAGTTACAGTATTCTATTAGCAGACCTGGTGGTTCAGTGCGGAGGTCTGAGTGACTTAAGGAAAGAACTAACACCCATTGAACATGTCTTGGTAGTAACTTATATAGCACACAGCAGATAAAATGAAGAGACGGAGAAAACACCCACAGCGATACATTAGAATACTCTTACCCTTCACAGAGTATTCTTTACTTCTTAGCATAGAAAGTAACTAGCGTATAAGGACAATAGAGTACCACCCTCTTACTTATATGGGTAATAACATTATCTTGTTATCCCTTTCTTGTTATGCCTTTCATGCTTTCCGGATTTTCAAGATTAGCGGATTTTATAGGCTTTCCTGGTTGTGGATGTACGATTTTCCGCATTTCCAGATTTTTCTTCATTTTCATATTTTCCGGGTTCTCTGTTTTTTTCTATATTTTCTTTCTTTCGATTTTCCTGATTTGGATTTTTTCCGGTTTTTCTGTTTTCTTGATTCTTGGTTTTTCGAATTTTTAATTTTTCGGATTCTCAGTTTTCCAGATTTTTCTGAATATCACTAAAAGCGTGACAGACAGACAGACTGACTGATATACAAATAAAGATAAAGAAACTATTTATTGGGGTGCTTTATCTTAAGTAAATGGAAATGTTCATTTTGTTGCCAAACCAGTTTTACAGTAAATAAAATTCCTTAAATTCTAGTAAATCTGCTGAATAGTTTCGTATAATTACGAGAGATACAAATATCGAGTGGAGCATGACTAAGCACAATTATTCAGTGATGAGAGCAATATAACAACTTGTCATTATTTTTATAAATACAGACACTGTAACAATTAATTATAATGTGTATTTGTATTATTGTTTTTTGCTCAACAAATATCTAATTTATTATAATAAATCATACATTCATTCATACACTATACAGGATAGCTGCACAAATTCACTTTCTATAAAACAAAAATAAACATGAAAAACAAAATATAAATAAATATGAAGCTTCAACACACCAAATAAATAATTTAACACACGCATATAATTTCATTTTATTTTCTATATAACGTTTGAGGTTTTCCTGCAATGGTTTTCTAGTTCAAGAACAATGTAACATTTCCTGAATATAATCATTGTTAGAAGTCATTGATATTTGTGAATATTATCAGTCAACTCTGTCAAGATAAATAAGGAAATGATTGATATATTTAATAGTTATTTATTTATGAATATCGGAAAACAGTTAGTAAAATAGTTAGTAAGTGACAAACCTGTTTGGTAGCAAGAATTAAAGTGATCATTTACAATTTACATTAAAACTGAAATTTATATTTCGTTTTATAATACGACATTTAAAATATACAATGGAAAAAATTTAATATACCAAAAAATGAACTCGTTACAACCTCTGTCATTAATTTATATACTCTATGCTATAATATTATCGTCATTATTTAATTAATAACTAAAGATAAATCAGAGTTTAATTGATGGTATTGAGAATAGGAAATTCTTGACGGGCAGGTACTCTAGTAATGAAATACAAAATAGTTTAGGTGAAGAGCTTAAGAAACTCAAACTCGCAGTAGAGTTAAAGTTTGATAAAAGGTTTAAACTCACAGTAGAGTTAAAGTTTAACAATGACCATAACCTCTAGTTGTTGTTGTTGTTTTTTTCTCTCTCTTCACATATGCACATATAATAAGAGAGCAATGTTCTCTCAGCGTTATAATAACTAGTTACAACAAACCACAATAGTGCGGTCAAAAGAACTAACCACATGAAGTCTCTTGTTTATTTATTATTTACAATTCACTTCATTTACAGGAGTTAATAACTCCCTTTAAATTTCTCCAGATGTTCTTGACACATTTTCATCGCATTTGCTAAAGATTTTAAAGTATCTTTGCCAGATCAGCAATTTAGGTACTGTTGTTTTCCACAAGTGTTACATTTTCTTCAGACGTTGCTACATTTTGAAAAACGTTGCTACACTTTTACAAACGTTGCTACATTTTCAAAAAGCGTAGTAACATTTTTTTCAAAAACGTTGTTAAATTTTCACAAACGTTCATTCATATTCCACAAACGTTGTTACATTTTACAAAAACGTAGTTACATTTTACAAAAACGTAGTTACATTTTACAAAAACGTAGTTACATTTTACAAAAACGTTGTTACATTTTCCAAAAACGTTGTTACAATTTCCACAAACGTTGTTACATTTTACAAAAACGTTGTTACATTTTCCAAAAACGTTGTTACATTTTCCACAAACGTTGTTACATTTTCCACAAACGTTGTTACATTTTCCACAGACGTTGTTACATTTTCCACAAACGTTGTTACATTTTCCACAAACGTTGTTACATTTTCCACAAACGTTGTTACATTTTCCACAGACATTGTTGCATTTTCCACAAACGTTTTTACATTTTCCACAAACGTTGTTCTATTTTCCACAAACGTTGCTCTATTTTCCTCGTATATTACACTTTCCCAACAGACGTTGTTACATTTTCCTCAAGCAATAAAGGTCTCAACAAACGTTGTTGCATTTTCCTACAGACGATGTTACATTTTCCAGTTTGTGAGTGTGGTCAGAATTCATGTCCCGTAAGGCGAGTACGTTGACTTCCTTTGATATTCACTTGACCGTGAAGGTACTATGGAAAAAGAGAAAAACTACTGCAGTTGATAGTACAGAGTGCAGGTACTATGGAAAAAGAGAAAAACTACTGCAGTTGATAGTACACAGTGCAGGTACTATGGAAAAAGAGAAAAACTACTGTAGTTGATAGTACAGAGTGCAGGTACTATGGAAAAAGAGAAAAACTACTGCAGTTGATAGTACACAGTGCAGGTACTATGGAAAAAGAGAAAAACTACTGCAGTTGATAGTACAGAGTGCAGGTACTATGGAAAAAGAGAAAAACTACTGCAGTTGATAGTACACAGTGCAGGTACTATGGAAAAAGAGAAAAACTACTGCAGTTGATAGTACACAGTGCAGGTACTATGGAAAAAGAGAAAAACTACTGCAGTTGATAGTACACAGTGCAGGTACTATGGAAAAAGAGAAAAACTACTGCAGTTGATAGTACACAGTGCAGGTACTATGGAAAAAGAGAAAAACTACTGCAGTTGATAGTACAGAGTGCAGGTACTATGGAAAAAGAGAAAAACTACTGCAGTTGATAGTACACAGTGCAGGTACTATGGAAAAAGAGAAAAACTACTGTAGTTGATAGTACACAGTGCAGGTACTATGGAAAAAGAGAAAAATTACTGTAGTTGATAGTACAGAGTGCAGGTACTATGGAAAAAGAGAAAAACTACTGTAGTTGATAGTACAGAGTGCAGGTACTATGGAAAAAGAGAAAAACTACTGCAGTTGATAGTACACAGTGCAGGTACTATGGAAAAAGAGAAAAACTACTGCAGTTGATAGTACACAGTGCAGGTACTATGGAAAAAGAGAAAAACTACTGCAGTTGATAGTACACAGTGCAGGTACTATGGAAAAAGAGAAAAACTACTGCAGTTGATAGTACACAGTGCAGGTACTATGGAAAAAGAGAAAAACTACTGCAGTTGATAGTACACAGTGCAGGTACTATGGAAAAAGAGAAAAACTACTGCAGTTGATAGTACACAGTGCAGGTACTATGGAAAAAGAGAAAAACTACTGCAGTTGATAGTACACAGTGCAGGTACTATGGAAAAAGAGAAAAACTACTGCAGTTGATAGTACACAGTGCAGGTACTATGGAAAAAGAGAAAAACTACTGCAGTTGATAGTACAGAGTGCAGGTACTCTTGTAGTTGATAGTACAGAGTGAATGCACTACTGTAGTTGCTACTACACAGTGAAGGTACTTGTGTACCTGTTAGTACACAGTGAAAGTACTTTTACAGCCGATAGTACAACTCAATAACGAAAGACTCCACTGACACGAGGGATGAATATATTATCCTAGAAGAATACGGAGGAAAATTTCTACCCCAAAATACTGCAGAATAATCTATAGTCATTGTTATGCAAATAAATAGGGTGGAAAAAGTACAGTAAAGTTAAGATATATTTAATATTAACAATTGATATTTCTTTATATTAATGTATATTAAGTAAGCCATGTCATATAAGTTGAAAGGTTTATATGATAAGGCTAATTACTAATCTAAGTTATACCCAAAATTAGTTGCTTACCTTTAGTTAATTTAAATAAAATTATTCAAAGTGGAGACATTTTTCCGATAGTGAGTCAAGCTTTCGCCAAAGATATTGCTGTAGAACGATAGCCAATGCAAAGAGAAAGCGCCACTAAACCGATTTGAGTATATGAAACTTTATATAGTTAGATATTATAATAATTTACCACAATGGAGAGAAACTTTAACGATTGCACTTGAAAGAATAAGTCAATCATAGCTATTCTACACCGTATGAATGTTCTTCACCGTAAGTGTTCATTTATCTAAGATAGGTTTTCATTGCTAAAGACAATATTACACTAATTCCTTTACACTGAATTCCCCTCGTTCTCCCCTACAACATATACCGGTGTCATTCCCTTAAACCAGTGTCATTCCCTTATACCGGTGTTATTCCCTTATACCGGTGTCATTCCCCTATACCGGTGTCATTCCCCTATACCGGTGTCATTCCCCTATACCGGTGTCATTCCCTTATACCGGTGTCATTCCCTTATACCGGTGTCATTCCCTTATACCGGTGTCATTCCCTTATACCGGTGTCATTCCCTTATACCGGTGTCATTCCCTTATACCGGTGTCATTCCCTTATACCGGTGTCATTCCCTTATACCGGTGTCATTCCCTTATACCGGTGTCATGTCAAGATTCTTTCCTAAAAGTCACGCTCGCAATCCTCTAAACATTGCAAACATTTTCAGCAATAGTCTCGCTTAATGCAGAATATTTCATTTCTTTCGGCGCTAACTAGACAACCCAATGGGAGAGCCCTGTTTCTTCACCAGTCATCATGTGGTCCTCTTCAAGTCCAATCAGAGGGCTGTATTTCACTACGTCATCAGAGCACAGTAGATAATAATACAGAGGGGCATTGACGCTACTGATCTACAAGTAGCGAGCTTATTGTAAAGCTAACTTTATGGGGCACATAAATGTCAGCAATGGTAATAATTTATAAAGGGGACTGGCTGTACCATGGGGAATGATAGAACTCGCTACTGAATTGGATGCTGTACTTAGGTTTTTGTTGTGTAGTGGAAATAATATTCTACCTAGCCGATAATATCATTTTAACAAGCCTATCGTCGTACTATAGTAAAATAGAAATTAATTAGTAAGATTAATTACTACTTCATATAGTTAGCATTCACACGAATTCACGTATTGAATGACTGTTTCTATTACGTAATTACAAGCAAACTACTTATTAACGTGAATCAAAGCATATGATTTTATGGAGCAACTTTAGTTACCTTTCTAAAAGTGGTGGCAAATTCTACCACAGAGTCAATACTACTTCGCGCCAAAAGGCAAAGGCATGAAACACTAAAGAGCGGATGCTATCAGGACTTTTTTACAACTGATGAACATGATAGTGCAATTAAACCTAGTAGAGTTATTAACATTAATAGCAAACTGAGGCAGATTAAACATTTCAATATATTCACAATTATGGTTGTTCTACTTAATCAACATATTTGGTATTTACTTATTCTTAATGGAAATAATTTTCATAGAAAATATCAACTTTTGTAATTGAAACGCAAAGGAATCTTATACATTAATAAAGCAAGTAATTTTGTACAAAAAAATCTATTTTCTATATTATTAATATTAATTCTCAATAACTGAAAGAGATTTATAATATTAATTATAAATGTTTTTAATTGGCCACTGCATGACATGTTAGATAATTACCCGTATTTATACTCTAATGTGCATATTTTACGCCATTCAGTATTACCTAAAATTAAGTAATTATCTACAGTCATTTACCTAAGTAGTTACAGGTGAATGTAGTTACCTGTAGGTGGTTAGAGTTGGTTACCTTTAGATACAGTCACTTCCCCTGCAACTGCTATAAAGGACTGTACAGTCATTTATCCAAGTTTCTACAGATGAATAAGTTACCTGTAGGTAGCTAGAGTTAAGTTACCTGTAGGTAGCTAGAGTTAAGTTACCTGTAGGTAGCTAGAGTTAAGTTACCTGTAGGTAGCTAGAGTTAAGTTACCTGTAGGTAGCTAGAGTTAAGTTACCTGTAGGTAGCTAGAGTTAAGTTACCTGTAGGTAGCTAGAGTTAAGTTACCTGTAGGTAGCTAGAGTTAAGTTACCTGTAGGTAGCTAGAGTTAAGTTACCTGTAGGTAGCTAGAGTTAAGTTACCTGTAGGTAGCTAGAGTTAAGTTACCTGTAGGTAGCTAGAGTTAAGTTACCTGTAGGTAGCTAGAGTTAAGTTACCTGTAGGTAGCTAGAGTTAAGTTACCTGTAGGTAGCTAGAGTTGAGTTACCTGTAGGTAGCTAGAGTTGAGTTACCTGTAGGTAGCTAGAGTTGAGTTACCTGTAGGTAGCTAGAGTTGAGTTACCTGTAGGTAGCTAGAGTTGAGTTACCTGTAGGTAGCTAGAGTTGAGTTACCTGTAGGTAGCTAGAGTTGAGTTACCTGTAGGTAGCTAGAGTTGAGTTACCTGTAGGTAGCTAGAGTTGAGTTACCTGTAGGTAGCTAGAGTTGAGTTACCTGTAGGTAGCTAGAGTTGAGTTACCTGTAGGTAGCTAGAGTTAAGTTACCTGTAGGTAGCTAGAGTTAAGTTACCTGTAGGTAGCTAGAGTTAAGTTACCTGTAGGTAGCTAGAGTTAAGTTACCTGTAGGTAGCTAGAGTTAAGTTACCTGTAGGTAGCTACAGTTAAGTTACCTGTAGGTAGCTAGAGTTAAGTTACCTGTAGGTAGCTAGAGTTAAGTTACCTGTAGGTACAGTCACGTCCCCAGCAACTGCTATAAAGGACTATACACTATACAGTCAGTTACTCAAGTTTCTACAGTTACCACCTACAGCTACCTGAATATACTGTACAGTCATTTCCCTAGCAACTGCTAGAAAGGACTGTACAGTTCCCACGGCAAGGAAATCTTTTTCCCTCAAATAACTCTACAGTTACTCCTTTACGTTACAGTTTTCTTTGCAATAAATCAAGGATGTGATTCACATACAGAGCTGCTACATTTAATAAATTAACTCCATAAGACTATTTTCTATATCAGAGACACTCTTGACAGCAGGATTTCTATCAACATCAAGAAAAACATGAAGAATTTTTCTCCAGTTTTTTTTTATCAGTGGCAAAGATTTTAATAATGTTTTTACTAAATCAAACTACTTATTAATCAATTATCTCCGTGGTTGCAACTCAATAAACTTACACCAAATGTTTCTGAAGCTCAACTTATGCTTTTTAATTCTAGTAAGGCGAAAATTACTCCTTGCATGTACGTTTTAATAATGAAATAGTTGAATATACGGATAAATTTGAGCACTTAAGACATTTTGACTTAATTATAAATCTCTATTAAATTATGAAATAAACTGTAAAAGAGTCGGACTTACAGGATGTCGGACTAATGGGGCGTCGGACTAATGAATAGTAACCATCCTCTACAAGCCAACTATATTTTCCGTTGGGTTCACACAGATACATGAGGTCCAAACAGTCAAAACAGGAGGGGTTCAAAGGTACAGTTTTTCCTAATTGAACCTCATCATCTCTTTTTTTCATTCACGTACAGTTCGCATCAAGTGACTGGTCGCTAAAAGAAAAATGTTACTAAAAGAAAGCGAAAAAATGAAGGGGAAATGAAATGAAGCCACAAATAAAACACGGGACTTAGTTGTGGTAGACGAGGCTAATTATTGACATGAACATTCCTTGCTTCATTTCACTTTCTGTGTGCAACTTCTAGGGCTGTTGTAGATATATAATAACTATATAAATAAATAGTAAAACTATATAGATAGGTATGAACTATAAAGTTAGATATATTAAAACTACATTTTGAGTAGTGCAGAATAAAAAAATAATAATTTAACCAGAGAGAAAGATAAACTATAGTTCCACGTTTTCGATACGCATAATAAAAATTATATAATAAGTTAAATAAAAAAATCAATATAATATCTTCTTATATGATCGAAAATGTGGATTTGTCCGATAACTTAGAACTTACCCTAATGTGCTCTATTAATTTTCACACAACCATGCATGGTTGTTTTACAACCACTCATCTCTCACCTGTATCTCTCGTGTATAATTTTAATTACCTGTAATTAACTATGCTTCAGTGTAATTATATGCAACACACTGTGCTAATTACGTGTCATTAAATAGGAGAAAATATACCAGCGATTTGCATCTAAAGAACGATCTTACTGCACCCATATTAACTGGGGTAAGTTACGAGATATTGAACTGTTTCCGATCATATCTCATGTGATGGAAAATGAGGAAACAATCTTAGTCTAAAAGTGCACTGCGATTATATACTGTAGTTACATTTAACACTTTGTAGTAAATAACTCAACATGAACCATAGAATTTAAATAAATAGGGATTCATTAATTATATTTACCTATTGAAAATTATTGAAGTCTTCAAAAGAAGTGTACCTGTACGTCCATAATAACTCATAAAATAGTTCATGTAGTTTATCCAGAGTGAAAACATGTTCTTTGCAAGCGATTACACTTGCATAGAAAGTAAATTTATTATCAGTGGGTGAAAGATAACGAATATAAAGGAAAATTGAACAGTTACCCAAGGCTTACCTGTAAGGTGAAGGGTGACTTCAATTACTTCGGAAGCCATTCTTGTTCATTTTTCTGGAGTGTTCCAGAGGTGCCAACTTATGAGATGTCCACCTGCATCGGCCGTTAACTTAAGCATTCAGTATTCAAAGATCGAATCTTTTGTTGTGTATTTCTGGAGTGTTCGGGCGGGAGCGCTCCGGGCGGGAAAGAACACTCCAGAAAAATGAACAAGAATGGCTTCCGAAGTAATTGAAGTCACCCTTCACCTTACAGGTAAGCCTTGGGTAACTGTTCAATTACTTATCGCCATTCTTGTTCATTCTGGAGTGTTCCAGAGGTGCCAACTTATGAGATTTTAAAGAACGCAGCAAAAGATGAGACCAACCAATTTTCAAGTATGAATTTAAGATAAGAGCATTAGAAAATTGTAACGTTGACCCACCCTGCGACCTTGATTATCGTCAATGGTAATATTATGGTTCAAGAAAGAACAGGCAGCTGCTGCACAAGTGCAGAGATTAAACTTAGCAATGTCGATTTCTGCCTCTTCCATAATTGCTTCAATCCGTCTACCTATTTTTGAAATAGATAGGTACTGTTTGTATGATTTTCGGAAACTTACAGAGTTGATTAGACTCTCCACGAAATCTAATCCATGTACTCTTTGAAGGTTAAATATAGACAGAATTTGAATTGGCATTAAAATACCTCATTTAATCAGGAATTCATTATTTCCCACACGTGGTGTATAAAGTAATTGAAATAGTCTCTTTCATGATACAAAATCTTTATACATCCATAACTTTGAAAGTTGGAACTTGATGTATAGATCATCGAGCTTGTACCGTATCTCATTAATTAATATGTTGAAATTCTAAAAGCAATACCTTCCAGAGGGAAATAATTTTTCAAAATTCAAAACAGAAGAAACTTCCAAGATCATTTGTACATGGGAGTGGTTAGTCTTATTTAATTTTTATTTTAATTGGTATCCAGGATACCTGCACTAATTCAATAACTAACACTCTTTACTGCAAGAGATTTCACTATAGATAATCCAGTATTATAAGAAAACTTTATATTAATAATTTACATCATTAAATTGCATGGGATCAATTTTCTGTCTACTCAAGAAATATACCACTTGTGATCTAGCTATGTTGTTTATAGAGGTTTGGCGGAAATTCTGCACTAAAAACACATGATACTGATTTTGTACCGCAAAAGGGGGAATGAACACTGTTGCACTTGGTCTTCCTAAATTTTATAAAGCCTCATGATACTTAAACGTTAGATATCAGCTACTATTCGGTAATCCCATCAAAATACCAACTTACTTTATCAGCATGAACGTTTTGATAAAAGTATATTTTTTCACAGAAAAATAAGTCTTCTAACAGACGTTGTCAAAATCTTTAATTAATACGAGAGCATGGCTGAATATTTGTAGTCTTGACAGTAAATATTTTGATGTGGACAAACTAAATGTCATTTGAAAAGGCCCTGCCAACCGGATTAAAATGGCCTTCAGTTCTAGAACATTAATGTGGGAGGTAGAGTCTTAGCATATATAATCCCATCTATTTTAAATAAAATTTAATATATTTATAAGAAATTTACATTCTTCAAGTTGATGCATCAGTGGTAGCTAATTACAATACTTTGAGAATCATGGTTTATGCTTACTAAACTGATTGAAAAGATTCATATTCAACTGGAAATCCATATTATCAGAGGTTATATAAACTCAGAGTTGAAGGCCACGTTTTCCACACTTCTCCTGATGATGAATAGAAATCTTTTTAATCGAAAGCTTGAAACCAAAAATACCTTCAACGCTTACGAAACTATAGTAATGAAAGGATGTCTAAATACTTTAAGCTGGATAATCATCATCAATTTCTATTCATTTGTAAGTTACCATTGACAATTTTGAGAGCATTAATTTTAAGACGTTCTAAAATTATAAAGAATAAAACTCACCATTAAACTGCTGGATGGCAGAGAGTCAACAGTTTAATTAAAAATAAAAACGTCACAATTAATAGAATTTTGCTCAAATTTGTTGCATCAATTAAAAATCATTTCTTTCTAATGATTAGGAATAAATAAAATAAAATTTATTTCATTACTAATAACAACAGTGCTCTCTCTCTCTGCAACAGTCCATTCATATGCGAATTCATCTATCAATTAAGTAAATTAAATAGTACATAGATAAGTAACTTTCAGTTCTTAATTTTGCCAATATAGAATTCATGACTTAAGTAAGTTGCATGATTCACAAGTAGAGCCTTTAGCTCTAAACTTAAGTTAGAAATGTTTTCCAATTTCTAATATCTACGGTATTATTCTCTATATGGACAGAAAAGTAATCATCTTCAAAATCAATAGAGGCCACGAGACAAATTTATTCCATTGAACCAACTACAGTTCTTCAATGTTCTAATAAATAACGTTAATAATGGATATGCAGATTCAATGGCTTTAGATAAATTTATAAATAAATGAAGTCCTTCACGTCTTATATGAATGAGAAAACTGAACCGAAAATTATCATTATTCTCTATGACCAATCTTCATACCTATAGACATTAATTTTTGAATTTCCAAAATAAGAAATAATTTGGAAATACAGGTTTTATGTAACTATGTGTACCAAATTTCTGGTTGAACTAGTTGTTGCCCTAGTGCAACAACGTATTCAACAGTCTTCAACTCTTCGTCAATTCCCGCGTCGCAGAAGAATTTATCGAGGAATATAGGTAATTAGGGTAAAGTAGGTATATTACGACACATAGTAAACTGGCCTACTAGAAAAACTATGAACAGTCTTGAATCCTAGCAGGAGGTTATCGAAATTCCCCTGTTAATTCTCTGAATCAGAGAAAAACTTAACATTGCAAATTCATTTGGGAAGAGACTGTAGGCATTAGCATATAACTAGTAAGTTAACTGGCTTCCAGCAAAATTTTTATTGAAGAACCAGACTTGGATATGCAATTGCAAAACATATCTGTAGTGGTATTAACAGTCTGTATTTGTTAAGAAATTAAATATTGGTACTTGAGACTAAAGTTCAAGTTACACGATATGTCTAGTGTTCCTTAGATGAAGCCAGTACAAGCTCGGGTCACAAATTCCCGGCTAAAATAGCTAACTAGTTGCCCTAGCTAAAAAATCATAGATTGTCTTCAATCATGGTAGTGAATATCGGAATCCCCTCTCAAATTGTTCTGAAACAGAAAATTTTCATAATGCGAGTTTATATGGAAGGAGACTCAATAGGCATATAGCTAGTTAGTAGTCACCATGAATTTGAGACGAAATTTTTATAAAGAGTTGAAAAATTATACACAATATAGCGTAGCGTATATTTGATATTTCCAGTGAAAGTACGGTCTCAAAATACCGGCTTCAAACTAACTAACTAGATTTACCTTAGTCACAATTTTTTATGATTTCTCTTCAAAATTCCCCTGTCTATATTATATCTCTGAATCAGAGAAAATTTCACGATGTGAAGCTATTGTTAAGAGACTATAGGCATATAACCTATAACTAGTTAGTAGTTAACTGGATTATTATTATTAATTGTATCCATAAATTCATGGTGCTTCTTGAATGGAATACATAGCACTAGTAGCAATATCAATCTTTAAGTAGCTACCAATTATAAGCTAGATAGGGTAAAGCAGGTAAATTGCGGTACACTAACTAACTGTGTCCTCTAACCACAGAAATATCATAGCTTCCAACAATAATAAAATATAGAATGCAATTCCGCTACTTCAGATATCTGAACAAATTTCAATAAAAATTCGAATCAAAAAGTTTTAGAAAAGTTCTTGCAAAGACTGCAATTGGACCGCAATTTACCTGTCGGACCCTAGGCAATGATTACGAACAAGTATTATTTACAATTTACGCCACTTTGTACCCGTTAAAATTTTTCATTTTGAGTATATTGCACATATGTAAAGTTACCATATAATATAATAAAGAAGTTCAAGAAAGTTATAGTATTATACGATATATAGTGTATATTTGTTCAATCCAGTAAAGCACGGTCACGAATTTCCGGCTTGAACTAGCTAACTAGTACCCTAGTAACGAATTCTTAGGGTTTTAGTCATCAAACCTAGCAGGGGGTTATCGAAATTCCCCTGTCTATAATTTCTCTTAGTAGAGAAGAATTTCACCGAGTGAAATTTGGAAAGAGACTATAGGCATAGCTAAGCCTATAGCTAGTTAGTAGTAAACTGGTAGTCACCAATTTGTGACGAAAATTTTAAGAGAGTTGAATAGTTACTAGATATAGGGTCAAGCAAGTAAATTGCGGCACGCTAACTAACTGCGGCCTCTAACAAAAGAAACATCATGGTTTCAAAACACACGTTAAAAAATAATATTAATAAATTATATCATTCACCGCGCTTCTTTTGATATCAATGCAACATTTCAATGTAATTTGGGAGCCGCAATTTACCTATGTGACCCTATCGTATTTTTGAGATATCCAGTTTAAGCACGGTCACGAATTTCCGGCTTTATCTATTCTAACTAGTAACTCTAGTCACGAATTCTTAGAGTTTTAGTCATCAATCCTAGCAGGGGGTTATCGAAATTCCCCTGTCTATAATTTTTCTCTTAGTAGAGAAGAATTTCACAATGTGAAATTTGGAAAGAGACTCTATAGGCATAGCTAAGCCTATAGCTAGTTAGTAGTTAACTGGTTAGTAGTCACCGTAAATTTGGGACGAAAATATTAAGCGAGTTAGTTATACACGATATAGCGTATATTTGCAGTGCAAGCACGGTCTCGAAATACCGGCTTCGAACTAACTAACTAGATTTACCCTAGTCACGAATTTCTAGGGTTTGTCTTCGGTCCAGCAGGGGGTTATCGAAATTCCCCTGTCTGTGAAATTATTGGAAAGAGACTATAGGCATACAACCTATAACTAGTTAGTAGTTAACTGGCTCACTTAAAAACTATCAGCAAGGCCTGTTTTCAAGTACCACGCAAGATAGGTAATTTTTTAAAAATCATAATAACGAGCAAAAGTGGCTAAAATTGTATATCCTATAGAACTAATAGTAAAGCTATAATAAAATCACTTATCTGTATACGAGAACATCTAGGCTTGAATGAAAATCGAATTCAATCGATCACAAACACTGAGCACGAACAACTAGACTTTTTAAGCCTAGGAGAGCAGGAAAAAACACACACATGTTAACGCGCCGAATGCAAATGGCGAACTGAATGCTTAAGTTAACGGCCGATGCAGGTGGACATCTCATAAGTTGGCACCTCTGGAACACTCCAGAATGAACAAGAATGGCGATAAGTAATTATTATGACACTTATAGTGTGTGGTAGTTAAGTAACTAGAAACAAACTAAAGTAACTAGAACGGGCACTAGTAGAGCGCGTACTTTCGCCACCGCTACACATTTTTGTTCATTTTGACCTTTTCGTGACCTTGACCTTCATCCTGATCGCTCCCAAAATCTAACCAAATTTGATTCCTAGATAATGACCAATCGTCCCAATAAATTTCAGGCAATTTGGTTGACTACTTTTTGAGTTATTATGCGAATAACAAGATGATAAACAAATAAATGGTGATCAAAACATAGCCATCTGCAATTTACGAAGGTAATAATGACAAATATAATAGCAAGGGATTTAGTGTTGATTTCAACATAAACTAATTTGGCTAATAATTGAACGGTACTACGAACTGGTAATTACATCGATATTCACTTTAAATGTAACTATGTACAACCTACAGATGTTACGAAGGTCGCAGCCACACCACAGCTGTGTAATAACACCTGCACTGATAGACAGGTGTAGTGTGCTATCTGTGAACCTAACTAGTTGGTGAAGGCATTAGTCTGCGTGAACCTAACTAGTTGGTGAAGGCATTAGTCTGCTATCTGTGAACCTAACAGGACGATATAATAATTTATAATTTTTTCTATTGGCATATTTATATCCATGATTCCTGCAGGTATCACGGATAAAAAAATTGAAATAAAAAAAATTAAATAATTATTATTATATCGGTTTTTCTTATATGGCTGAAGATGTGAAACTGACCAATAATTCGTAACTTAACCTATAGACATAAAATGTAAAAAATCTTAACCCATTCATAGAGGAGTTCACTACAGAGGAGTTCACTATAGAGGAGTTCACTATAGAGGAGTTCACTATAGAGGAGTTCACTATAGAGGAGTTCACTACAGAGGAGTTCACTACAGAGGAGTTCACTACAGAGGAGTTCACTACAGAGGAGTTCACTACAGAGGAGTTCACTACAGAGGAGTTCACTACAGAGGAGTTCACTACAGAGGAGTTCACTACAGAGGAGTTCACTACAGAGGAGTTCACTACAGAGGAGTTCACTACAGAGGAGTTCACTACAGAGGAGTTCACTACAGAGGAGTTCACTACAGAGGAGTTCACTACAGAGGAGTTCACTACAGAGGAGTTCACTACAGAGGAGTTCACTACAGAGGAGTTCACTACAGAGGAGTTCACTATAGAGGAGTTCACTATAGAGGAGTTCACTATAGAGGAGTTCACTACAGAGGAGTTCACTACAGAGGAGTTCACTACAGAGGAGTTCACTATAGAGGAGTTCACTATAGAGGAGTTCACTATAGAGGAGTTCACTACAGAGGAGTTCACTACAGAGGAGTTCACTATAGAGGAGTTCACTATAGAGGAGTTCACTATAGAGGAGTTCACTACAGAGGAGTTCACTACAGAGGAGTTCACTACAGAGGAGTTCACTACAGAGGAGTTCACTACAGAGGAGTTCACTACAGAGGAGTTCACTATAGAGGAGTTCACTATAGAGGAGTTCACTACAGAGGAGTTCACTACAGAGGAGTTCACTACAGAGGAGTTCACTACAGAGGAGTTCACTACAGAGGAGTTCACTACAGAGGAGTTCACTACAGAGGAGTTCACTATAGAGGAGTTCACTATAGAGGAGTTCACTATAGAGGAGTTCACTATAGAGGAGTTCACTATAGAGGAGTTCACTATAGAGGAGTTCTACTGTATAGTCGGATGATTGAAAATGGGGTAGTGCACATTAATATGGTACAACAAATGGGGTAGTGCGCACCTTCCTGTTTCTCATAACGATTACAGTGAGAAGTTTGCGAATTCTAATGGAATGTAAATAACATACTTCCTATTAGTTACTTAGGTTCACATCTACATAATAGGTTCATATTCTATAATAACTTTGTTAAATATTATAGTAGGTAAAATGTTAGATAAAAGAGTAATAAGCGTTTCCACCAATCGAAAAATGTATTTAAAACTATACAATAATAAATTTTAAGTCGATCTATTTATTTGTGAAATTTCTATTTTTCACTATTATAAATTAGATCAGAAAAACTAGACACTTCGTGACTTTCATAGCAATTATAATTGTGAAAAAAAGTGTTTGGGGCCAGCGTACATACTAAATCCTACCTCACACTTGCGTTTTTAACGCCGCGTTAAAAAACGCAAGTGTGGAAGGTGCCTAAGTAGGGGTTTAACGTCTTCTCAAGAACAAAAGTCCGTATTGCTTACATAATTATAATGTAAAATACCCCTAACTAAATTATATAACATGGATACTCTACAGTACTGTTATGTAGAAATCTTCATCAATTTACACACAGCTACAAATGAATGTAACGAAATGTATGATTAAATGAATGAAGTAAAGCCTTACGACATTTTCTATTTCACTTCTAAACAAAAAGGAGTAACTAATTCACACAAAGGAATGTAAGAAACCACCATTCTCACTATCAGTCGAGCAAGAAGTTAAAGTCACAGGAAACGTACGTCTCGACTCTGTAATGAATGCTACATCTACCCTTGAATGATGCCTTATCTAAAAGATTATGAGACGGTTAGCCTTCAAAAGTCTGGAATTGATTTCAGTCTCATTGTGGAATTGACGTACCCTGATAAAGTTACTCTGGAAAGAAAAAATGAATTTCAAAATAATTCTATAATAGAACCAAAGTTAGTTACTCTTCAAATGTTTATTTCTGTTGGAATTGATTTCAGTTCCAACCTGGAATTGACGTACAACTTAATGTCAAAAGCTACAATTTCTCTTAAAAAAACAAGATTTTAGATTGAATTTCAAAGTAATTCTAAAATAGGTTCATCCAATGGAGTCACTAAAGTTACTCCTGAAAAGTTAATTTCTAAATTGACTTTCTTAGATAGCCTTTAGAACTTTGCTGCTACTAATAATTAACTACTAATAATTTTACAGCTTAGCTTTCTTATAATAAATTAATCTTAATTCATTTGGAAAAATTACTAAAAAATTATAAACTTTATATAACAATATGAACATTTAGAGTGTTTAAACAATCTTTTAGTTTCTTTATTTGACAGACAAATGTGAAAAATAAGAATCAAAATCGTCTGTAATGAGGAGATAAATAGTAAATATAAACAATTCAACAGTATCATTTTTTATCATTTCGGTGTATTAATTCAATCCTATCTAATTATTTGTGTGGAGGATTAATGAAACCCAACTTGGGTGGAAATTTATATAAAATTTTAAATAATTACTGATAACACATATGGTGAACAGATTGTATGAATTTAAATTTACTAAATGAACAGAGGATATAAATTTTAATTTACTAAATGATACATTGGAAACTAAAATAAGGCAAAACTAAGAAAATAGATATAATGAAGAACGAATTTTGCAAAGAATATAAATTGGGGTGTCGAGAAAACCCCCAGAGAATGATAAAGTAGAAATAGAAAAGGGGGGAGAGGGAGGGAAAAGTTTGAAATCAAAAGTGAAGAAATAAATACAAAATTTTTCTAATTGTAATCTGAAATGCAAGGTAGGATTTTAATACAGTAGAAATTTGTAAGATATAGAGAGATAACAGTAGTCGCTTCCAAAATAGATCGGAAGTGCCTAGATTGTTAAATCAAGAAGAAAATTTTAAAATAATAAGACATCCTGCACACAAAGATATGGATGCTTCTCATCCATATTATTTCATTTAAAGTTTAATTCATTTAATGGATGATAGTGAAGGACAAGCTGATTAGTGTGCTATCTGATAATAACTACAATTTACCTATAGCATACTTCAACACACATCATCTCCTTGCTGTTTCTTTATTAGATAAATACTTTAATGGGTAAATTACGATTAATTTAATTATGATTAACTTATCTATAAAATGAATGTGAATTGGTTAGTTGGGGTAAGTTCCAAATTATCGGACGGTTCCACGTCTCCGATCAAATAATAATAATTATTATTAACTTTTACTCTCGATTGGTATCCATGATACCAGTTACCATGGTTACCAATAAGAATAGTTTTTTATCTGATCGAAAATTGGAACCGTCCAATTATTCAGAACTTAACCTAATTTAAATAATAAAATTGAATATGAAGTTTAATTCAACAGGAGTTTAAAAGAAAGAATAACAATAGCAACTAAAGTCCCTAAAGTGATCTATTTAAATTTCCTCCTTCCAAACAAAGTTAAAAAAATATTATAATAAAAGTGAAATCTTAATGTTCATAGTTTTTCGTGGCATGCTATGTTTCAAGTATATTTTTCTCACTAACATATTGGTTATTTAAAACTGATGCTAATGCACTTTTCTACTCAAGACAACCAAGTATTTGTGTGAGTGACTGTAAGTAGATGGTTAGAAGTCTCTGTGCCCGACTGTACCCGAAATAATTTGCCAAATCCGCTAACCTTTGATTTCGCTCTCACTGGTACTAGCTGTTAAAGAATTACCTGACCACATAGTGAGCTATAACCAGGTATTTATTAATCAGCTATTTATTTACTAATCAGTTAACTATTTGCCACAGTGTACAGTGTATGTACTTTAGTCACTGGTAGTACAGTGCCATTTTAAAGATGGTACTCGAGAGTAGATACTAATTATGAGGATTCCTTTCGAAACAATATCCTTAATTACTCCTAACTGTAAATAACAAAAAAAAGGCATTCATTGAGAGAAAAAGCAAAGAATTCAATTAATTTGGTTAATTAAACTTTTTTTAATTGAATAAATATAACAAACAACAAATTGGAAATTTTAGGTCATTTAATTTCTCTTATTTATTTAACAATGACATTGGTGCAAATTTAGGTATTTACCGTGTGAGGTGATTGTTTTCTATACACGCGGTTAAAACGCCGCGGTTTCACCGCACAGTTTACGCCTCTTCAATTAATCACGGTTAAATGAATGGAAGGCGGTAGAAACGCTAGTATAGACTGTACATCTGCTTTCCATTCATTGTACCGTGATTAAATGAAGAGCCGTAAACTGGGCGGTGAAACCGCAGCGTTTTACATGCTAGTAGAGAATGGGCCAAAGATGGCGGTAGTTTTCGCGTGTTGTTAGCGAGTTCTCTTCTCGGTTTAAAGACGTAAGTACATACTTAAAGCTATAGCTATGTACATAATTCATGTGATATTGACAGGAAATCTATGCTTAACTAAAGGAAACAAAATTGCCAATATTCAGGTCACTATGAACGCTATCAAAGAGAATATAAATGATCATCAACATCTCTTTTAACCTATTTAATAATATATAAAGAACATGAAAGGTAACCAATCGGACGAATTGAAATGTTTGAATATGTTTATTAATTTTTCAATACAGCAGCAATATTGAATATTGTGCAATGTATTTAAAATGGAAAGGTAAAAGTTATAGTATTTCTTAATACTAATCTCACTCGCTTTAGGTACCTATATAATTTGAAAAAAACTGCACCCATGTTTTTGTTGAGAGAAATCGAATTGCTGCGTAATTTGAAGTAATTTAATAAAGTGCTTATTTCAAGAAAGCAGTCATTTTACACTGGCAAATTATGGTCTTTATTTCATGTTGATGTTAACATCGAATTATTCGTTAAAGTTGAATTGGAGATAATTGACTGTAGTGTAGGGATGAAAGAAAGTTTAGTGGGAATTGTTAAATTAATTTCCAAACAAATATAATTTTTAGAATGTAACTAAATAGTAATAACGTTATATAAGAAATATAAAAAAGTTTCAGTATTTTTAATTCTTCACTACATAGTTTTTTACGCAATGCAGTTCTTGCTGATGGCAATGAAATGTCCGTACACGAAATAGAACTAAAAAATCACTAAAAACTTTTGACGTATCCTCGACATGTCGGAAGTGAATGGATGATGTGAAATTAATTTGGGGGTGGATACAAAAGGTATTAATTCTACGTATACTGAGAGAAAGTTATGGTGGGGCCATAGAAGATTAAGAGAGGAAAGTTATGGTGGGGCCATAGAAAATGAATAGGAAAATAGTTATGGTTGGGCCATAAAAGATTAAGAGGGGAAGTAAAGGTGGAGAAGATTATGCATGGTCCCCTCTTAATCTCCTATGGCCCCACCATAACTAAATAAGGTGTTGTGAAAATCACATAATTAGTTAGCTAAGTTCTTATCGCTGTACTTACATTCAACTTTTTCTCCAATGTTAGTGTGGCCGCAGAACGTGAAATGAACCTGGTGGAAAAAAGAAGAAAAGTTATAGTTAGTAAATTATAAGACTGTATCAACTATCAATGTTGTTGAAATTTTATCTATCTATATGCAATTTATATAGCAATAAACACATTATTGTTATTATTATTATTATTATAATTGGTTGGTAACTAGGTATCCATGATACCTGCAAGTATCATGGATACCAATATAAAATAACTAGTTAAAAATGTAAAATTATATACCTTTTCATATGATCGACAATTTCGAACTGTCCAATAACTCGGAACTAACCCTATATAGAACTACCATATATAGTTTTCGGTCGAAAAGCAATAAAGAGAAAAGCAATAAAGCGAAACGAAAATATTCCAAAAAGGAGGGAATTTGCATGCAATATTGCTCGTTTTTAATGCAAAAATATTATCTTTTTTAAAAAATATATTGAATGATAGTGTCTCTAAATAAATTCTTTAAAGTAACGATGTTGTGCAATGTACCCCCTATATATTTTAACAACAAATGCCTTTTCATTCGATATTTTGTACTTTTGTCTGTTGTGAATAAAGTATTGTCTGTACAACTGAAAAGTCTTTACAATGAGAAACAATGGAACATTTCATGGCTAAGAAGTTTATGGAACTCAATAGTATACATTGTTTATTAGAAAATATATTAAGGGAGAAAGAAAGATTGCAGGACTGATGTTAGAGTTCAAAGGAATAGGAATAAAGGAGTGGAATACTTTTAGACGGTTACTATTCAGTAGTCCGACGCCCCACTAGTCCGACACTTTTGTAGTTTATTACTGATTTAACATAAAATATATGTATATCAGGGGTCGCACCGCCCCCGTACCCCCCTGCCAGGACATTAGAAAATCATGAACTGTGCAGTACAACAAACTAGCGGATACAACAAACTACATTAAATGATGAAATAAAATGAGGGATTGCATCATACTAATAAATATTAGAAATAAAGTAAAATAAAAGAGTAATAGAAAATTTTAAGAATGAAAGAAATGAAAAATTATTTTATTATTTAGATTAGTTATTAATTGAGTATACCTATTTAGTCATATTTTTTATTTTAATCGAAAAGTAAAACGAAAAAAAACACAGAAAGATGTAACTGTCAGACTAGTGGGGCGTCAGACTAGTGGGGCATCGGACTAGTGGGGCGTCAGACTAGTGGGGCGTCAGACTAGTGGGGCGTCAGACTAGTGGGGCGTCAGACTAGTGGGGCGTCAGACTAGTGGGGCGTCAGACTAGTGGGGCGTCAGACTAGTGGGGCGTCAGACTAGTGGGGCGTCGGACTAGTGGGGCGTCGGACTAGTGGGGCGTCGGACTAGTGGGGCGTCGGACTAGTGGGGCGTCGGACTAGTGGGGCGTCGGACTAGTGGGGCGTCGGACTAGTGGGGCGTCGGACTAGTGGGGCGTCGGACTAGTGGGGCGTCGGACTAGTGGGGCGTCGGACTAGTGGGGCGTCGGACTAGTGGGGCGTCGGACTAGTGGGGCGTCGGACTGATGGGGCGTCAGACTAGTGGCACGTCCCTTTTTTAGACTAGAGTCACAAAGACTAAGAGAAGTCATTTACTTGTACGCTGGACATTATACTGTTTAATTCCTTATTTTGTGACTGTGTTTCTTCTAGCAGACATATGAGGCATAGAAACCTCTCTGCTTTAAGAAGCAAGCACAAGAAGACGCTTGGATCACTTAGCTGTGAATGCATGTCTTGCATACGAATGAACACCATTGTCTACTTCTACGAACTGATTCGTACGCACATCATTTAGTTAGAACGTTTGGCGCGTTAGGTGGAGAAAGGATCTAAACTGTAAAACTAGAAAAGGAAATTACTTATGGGAAAGTTACCCTCGTTATTAAGATCAAATTGAGTATTTGTATTATTTCTGCAGGTAGCTATTAATGGTTACCAATTAAAATAAAATTATAATTATTTATATTTTTTATATGACCGAAGATGTGAAACTAACCGATAATTTGTAACTTACTCTAAATAATAAATTAATACTGATAATATCCCGGAGGTATCTAAGTTAGAGTTTATGATCGTGTCTGTCCTAACTAGTCTTGTTGTGTTAGTCTTGTCAATAGAGGGCGCTAGCAAGCAGAGTTAGCAACATATTGCCTATATTGTCACACAGATAATAAACAGGAGTAAACAAGTAAACAGAATAAAGCAAATAGGGAAGTAAAGACAATAAACAAGTAAAGAGAAGAAGTAAAGAGAAGAAGTAAACAGAGGAGTAAGCAGAATAAAGTAAACAGGGAAGTAAAGACAATAAGCAAGTAAAGAGAGGATTACAAGCAAAAAAAAACAGAATAAACGACATAACAGAGGGCGTGGTGGAGATGGTATCTTTGGATACATAAATGTTAAAGTATTATTGTATAAATTAATTCATGACTCACGTAAGTGAAATATATAATGAATTATTAAAAACCATGAAAAGATAGAAACACCAATAACTGTATTTTCTGAATTTCAAAATTTATTCTACTTTTCATGTAAAATAAAATATTATTGTTTGGTAGGTATACATAGTGATATTAATATTTTAGGTAAAATAAGGTAGAATTCTAGCATCCTTTCCTATAGTTCATACCAAGCAACTGACAAAAAGTACACATCTAATTACTATAGGTTAATTTTACTGTACTTGCAGGAATTTCTACCAAGGTTTAACCTTCTTGATAATCAGGACCGGAATCTTACCGATTTAAACAATCTATGGAATGTACAATGCCATGTACAGTTGTACACATCCGTATCTACACATTGTTTACGCATTATACAGGTACACAGGAGTACACACTGTGTGTAGAGACAAGGTCTACACAGGCAAGGTCATGCTTCTTCATTCATGCGTAAGGGTGACAAAAATGGTAAGAAATGTGTAGGTATGGGCCATGGTGCAAGAGGCTCTTTAAATGACAGGTACAAAGGACTTGAAGAAGCAGCCAGAAAGGAAAGTGGCTCCATGAACAAAGTCACCTACTACCAGTCGGTAATATTGTTCATGGATGCAGAAAAGCTACACCGTGAATACAGTCATTTACAAAAGAATGTGGCGAGAGGGACATCTACATTAAATTCCATAAATTACAATAGTTCCAGACTACGGAAAAGTCACAGTATTTATAGTAATATTTGACCTCTAGTAACTATAAAAAGTATAAACATACATCTATTAAATGGTTAATATAAAAACATCACGCGTAATATTAACTATAATTTACTCATTTAATGGTTTCTTAATTGGTATGAATAAAAAAGAGAAAATCATTGCTAAAGAATAGTAAAAATACCAATTAATACAAAACAATGAACCGACCCATTAAATAACAATTACATGCATTATAATAACAATTACGGAAATTAAAAGGAAGTGACGAGCAATTTAACAGCAATGTTCAGATTCTAATAATGTACATTATATTGGTAGCAGTCATTTACCTAGAACATTTTTCGAGGGCTGGGCTGTTGAGTAGAACCTGAATATACTTTGTGAAAATTGAAGTCATTAACTATAAATACGTGTAATGATGTCATTTATAAATTATATATAACCTTGGTGTCATTAGACTACAGAAAAATAACACGTTTGTACCTACAACTATAGACAAACTAGAAATGTTAGTAGGGGCTTGATGTCTGCTTCGGAACCAAAGGCCAAATCGCTGACAGAGGAAATTAAGTACAAGGGACTGGAAGAAGCAGCCAGAAATGAAAGTGGCTCCATGAACAAAGTCATGATACTGCTACCTATGACTCTGACGTCAAAGTGGCACATTTACAATGAAATAGGTTGTGTTATTCATTTGAATGTCAGTGACATTTAATTGCTACTGTATTAATGATGTAAATGTCATCTTCTTGAAATTAGAAGGGCTTGATGAATGATTAGTATTTTAATTTTAGATTGTTGTAAGTAAAATAATAAGTATACGAATAATTAATACATTTAAATTAATAGGAGTTTAAAGTCTGCTTCCAAACCGCCAAAAGGAAATAAAGTACAAGGGACTCTGAGAAGCAGTCAGAAAGGAAAGTGACTCCATGAATAAAGTCACCTACCACCAGTTTGTGACAATGCTCATGGATACAGAAAAGCTACTCTGTGAATGCAGTCACTTATCTAGGAATGTGACGTAGAGGTACACAAACACCGGTGAAGAAGTGAAAATGCAGTAAAATAATAAGGACGTGCAAGGTAAAAAGTAGGTGTAGAATAACAAGTATACTAAGGCTATGACAGACATGTCTAATTTGAGAGGCAGTGCAAAGAGCGCCTGCTATTTGGTACACGCCCTTAGCAATGATAGTGTGGAGTTACTTTGGTTATTTTCCGGTAATTGAACCGATGTTAGGACGGTACTTACTGGTTAGGACGGTACTAACTAGGATAGAACTGTCACGAACACTATTGAATGGGACACGGGGATATAATACCGATACAAGGGGTAATACCGATACAAAGGGTAATACCGATACAAGGGATAATACCGATACAAGGGATAATACCGATACAAGGGATAATACCGATACAAGGGGTAATACCGATACAAGGGGTAATACCGATACAAGGGGTAATACCGATACAAGGGGTAATACCGATACAAGGGGTAATAACGATACAAGGGGTAATACCGATACAAGGGTTAATACCGATACAAGGGGTAATACCGATACAAGGGGTAATACCGATACAAGGGGTAATACCGATACAAGGGGTAATACCGATACAAGGGGTAATACCGATACAAGGGATAATACCGATACAAGGGATAATACCGATACAAGGGATAATACCGATACAAGGGGTAATACCGATACAAGGGGTAATACCGATACAAGGGGTAATACCGATACAAGGGGTAATACCGATACAAGGGGTAATACCGATACAAGGGGTAATACCGATACAAGGGGTAATACCGATACAAGGGGTAATACCGATACAAGGGGTAATACCGATACAAGGGGTAATACCGATACAAGGGTTAATACAGATACAAGGGGTAATACAGATACAAGGGGTAATACAGATACAATGGGTAATACCGATACAAGGGGTAATACCGATACAAGGGGTAATACCGATACAAGGGGTAATACCGATACAAGGGTTAATACCGATACAAGGGGTAATACCGATACAAGGGGTAATACCGATACAAGGGGTAATACCGATACAAGGGGTAATACCGATACAAGGGATAATACCGATACAAGGGGTAATACCGATACAAGGGATAATACCGATACAAGAGGTAATACCGATACAAGGGGTAATACCGATACAAGGGGTAATACCGATACAAGGGGTAATACCGATACAAGGGGTAATACCGATACAAGGGGTAATACCGATACAAGAGGTAGTACCAGTACAAGGGGTAATACCGGTTATATTTTAATAGAATTATTCAATCCAGCTCTGTTGCGTAATTTTTAATCTAATAAAAACTAATTGAATAAACATCGCAGCAAAAAATGAACAGAGGAAGTAAAATAAAAAAATGTAATTGAAATTATAGACATGAATTATTAGCCTATTTAAATTATTTAGCCACGCCCCTTTTATTTATTAATTAATATAGCGCTTTTAAATGAGGCTGATTAACTTCATGTTAGTGAATTATAATGTAGGTGTTAAATTTATACTAATTACAGTATTATTGAGTCATTTAAATTTCAATGTCCTACCCATTATAGAACTGCATTTAGTAATTTGAAGATTATTTTAAACCACATGTTGTTAAAATTATCACCTAGGGTAAGTTGCGAGTTATCGGACGGTTCCATGTTTTCGGTCATGTAAGAAAAAAAATAAGGATTATTGTTTAATTTCTATTTTATTTATTGATATTTTTTCTACATGATCAAAATGTGGAACCGTCCGATAACTTGAAATTTACCCTTTCCTGGGAAGTAGGTAAATTATTGTCAATGGATTTTAAATGATTAATATATACTTTTTTTGTTATATGACCGAAAATGTAGTGGGTGGGAAACTAAAAAAATGGGAATAAACATTTTTTCTTTTCATTTATAAACGAATAAAAAAGATAATTAAAAAATTAAGAAATCTACCATATTAAAGTTAGAAAATATTTCACATTAAAAAAAGATAGTACATTTAAAAGATTGTACAACAAATAATATTTCCATGTATTTGATTAAATAACATTTAAATTAGTTGTTATTGCATTAGTAAATTAATAATGCAACAATATGCAGTACCAAAAAAAAAACAATGTGAGTTTAGCGGCCAAGGTAAACGGGTATGAAAAAGCTACCAAATGGTAAGGTGAGTTAAGTAAGGGGAGTAAGGTGAGTCACACCTGATGCTAAGGTGAGTTAGAGTGTGAGTTACCTTAACTACTATCAGGTGAGGTAAGGTAACTCACACAAAAGGTGAATGAAGAAAAGTAATGAAAGTAAGCTAAGATACAAAAAGAAATAAAGAAAAAATATGAAATTAAATGAAAGGTGAATAAGAAAATGAATCAAAATTAAGGTAAATGAAGAGAAGGTGAAAAATTGTATTTGAAATATTTATAAATTAGAGGTAACTAAAGAAATTTAGAAGAAATAGAAGGTGAAATGAAAATGATATAGAAGAAGAAGATAAAATTATAAGATATGGAAGGAGAATAAGTAAAACAGAAGATAAAGGAAGAGAATAAGTAAGTCAGAAGATAAAGGAGGGGAATAAGTAAAACAGAAGATAAAGGAGGGGAATAAGTAAAACACAGAAGATAAAGGAGAGGAATAAGTAAAACAGATGATAAAGGTCAGGTTAAAAAGATCACGAAAAACAAGAAAATGAAAGCTTGTTAATAAGAGAAACTGTTTAAGCTAACCTTTAGAAATTAATGGAAATAATACATGAAATATCCTAATAAACTGTAGAATATTAAATGATAGGAAAAACTATACTGATATTCAAATACCATTTCAATTGTAATAAGAAATACTTAATAATCAGTAAAAAGGCATTTTAAGTAGAAACTTTTTATACTGACAATATAATTCAAATTTATAATCGAATTAAATTATAGATTTTCATTTAGTAAAGATAGTAAAACTTGACTGAAACATATAAGTTGACCATTTAAATGTTAAAGGTTTAAATACCATAGCAGGGTTTAACTTCCTAATTTAATGAAGTTAGTTTAACTTCATTAGATCCGCTGATGAAAAAAGTTTTTTTTCATTAAAATAATTGTTGAAAAGATTAAAGAAAACAAACACCCACTGTGACACGTTCCATCTAACTGTCAGTATATTTATACTGTAACAAATGTACGAAATTGCGTAACGTTCGGAATTACGTAACTTACCCTATTTTACTTATTATACAAAATTAAAAGTGTAATATCACTGAGAAAAATTTGAGTCAGCCTGACTCATCGCTTGAGTCAAGACTGACAAAACTCCAATATTGGAGTCTTTTTCTTGATTGACTCTACCTGAGTCAATCTGACTATGAATTAGGAGTCAATATGACACTGGTTTTTGAGTAAAATATTAGGATGAGTCAAATTGACTCACATTTTTGAGCTGGTTTAGGGACAAAGTGAAAACTCAAATTTTGAGTCAATTTGACTCGTATTCTTTTCAGTGTAGTTTCTACTAAGTAGAGCCGATTAGAGTCAGTGGAGTGTCTACTTACTAAGTACTACTTAGAAAACTTACAAAGCGAAGTGTAATGGGACACCTTTCACACAGCTGATGGCAAATGACTTTGTAATTATTAAATACAATCCTTTTATTATAATAGAGTAATTTCAATTTCTAATCGCTAATGAAATATAGGTACGGTAAGTTACGAATTATCGGTCAGTTTCACATCTTCGGTCATAAAAGAAAAAAACCATATATATTGTTATTTTATTCTTATTTTAATTGGTATCCATGACACCTGCAGGTATCATGGATATCAATTTAATAAAAATAAAGTAACAAATTATTATTATATCATTTTTCTTATATGACCGAAGATGTGAACTGACCAATAATATGTAATTTACCGTATTATCAGAAACAAGCTTTAGAACAATTTAACACAAAGTAGGGAAGTTCCGAGTTATAGGACGGTTCCACATCTTCGATCATATAAGAAAAAATTAAACAATAATTACTACATACTTTTTTCTCATATGATCGATAATGTGGAACCGTCCAATAACTCGTAACTTAGCCTAACCACATTCAAATACCATTCACAACATTCCAGTTCAAGTAAACAAACCAATGGTAACATTTTTATCTGTATAATACATAACATCCTGTCCATTACAATTTGTAGCTCTTCTCTATGACCAATCATAATAAAAACAGCACATAACCAGGTAAAGCCGCCCTTTGTATTGGTCATTAACATTAAACAAAGTATCAGAACTGTGTTTTAAATTATATAGGGCAAGTTCAGAGTTATCGGACGGTTTCGTAGTTTCGATCTTGTAGAAAAAATCTGTAAAATTTATAATTTAATTTGCAAAACCTTTTTTTTTGCATGATTGAAAATGTACAACCGTCCGAAATGCTCTGATGGAGTAAATGAAAATCGTTTTTACCGATACTTATATGTGTAAGAGAGCAATCGTCATATCGTCAAATATAGGACAGTGCGATTGAAATGGATATTGCACATATATCTGTAATATATATCCATTATACGGTCTCTCTCACTTTGATTTATTTTTGTACAGTTACATTACGTAAAATACATAACTTAACTAGATAAATGGATATATGTGACCAATGTGACCATATATAGTACCTATATTTTAATGGATCGTATAATAATACTTCAGAGAAATGCTTTTAATGGAAACATATTGTCTTTTTAAATAAATAACAATTAGGAATTAAGTTACTTTTTATATAAGATTTAAATAAAGAAACAATATATCGTGAAACTAGAATAAAGACTATCAATTGTAACAGAATATCGTTATCTTGTTTACCGATAATACGCGTCCAGTCAATGGAAATCACGAGTGTAAATTTCACTCCGGTAAGACAGGTATAATATATACATATACATAGTATATACGTTAAAAATGACATCATCGCTAAAACGGTGAGGTACTATCCGTTACAAACTATGGAGACAATAGTACATAGGAATAACATGTGGACTATCAGAGTAGAAAGCAATGCTAAGTGACACTATTTTATAAGGTATTTTTATTTAAATTCAGGTAACGAATATTTCAAAAAAGGTAATTCATTATTGTACAGGTAAGTGAAGGTTGAAATGTTACTTTAGAATAAGATTTTATTTATATGTACAAACAAAACTTCATTGTCAAATTTAGAAATGAAATAAATATCTATAGGGTAAATACGAGTTATCGAACAGTTCCACATTTTCGACCAAATAAGAAAAAAAAATATATCAACAAAAATTCAATAAATATTATATATCTTAAAAGATCGAAGAGGTATAACAGTTCAATAACTCAGCACATACCCTACACATGACTGCAGTTAAAGGGTATCAATTGCATCTAACCTCTAATAAAATATTTTAATTTAAAGCAAAGATATTAATGTTTGGTCACGCAAAATTAAAACAAAGAAAACAGGATTGACCTTATTTAGCGTGATCTCTATTAGGTAAGTTAGGCCTTACTCGGCGAGATATGACGACTATTTACAATGGGTAGTTATTGTTATAATAATATATACAGTATTTAACCCTCTATACAGTATAGAGGACGTATATGTTCCCTTTTAAATGATGTATTTTACAGTTTTTCCGGAGATGTTCTTCTTAAACGATGAGATAAACTCTTTCATATAATAAAGCATATGTGTACGCTTTTATTAATTAAACATAATTGTGATTTTATTATAAAATATTCTTTTATATGGTTTAAATGCTTTCTTTGCCTATATAGTACAATAATATCATATTATTTTTAAGCATAAAGTTTTAAAGTTTAGTTATAAGATGGAGATTTGGTTAAGATGACAAAATTACAATAAAATTATAATTCATTCTGGAAACAATTTTTTCATAGTAATATAAAGTAACATTAATATTATACATAGTAATCTGATTTTTAGAAAGCCTATAATATAAGCTTTAATTTTCACTATAAGCAAGTACAGTGCACTATGTAACATTTATATCCGGGAGAGCGTACCCACCCAGACAGAAAACTGCTGAAGGACTATCGGTAATTAAACAGATACTCCCTTAATTATCTACAACTGAAAAGTAGCTTTCTGTCTGGGTAACTAAATCAACCGGTAAAAGTTAATAAAATCAATGTACAAATTAATTAGAAATATAATATTGTTAGCATTTTGATGTTATTTGTTATGAACTGTAATTAATATGAGAAATATTTGTTAAACTATCAATAGTTTGACATGAAGGTAATTTGGTTAAATGAAACGTAAAATTGAGAGAAATTAAAAAAATAGTTTTCAAATTAACATTTTCAAAATATGAACCTAAAATTTGAAAAGAATTTGGATAATTGTTAATTAAAAATAGGGAAAGAAATTTAAAAATAGTATATAAAGTAAGTATCAAAAGAATATGAAAATAATTCAGCATAGAAAATGAAACTCGGAAAATAATAAATTATAAAATACTATGAAATGAATTTTATAATAATACGAGATAATATTTAAAATAATAAGAATAACCTAAAAAAAGAAAATAGTACGAAATTTTAATTATATTAATCGATAATTTAAAATAGGAAAAAATTGATCGAACTGTTAAATTTATTTATTAAATAATAAAAAATGAATAAAAAGAGCGAAAACTGTCTCTTCAAAAATTCCTTTAAATATTTTAAACTTTCTTAAATTAAAAGTTGCAAATATAGCAGCTCAAGGTATATCTTACAACTATGACGTCATCACATTAGAGACAATAACAGACGTAGAGAATGACTTGCAGAAACAGACAATATGCACTTTGGGTGCAGTCAAATGCAGTGAAACTATTGTGAATTGTACACTATTTTAAATGTCATTTCATTTAATGATATTTATAAAAGAATTGAAATAAATATATAGATAAGTTATTTTTAAGTTAGTTTAACTATTTATTAACCTATTCAAAGTAGTAACTTTTTAGTTAATTTAATTTATATTTGTAACTAAAACATGTTTTGTAAAATTATAAAAAAAATATTCAATTATCCTATGAAAATAAATTGTTCTCCATGGCAACATAAATATAGTTAAAGCAAAGTATATTCAATAACTCACAACAATTTTTAGTTTCTTATAACCCTGACTAGGGTTGTGACAATATGCGTTTAAAATTATAGATCCTGAGAATTAAAGAGTATTGAATGGTTCTACACCAGCGGTATATAGTATTCGATACCATTTCATTTCGTCTATGATATTCTTAAGATCTATGATTTTAAATGCATATTGTCACAACCCTAACCATGACCCTCGATCCAAACAAGTAATATTTTACCACTAAATTAAAAACAAAATGACAGGCGATATTAACTCTTCATTTTCCTCCCATTAATTTTCTCTTAATGCACGTTTCACATTAAAAAACATTCAATTTAAAATAGGTACAATAGATTTACAAAATGTATCTGTGACGATTTTTTGACAAACTTTTTAGACCTAAATCTACCAAACCTATTTTCCGGAAATCTGCGACAATGTTCTGAATACAACTTATGCTATTTAAAATAGTATAGGGAAAATATTTTCAACTCGCTGCTTCAGCCATTGAGAACTATTTTAAACAGTATTTAAGAATTATATTGAATGTAAAAAAGATTGAATAGTAAAAATTATTTTTTATTGAAATTCTTTCGCAATGCCTTATATTATTTTTTAATTCATATTTTAATGACCAAATCCCCACTCACTCCTACCAAACCAGATCTACTCATTTTAATGTACATAATTTTAGAAAGAAACAAAGAATTTTATTGTTTAAATTTTTTAACAATATTCTATGTCAGATATTAAACTTATAAAGATTTTCAAATAATACTGTATTGAATAAATAGATTAATTATTTTATTGATTATTTTAGGCTACATCACTACATTGTGAAAAATAAAAATTCACATTTCCAAAAAGAAACTTTAATAATCGCAATATTTGTAGATGTTTTAAAATTGATTTGAGTATAGGATATTTTTAAATTAGAAAATAAATAATTAGAAAACTGTGAATTTTAAAATTAACATCATCACAGTGACTCTTTTCTCTGATAGTACATCATCACAGTGACTCTTTTCTCTGATAGTACATCATCCTAGTGACTCTTTTCTCTGATAGTACATCATCACAGTGACTCTTTTCTCTGATAGTACTT
The DNA here is from genome assembly GCA_947561585.1 of Caprella mutica. Taxonomy (NCBI): domain Eukaryota; kingdom Metazoa; phylum Arthropoda; class Malacostraca; order Amphipoda; family Caprellidae; genus Caprella; species Caprella mutica. The sequence goes on along the minus strand of CANNZV010000294.1, from coordinate 342 downwards.
CACCACAGTGACTCTTTTCTCTGATAGTACATCATCACAGTGACTCTTTTCTCTGATAGTACATCATCACAGTGACTCTTTTCTCTGATAGTACATCATCACAGTGACTCTTTTCTCTGATAGTACATCATCACAGTGACTCTTTTCTCTGATAGTACATCATCACAGTGACTCTTTTCTCTGATAGTACATCATCACAGTGACTCTTTTCTCTGATAGTACATCATCACAGTGACTCTTTTCTCTGATAGTACATCATCACAGTGACTCTTTTCTCTGATAGTACATCATCACAGTGACTCTTTTCTCTGATAGTACTTCACCACAGTGACTCTTTTCTCT